>CM075658.1:22872429-23307429 GCA_037954105.1 Canavalia gladiata | reverse complement strand
TTTGTAAGCGAACTTATTTGCCTCCGGCATGTTATACTCTATAGGAAAAAAGAAAAAAAGAAGACAAAAAGAGTTTATGTGAATGCCTACATGGTGTGAAAGTCTCACATGGTTATTCTTCAAGCTTCAAAAGGATTATCTCGATGAAAGATGTCAAGTTGGTTGACTTAAAATCCCATGATGATCATGTGTTGAACAAAGATACTACCAGTGGTTATTTGTGATATTTTACTTAAAAAATTTAGACATACCATAAGTAGGTTGTACTTCTTCTTCAACGCTATATGTGGTAAAGTTGTTGGCTTTTAAAAATTGGATGAACTTGAAAATACATATGTGATTATCTTATGTATATTGGAGATGTATTTTCCTCCATTTTTGTTGATATCGTGGTTCATTTAATTGTTCATATACTAAGGGAGATTAGGTTATATGAATCTGTTTATTTACAGTGAATGAATCCAATTCAACGGTACATAAAAATAGCAAAAAGGTATGCTAAAAATCCAAAGTATCTTGAAGCATCTATTTTTGAAAAGTACATAGAAAAAAAGGTTATTGAATTCTATACACATTATTTATCAGAAGCGAAACTATAAGGATTCCTAAATTTTGTCATGATAGAAGATGTGGAGGTAAGGGTATATAAAGCATAATTGTGAAAAACATGATTTAAGAGGAAGTCCTTTAAGCACTTCAGTATTTGGATAATATTGATAAATTTTAGCCTTATTTAAATGCTCACAAAACCATTGTTAGAAAAAAAAATAAAAACACCTTTAAATGAATGAAAAATAATTGTTAAAATAAGTATCATAAAACTTTTTTATCTTATTTTAATGATACCCACAACAATGATGTTGTTGATTGTGAAACTTTAAAATGGATAACACATTATCTTAAATTTAATATTATATATTGGAGTAGCTATGATATTAATAACAATTTTGGCCTTTACTACATGATAAGCATAGATTTCATAAATAATTATCTCTCACTTTTATCTCATTAAGACTTCTTATATGTTCAATTAAGTGATCTTTGTCATATTTTATGAGTTTGGGTTCATATGAAGTTTAATTGAATTTCTTTGCTTACCCGATTAAAATGACACTATTATAGTATTTTGAGCATAATAGGAGTTTTAGACATCCAAAAATCATGAAATCTGTCTTGAATGAAAGCTTAAAGTAGTTTCCATAGTTACAAAGCAAGAGCAGACTCTAAATGAGATGTTTAGGACTCCGAAATTATCTCAAAAAATTAGATAGTGTTGCTGACGTGGAATTTGAACAGTGTGCAAAGATCCGGCCATATCTTAAGATACAGAAGTCATATTGAGATGAAATCAAATCTGTTGGACAGCTAAGATCCGGGGCTACAACCTTTGTTCAGAAGTCAAGCTCTAATTCGGACATGTAAACATCCGAAATTGCGGTGCAAGAAAGTTAAAATTGTTGTGCTAATTGGTGACAAAAATTCAAAAGTGTTTTGCATTTTCAACAAAGCCCATGTGAAAGCAATAAAAGGGTAGAAAAGTAATATCCTAGTTGGTGACTTTCTGAAGATGATGCCTCACAAATCCTCTATAAATAAAAGGGTTTACAAGAGGAGAAACACACACCATTTTGGAGATTAACTTCAATACCATTTTCTTTCTTTCTTTCTTTCTTTCTTTCTTTCTTGTTAGTTTTTCCTCCTTCATGGAAGGCTTAGGTTTTCTTTCTTGTTAGTTTGCCTCCTACATGGAAGGCTTAGGTTTTCTTTCTTGTTAGTTTGCCTCCTACATGGAAGGCTTAGTTTTTCTTTATTGTTAGTTGCCTCCTACATGGAAGGCTTAGGATTTATTTGTTGTTAGTTTGCCTCCTTCATGGAAGGCTAGGTTCGTAGTTTCAATTCAAGGATTTAAGCTATTTTCATTTTAACTTTGAGGTCTTGATCTTTATTTACATGTTTATTAAGTGATTTCTACTCTGCTTCACTATATTCTTCAATTTTATTCTTTAATCAAAGTTTGATCGGTTGACGTATTTTGATTAATGCATACTTGATTTATAATTGGTTTTTGATTGGTAAATCATTTTCCAAAAGTTTGAAGAGTAGAAATTAAGTAATTGAATTGAAGGTTTTCATTTTATTACTTACTTCAACTGAATTATGATTATAAAATTGGTTTAGATGAAAGATTAAGTGGTTACTAAATCTTGTTAATCATAATCAATTGAATCCTGAGAGGTTTCTCAGTAGAGAATTCAAGGATCATTTTAGGGGTTCCAGATGATCCTAGGTTGATAAACACAATGCATGATTTTAGTGATCAATGATTAGTTAAGAAAATAGCCTCTGAATTCCTTGAGTTGATAATTGTTAAGTCAAATAAATTTCATTCTGTATTTTGTGTTTAAAACTCAATATCAAATCTTTACAAAATCCCCTTGTTCTAATTTTCTCCTTATTTGCTTAAGAATCTGAAATGGTCTTTGGGAGATGACCTAAGTTACATCTTATACTATACCCATTGTAGCTACTATCATCCTAGAGGTCCAATCTGCATTCCTATCTAACAAGAGCATAGCAGATGGAGTACTCATCCTCAATGAGGTGTTGGACTATGCAAAAAAACAATCAAAATCTTCCTTTATCCTTAAAATGGGCATTGCTAAGGCCTATGATTCAGTCTCTTAGGAGTTCTTAGCATATATGTGAGATAGAATGGACCTTTCATAGAGGTGGAAGAAATGACTCATGTATTTTCGCAAATCATTTGCCGGTCCTCACTAATGGAGGCACTACCAAGGAGGTAAACATGCATATGGGCATGAAACAAGGACATCCTCTTGCCTCTTTGGTGTATCTCATGATAGCTGGTGATGTTAGAGGTCTCATGGAAGAATCAATAAAAAAAGTCTCTTCAAACCTTTTCATATTGAGGACATCCTAGTCTCCATTTTTCAATATGCAGATGATACAATCATAATAGAAGAAGCAAATTTTGAAATTCTTTGGATGATCAAAGCCATCCTCAGATGTTCCCAATTGACATCTGGGCTTAAGGTGAACTTCCATAAGAGTTATCTGTATGGTGTGGGGTTCCTCAAGTCTTGATTCAAGGAGCTCTTTTCGTTCGTTGCAACCCTAGGCAACCTCCATTTACATACTTGGGATTACCAATTGGAATAAATCCTAGAAAATTCAAAAGATGGGAGGGGCTCATATCCAAGATATCTAATAGAATTTAATGCTAGTCTTCGAGGTTTTTATCATTCGGAGGGGCATGACCCTTCTCAATGCAGTTCTGCCATCTCAGCCTATTTACTTTCTTTTTGTGTATAAATCCCCCAAAAGAGTGATTGAAACAAATGTGAGCATCCAACGCTTCTTTCTCTAGAGGGCAGTGATGAGGTTAGAAAAATAGCTTGAGTCAAATGGACAAATGTGTGTAAGCCAAAAAAGGAAGGAGATCTAGGTGTCAAGAACATACAAAGCTTCAATGAAGCTATGCTTTTTAAATGTAGGTGGAGGATGCTAACACAGCCTGAAATTTTATGATGCCGCCTTATCAAGGTTAGTTACGAAGCAGGAGGTCTAAATTAGATGGATGTTAATAAGTTAAAATCTAGTTCCATTTGGTGACAAGATTTGGTTAAAACAGTGAGTAACGAAGAAGAAGATTGATTTCGAAGAGAGCTAAGCTTAAAGGTGGGTAATAGGAAAAAAATAAAATTTTGGGAAGATCGATCAACAAGGTGGCAGTAGAGGCGGCAAGTAGAGGAGTAACAGGACAGGTGGCAGTAGCTCGGGGACCCCTCAGGTGGATACGAAATGAAAGCAGGCTATAGGAGAATCACCAAAGCACACCATTATGGCAGTAATTCTACCATTTCTTGCTGCAAGCATGTGAGTGAACAGGCTTCCAACCAGAGATAACCTAACACGAAGAGGAGTTGTAGTGCACACAGATTGTCCTCTTTGTCAGCAGCATGCAGAATCAGCAGAACACATTTTCCTCAGTTGTTCCTTTGGGTTGGATTCAAGTAAGTGTAGCTGCGTTGCAGAATTTAGAAGAGTTATATTAAGCTTTGTGCAACTCTTTTGGTCACCGTAAAAGAACGATGTTGGGTTTAGGAATTTGGCTAGCGGTAGTTCGAAAACTTTGGTACACTAGAAATGACGCAATTTTTCAGAATAAATTTTCAGATGCCAAAAAAACCATAGATAGAACCAAAGCAATCTCTTGAAAATGGTACAAGGAAAAAACAATTTAAATTTTGGCTATTCATTTTTACCCTGGTTCCCAAAATATGTATTTTGGTATCCTACTCTTGAAAATATAGTCAATCTATTTTGACTATCAAAGTGTATGTATATATATATATATATAATAAACTAACGAGGATTTCATATGAATATTGACTGAAAATGCATCGCACATGCTGCACAAATAGGAACCTGATCTGCAAAGACATTCTGTATGGCGTGCCTATGTCTCACGAACTCATATACTTGTCAAAACTCAAAAAGATAATTTCCGACCTCACTTTTTATACTCATTATTTTTTCTTTCTCCTTACAAAATTATAAAGCATGCCGACCAACTTTTTGTACGTATCTTTTCAGCATATCCAAAGGACCTCTAAACATCAAGAGAACAAGAAACAACTTCATCTCGCAATCAAAACATAAAGAAAGAATAATGCATAAGAATTTTCCAACATGCATGCTTAATAAAAAGGGCACATGATGAGGCTTCTTTTTATCCAATTCTCCAAAATTAAAGACTAATTAATACTTCATTTAATGTTAAATTACATAGGTGGTGGAGTCATATGAGGCGCATGCATCTCAATTTACACTGACACACCTCACTCGCATCTCACGCAGATGGGGCATAGAGATTAATTAATATTAATTAATTCTCACTCCTCCACGCACATTTTTACAAATTAAAATTATATATCATATGTCCCAACATCCACAATATAGAACATTTATATAGTTACTACCCAATGCAACAAATTAATCCTAACAAAGCATCCCTTCAATTTTCAAATACGCATATTCCAATGTCACAGTCTGAACTTGAATTTAGAAACGGGTTTAACTTGTTCCCTTCATTATTATAGCTTGAATCGGTGGCAAAGCTTGACACTCCTATTTCATTCTTGTCTTCTTGACTCAATTGAGAAGCCACAAACTTGTCAAGAGCTCTCCAATCAGTTACTTTCTTTGTACTATTGATGTTAGTGTTGGAGGATAATAATGCATCTTCGTTATTATTCTCTGATATTATGGACACTGAACTTCGCTTTTTCACTAATGGCAAAGAAGGACTTTCTAGTTGAGGAAGTTGTGCCAATTGATCTGCATGCATGAAGCTCAAATTTTCTGCTTCTATAATATTGATCTCTTGCTTGTACAAGAAATTTTGAGGTAAAAAATTTTGAGGTTGCCTTAAGATAAGGTCAATTGGGTCCACCATAGAGCTCACACCACTTGCTTGTTCATCGTATATATGACTAATTGGATCCCATCGTTCAATATTAGTCTTCGTTTGGCTACTAGCTCTTTTCTTGAATGCTCTGCATACCACCCATCCTTCTTCCTGCACACACTCCATTTTAAGTTTGAAAGATAAGACATGAGACTTTTAAGGACATCTTTCACTTTCTATTGAAATGTATATTTTGTATTTGACTTGACTAGGTCAACTAAATGTTTCGAAGGAAAAAAGTGAAAGTTAGTGTTTATCTTTTTATGCGTGTTTCCCCTTTAGCTTTTGCAATTTTTTTTTGTCCTGTTTGGTATGAAGTAGTGGTCAGTTTAGTCAAACTAATAATTAATTACATATGGCTAAGAAAGGGTGACGAGACTAATACATGAAACAGTAAATATCATTGTGGTTTATGGCAAATGTTTGGGAATGACATCACAGGTCCACGTTGGTTTTTTTTTTTGTTTATTCTCTTTTCTGTCCCTATTAAAAATTGACATAAATAGTAGCAAAAAAAGTTCTTTCTTGTAAGTGGTGACATTCTCCTTTTAAATATTAGTTTTTATTGACAGCTCTCTAAATTGTAAGTCTTTTTTTTCTTTTCCCGTTGATACTAGTAAATGCAGACCTATTTAGGTAATTTAAGGGTATAGGGTGTGGAACAATAAAATAGTTATTGACATATACAGGTAAACTATAAGATTAATTAAAAAATCTAGCAAAAATAAAAACAGTAATATTTAAAGTCATAATTTACGAATGTTTTTGCATCGATAATAAAAAGTATTAAGCAAACAATATTTGGGATAGTAAAAAAAAAATTGTGGGAGCAATCACTGTGTTTATTTTAGCTACCCTAAAATTATTAAAAAAAAAACTTTGGGAGTAGACATAAAGCCCTATGAATATGTTCTTGGATCAAAGTCACGGAAGAAGTTCTCTTCATCCATTATTCCTCAAGAACTTTTCTTTACCATAAAAACCATTAAAAGAAAGACAAGGTTTGTACGTTTGACAAGAAAAATGGCAAGAAAAAGTCTATAGCAGAAAAGAAAAAGGGAAAAAGTTCAAGTATAGGCTTTTGAAAGTAGAGACTTTTGACTTGTTGCTGGTGAAAGTTCTGTAGGCTTGTACATGCCTTGGTGAATATTCAGTCAGTGGTTTACGAAAGCAAAAGTTGTTATGGTTATCACATTATAAAATGAGTTTAAAGGAATTAACCAATCAAGTGCTTAATTAATCTGCATCGATATAGTAACAAAAAGCACATTTCGGGAGAAGGAATTACTTGGAACTTGACAACATTAAGCTAGAAACAATGTTTAAAAAATAACTATTTGTTTGCTAGTGTGAAATAGGAAAAAGTTAGGGTAGGGAATATGTGATAATTGTGTAATTGACTAAATGGAAACCATCTAAAGCCACTCATCAAGTTTGAACTTAACAAATATATCTCATCTAATTCAACCACACACAAAGATGCAAATAATTAATAATTTATAAGCAATATATGTATATGAAGTATAGATGTATATATATTAAATTAAATATATACTTGCCTGTGGAGGTCCATTGTGTAGAGTTTCAAGCCTATATTCGTGCATGATCCAATCAGTTTTCTGTCCATTAGGGGCTCTTCCTTTGTAGAAAACGAGGGTCTTCCTCATGCCAATGACTTTCATTCTTTCATACACTGATTTGTCTCTTCCTGTCGCCTTCCAGAACCCTGCCATCGTAGCTCTGTTCGTCCTTGTCCCTGTTGGATACTTCTTATCTTTGTGGCTAAAAAAATACCATTCATTCTGTTCCTCATACCCAATCCTACATCTCTCTGCCAAAATCAAATCATTCACAATCACTTTTAAATAATAACAACAATACTAATAATAATAACAAAGAAAATGAAGAAAAATAACGATAATAATAATAATAATAACAGTGATGATAATAATAATAATAATAATAACACTATATTTTATACTTTTTGCGAGATATACCAAATGTAACACTTCTTAAAAATGTTACTAAAATTAATAGGTAACATTTTTTTTACATTTTGTAACATTTTTTAAATGTTACTAATAATATTTTGCGACATGAATCAGATGCAACATTTTTTAAAATGTTACTAAAATTAATAAGTAACATTTTTTATATTTTTATAATATTTTTTTAAATGTTGCAAAAAGTATAATATGACGTAGTGTAATAATAATAATAATAATAATAATAATAATAATAATAATAATAATAATAATAATAATGAAGAAGAAGAAAAACAAGGATCTAGCTTTTGAATATTTTTTTTTCTCTTCTCAAGGTCTTAGCAGAAACATCAAAAGGTAATTCTTTTCATTGATCAACGATACACGGAGAAGTACATTATATATACAGAAAGTTAGTTACATAAACAGAAAGCTAACAAACTTAATAGCTAATGAAATAGGTATGGTAATACAAGGGACAAACCATAGTGAAATAATTTGACACTCAAAACCCTAATTTGATTTGGAAAAGAAAGTGATGAAAGTGTATGCAGTGTTTGAGAATAGTTCATGTTTTACTTAAAGATAATTGTTTTAAAGTTGGTAAAAACAAACGTTTATTTCTTTAAAAAAATGTTAGATCAAACATGCAATACATCTTGTGCATAATTCATGAGTGTGTAGAATAGGTAGCAATATATGTAATGTAATGTAACATGTTTAGGTTTGTGTATACCTTGGAGATCCCATGGTTCAATACGATATAGATCTATCTCTCTGATAACGTCAAGATCAATCTTCTGAGATGCTACTTTCTTCCTCAGATAATAACCAACTAGCTCTTCATCTGTTGGGTGGAATCGAAACCCAGGTGGGACACATGATTCCATTATATATACCAATTACTGCAACTGCATCAAATTCACCACCACCACCACCATTAATACCCTCCACTCTTCACTCTCTCCATCATGTATAAATTATAAGCAACGAACAAATAAATCTATGCGTGTGTGAGTGAATAAGTATATGAGTCAGGGAGAGAGAGAGAGTGAAAGAAGAGAAAGAGAAACTAAGAGCCAATACTCCAGTGAACCAAAAGGTTAAAAAGGCAAAGTCCAACCAAAGAAAGACAAATTATTATAATACAATTTATGCAATAGAAAAAAAAGGAAAGAGAAAGGTAAATGTGATAGGTGAATAGTGATGTGATAAAAAGAGATAAAAATAAAAAGTATATTATATGAATTGTTGTTTAAAGTGGTAGTACAAATAACAGCTTGAAAAGAAAATAATAGAAGTGGTCTTAGTGAAAAGGTGACAAGTGTTATGAGAGATAAGCATCGTCCCATTTGGTGGAGAAGAGTACTCAAGGAATTGAATTGAAAAGGAAATAAAAACAAGCGCGTGTTATAAACAAAAACCCATAATTTGAGAAACAATGATTTTCTTGGCTGGGCCGGGTTAAAAGATAACTGGAGAAAGGAATGAAGCAAATGATGAGAGTTAGGTTTTGGTGAAAACTATGAGAAGTTGAAGTCATAGGCCTCTGTTTGTGAAGGGTCTGCAAGAAACGGACAGCTAGAGGCCTGTGCTAATGATGTTGTCTTGTGTTAGTGAATGGTGCGAATGATTCATCAGAACGGGGTTTCATAATTATGCATATTCCCATTTAATCACAACATATTACCTACATGCATTTGTTAATTTGATAAGGGAAAACAAACACAAATACCACATGGATAAAAAAGTATGAATTATTTTCAGAAAAGAATCTTTTATTGATTTATTTAAAGGTTACTTTTTTATTTTATGAAAAAGTACTAATTTTTTTTAGTAGCGATGTTTTATACTCACTCTTTTTACACTATTGTTATACAATAAAATTACTTTTTATGATATAAGAGAAAATGGAGAAATTTAAATTTGAATTTGTGTCTCACCTTTTTATCATAAAGGATGTAAATGTAAGATCAGTACAAAAAAATATATATAAAACTTGCTTTTAGGTTTTACTTCATCAAAAATTTATTTTATATAAAAGATACAAAAATTAGGTGATAAAAAATAGGATTAATTAAAAGTTACAAACTGGTCATGGATGTAGGAAGAAAAATATTTAACATCTGACTGAGATGTATGAGAGAAACAGAAAAAGAAAAAGGGAATGTGAGATAGATATGATTAATAGCATGTTAGTAAAATGAATATAAGATAATTACAAAATTTGAAGAATGAAAAATATTAAAATTGTAATATAAATGAAGAAAAAGATAACTATACATTTTAATTTGAGATAAATTAAAATAAAAAGTAATTAATGTTTATTTATTGATATAAGAGTGAAACTAAAGAAAGAGAATATGAAAAAAAAAAAACATAGGGTGGATGGGATGACGTTATCACAAATTGGGCACGCGTTTCTCGAAAGGGAAAAGCTTGAGCGACAAAAAGAGAGGCACCGTTCTATTGGATCAAGGCCTGCCACGGGCAAAGGCAAGGGATAATAAAAAAGAAAAATAATAAAAATAAAAAGTGGGAAAAAGCACAGTTTGTGTTGTGTTGAGTAAGGCATTAACCAAAGTGTGTCTCATTGTGGAAGCTGGCCCTCTGACTCCATTGTCTCTTTGTCGAGAATTTTCATGGCACATCTCTCTTATTCCCTTCACACGATTATCAGAAAAGACTAACCCAAAACCACAACTTTTCGGGTACCCTACCCCCTTACCCCGCGCTGTGCCCAACGCATTGCCCTTTCTTTCTTCTATCACCTCTCTTTGTACCAAAATAAGAAATAAATGTTAAATATGTATTTATTTATATTTAAATATAAATTGTTTGATTTATTATTTTTTAAATTATCAACTGTTAAATAAAATATGTAAATATGTGTGATGCTGATTATATATATAAAAAATATTGCTAACAAAAATATTAACAAATATATATTAATTTATATAAGACAATTTAGATTTTGGTGTAATGCTTGTTATAGGTAAGAGAATTGGCAGCCTCTTTCTATCAATAATAAGTCAGTAGGCATGAAAGATAATTTTAAAATGGAAAATATTTTTTTATAGAAGATAAAAAATAAAAAAATATAAAATATGTATTAAAATAAAAGTATTTTAAAATTATTTTCAAGCTTCACAGTAGTACTATTTTAGACTTCTAGTTCAATTGCAGTGAATTGAAATGAATGGGTTCATTCTTTATATGATGAACAAATGAAAAATTTTAAGACATAAAATAACCAGGGGAGTTGACTAGCTTTGGAGAATGTATGTTGAGTTGAGGCTTGAAAGGTGAAAATTGGGACATAAATCAAATACTACACAGCGAACATAATAGATGAGCTAAGAGCCGGAAAGAGCAAACATGATGATAGCAAATTACGAACAGAAAATAAATCAAAACGAATAATTATAAATTCCTGTCAAATGTATATAACTAGAGAAATTAAATAGGAATTAGATAAAGCTAAAAATTAAAAAAAAAATGAATAACTAATTATAGATGGAACGATGAATGGGGTTGGTAATTGTTTAGTGTAATGTTTGGATTTGGCATGCAGAGATAGTAATAAGCTCTCACCTGAAGGTAATCAGTGTTTTGGTTAAAGACAAGTGCAATGACGAAGAAGTGGACAAAATTAATGATGATGATGAGGTTGAGGTGAAGGACAAAAGGAGAAGAAGGTGAATGTTGAACTATGAAGAAGAGAACAACATGATGATAAGAGAGAGTAACAAGAAAATTTGTGTTAGGAAAGAGGGAAATTAAGAGTATAATCCATATATAAAAGAAGAGAGGAATAGGACCACAGAGTTGCTCATGGTTTGATAGTTGTTCCCTCCCATAGGTGACGTCATTGCCTAGCTTCCTACCCCATTATTATTTTTCTTTTCTCTTTTTGGCCATGTTTTTGTTGCTTTTCTTTTTGTTTTTTTTTTCTTCGGCATCATATGGGAATTTTTTCTACTTTCTCTTCCCACTCACACCTTGCGTTACGTGTTTAATTTACATACTGAGTTGATATTGTTTTTTAACGGCTGTTAAGTATCGTAGACTCAAAGATGGCAGAAAATTCATTTCTAGCTATGATATGGGTAAAAAATGTTGGAGACTTTTTTAGAAGTCATGTTTTGTACCATGATTGACTTCATCCACTTCATTTTTCAGATATTTTTCAGTTATTAAAACTGAAGTTAAAGCCTCACATACTACTAATATGCGTCAAGCTATCACCTTTTGTCAATGTTCCATTATTTTTATTGCAAACGTATGTATTGCAAACTATCTCTATGAAAAGGAGTCTAAGTTAATTTATGAAAGTTGAACCAATAGCATTATAATTTTGTATAAAAAATTATACCAACAGAATTACATTTTTATAGATAAAATTTTATTAATTTATTTAAGATGAGATTGTCTGTCTTTGGAAATAAGCTAGACATATTTTTACTTACGAATTTGTGTAAAGATTGTTTTTCTCTAACATAACACAATTCTATAATTAAGATATTTATGAATGTCATATCAATTTGGAAAGAATAAACGGCTTGAAAATCTAATCAATTTGGAAACTAGAAACAAGTCAAATCAAGTAATTATAATTTAACAAAAACTTCCAATTCAATTATTTATTCTTGATCTTTCGGATGATGAATAAATACTAACAATCAAGATTCAATCAAAAAGTAGTTATAGATTATGAAGGAAGACGTTTGTAATATGATGAATGACTCTCATGCAGCTAATTATATTTTTTTTTATATATTGATATATATTAAATACAACATTTTTTAAAAATGTTACTAAAATTAATAGATAATATATTTTTATATTTTTATAATATATTTTAAATATTACTAATAATATTTTATAACATGAATTAGATAAAATACTTCTTATAATGTTACAAAAATTAATAGGTAATATTTTTTATATTTTTATAACATTTTTTTAAATGTTGCAAAAAATATTATATGATCTAGTGATAATGCATCTTTTACGATGCTTAATCCTAAGAGTTTAGATAACTTTAAACCAATTTCTTTGATTGGATGCTTACATAAAATTGTAACAAAAACTCTTTGCTAGCAAGCTATCTGAAAAAATGTTTCAAAGTAAAGAATTAAATCCTTTGAATATTATTGGAAGGTTTATATATATATATATATATATATATATATATATATATATATATATATATATATATATAAGAGTAAAATGATAAACGATAAAAATTGATACAATAAATTTATGGTTGGTTACAGGACTATGGTGTTGAAGTGAAAATTTATCCTCAAATCTCATTATCTCAGGCTAACACGAATATATATAAGTGTAATTTGAAAATATTTGTTTTGAAATTAATGGATAGTAAAAGTTTGATGAAGACATTTGTTAATAGATATTGTGATAAGATAGGCAACAAGTGAACTAGTTTCTACTGGATTTTTTTACGAATGAGATGATAATTAATATTTATATGTTTGGTATTTCATGAAAAAATAGATTATAAGTAAGGTGAACAACAGACTAATTGTAAAAAAAAAAACTAATATAGAATACAAGTGAAAAATTTAAAATTCATTGATAAGGTAACGAAGTCATTCTCATAGACTAGAGAAGTAAGGATCTGCTATTCTGCTTCAGAAGATGAGTGAGCTACAATGGATTATTTCTTAGTTTTCCAAGATATTAAGGCATCTTCAAAAAATGCGCAAAAATCTAAGATAGAGCATTAGGAGTCCAGGCATCCAACACAATCAGAGTCTCCAAAAGCTCAAAGAGTATGTTGTCTTGTGGCCGGAAAAGAATTCCATGGCTAAAGCAATTTAGAGGTATTTGAGGATGCACCTGGAAACAATAAGATGAGGTTATAATAGGGGTAATGAATTGACTAATTTAATGAACAACCAATACTATATTAGGACTAGTGTTGGTGAGGTATAGGAAATAATAATAAGTTGTCGATAAAAGGTTAAATCGGTCACCAATTCCCCATGGTCATAATTAAGTTTTTGAATCTCAACAGGAGTGGGTGTAGGTTTGGCAGTAAGAATACCACTATTGGCTAAGTGTATACTTATGTTGATTCAAGACCATGCCATAGGAGGAGTGAGCTACCCCAAAACCTAATAAATACTTCAAAGGGCCAAGATTTTTAATACTGAGTTGAGTGTGTATAAATTATATTACAATTTGAATCTCATCAATAGAATTTCTATCAAGAATGACATCATCCACATTCACCAGAAGGTAGTGAAATGATAATTATGATTTTTAGTAAATAGAGAAAAATTGGAGGATGATTGAGTATCCAAAATAGTTAATAGAAGAAGAAAGCTTTGCATACTATTGACGACTATCTTGCTTGAGGTCATAAAGAGATTTATGAAATTTACAAACTTAACTAGAAAATTATGGGAAAAATAAAGAAGGAAGAGACATGTACATATCCTCTAAGAGATCCCCATGTAAGAAGGCGTTGTCAACATCAAGTTGCTCCAAATGCCATCTTTTCATAGTTGCAATGGCTAGAAGAAAACAAATGGTAGTTATTTTAGTTGTAGGAGAAAAGGTTTTAGAGTATTAAATGTCTTCAGTTTGAGAAAAACCCTTTGCAACCAATCAAGCCTTTTATTGATTGATGGAGTTGTCTATATGATGTTTAATCTTATAAATCTATTTATAAGTGATGGGTTTCTTTCAAAGAGGGAGAGTGACAAAGTACCATGTACCATTTTTCTCAAGAGCGGCAACCTCAACTTGTATGGCTTGAATCTAACAACTATTTTTTAAGGCTTGAGAATATGTCTTGGGCTCAATATGTGAAGAAATAGAGCAATAGAAGTTAGTGTATGGGTGAGAATAATTATTGTAAGAGATAAAAGAAGAAAGATGGTATAATGAGAAATAATGATTAGATGAGTAATAATGAGCACTTAAACCACAATAGAAATCTTGCGAGAATTGATGAGATAGACATAGAGTAAGGCTATCCACTTAAGGAGGTATATCATCATATTGTATAATAGTTTGGAAGGGAAATTCTTGATTTAAAGAAACATCATTAATTGAGCCATCACGAGTAGGACAATAAAGCTTAATTTCAAAACATGTATCTTGTATAGACAAATGATGGACAATGAAAAAAAGGAAATTAAATTCATAAATATGACATGTTGAGAAGTAAAAGACACATGTGTGTGGATATTATATAAAAAATAACCCTTATTTCCTAAGAAAAATTTAATAAAAGTTCATTTATGTGATTTAGAAAAAAAATTAATGTTTTTGAGTGGAAAAAGTAATTTCGTAGCATAAACATCCAAAAAATTTTAAATGAGAGAAATCAAGTTGCTTATTATGTAGCATCATATAGGGGGTATGGTTATTTAGAAGAGGGGTGGGTGTTCGGTTGATGATATGAACATCATGATTAATTGCAAAAGGCCAAAAGATGGGGGCAATTTGAGTTGAAAAATAAGGCACGAGCAACATTTAAAATATGTCAAAGTTTACATTTAACGATGTCGTTTTGTTAAGGGGTTTGGACACATAAAGTTTGATGTATAATTCCTTTACTAGTATAAAAGTTTTGCATTTGAAATTTGATATCATTATCGCTTTAAAGAATTCTATGTTTTGTATCAAATTGGTTTTTCCATTTGTGTTATAAAATGTTAAATTTGGTTACGAGCATTTCCTTTTTGTTTCATGATACAAGCTTAAGGAAAATACAAAAAATCATCCATAACAATGAGAAAGTGTTTATGTTCTTGAAAAATAGGTGATTGAAAAAAGGTTCCCATTTTTTGACATGTATAGAGGAAAAATTTTATTGGAATGAGAGTCACTTGTAGGAAAAGAAAATTTTCTTTACTGAGAAAATTAACATATATCGCATGGGTCAAGATCATTATATGTCAAGGGTAAAATGGAAGAAAGTTGTTAAATTTTTATTAATGATAAATTTCTCATTCTTAGATGCCACAATTTAAAGTTTGTAACTTTATTACACTTGGATGATGATATATCTCTTAAGCCCAGATTCATGTCATGTGAATAGGAAAAGGCATGTTTAGTGTGAGTAATTTCCATGTGATATAAGCCATTGTTCAACTTAGTTTTACCAATCATTTGTTTGGTCTTCTCCTATTTGATAGAAAAACCATAATTATTAAATGTAATATAATTAGGTATACTAATAATGAGTTTACTAACAGATAAGCAATTAATAGAGAATTCTGGTACATAAAGGATATAAGTAGTGATGAGGAAAGGGATATGTGAATATGAATAGAGATGTTGATCTTACTTTATCATTGTTGGGATGATGAACAGTAATAGATCTTATCTTAAAAATGGATGAGAGATTGGTTGTGGAGTTTGTGATACGATTCATAACTTTAGTGTTTAAGATCCAACATATATGTTAGGTTTTACTTTGAAAGGTTTGGATGTTGTTTATCATTGATAATTGATTGAACTCTTGATCCATAGATGTATTCTCAATATTATTATTTGATTCATAAACTAAAGTTATCAAGCTTCGGTATTCTTCTTGAGATAGTAAAATATGGTTGCCTTGAGTTCTTATGTTGGTTGTATAGCATTCACCATTCTCGCTATATTAAGCATTGAGATTGCTCTTATTTGAGTCTTAATGAGAACCTTGTTACTTATATCCAGGAGGAAATCCATGTTTAAAATAACAAATGTCGATTGTATGGTTTGTTCATCCATAATGTGTACAAGATTTTCCTAAACTTGTGTTTTGTGACCATCTCCCTCTATCATTCTTATTGCCCCTTCCTTTGGAAAAATTTCTTATATTTTTAAAGACGTTAAAGAAGGTATTGACCTCTTATTGGTTTTGAATATATAGATTATCCACAAGTTTCCTTTTTAATTGAATAATTAAAGAAAAAGCTTTGGTGACTGAAGGGAGTGGCTCCATCAACATTATTTATGAACCAACATAGGAGTACTATTCATTAAGTCCTTTAAGAAATTGAATCATGTAATATGTGTCTCAATATTTTCTCATTAGATTTTATGTTCCATAAGAGTATGGTAAGGAGGAGCAATAACAGATAGGTAACTCATCCCATAAAACCTTGAAATGGGTAAAGTAGTTAATGGTAGTGAGATTACCTTGTTTGCAAGCATAAATTTCTTCTCGAATGCTAAAAATGAAAAAGATATCATCATGTGATAATTGATTTTGAATATCTTACCAAGCATCAGCTACATTATCTATCCATAAGATAGATTTGGCAATGGTATTAGAAATAGATCTATGGATCTAGGAGAGCACCATTATATTATAATGCTACCATGTTTTATACAAAGAATCAATTTTTAGTGGTGGAAGCATAGTTCCATCATTGAACTCCAATTTCTTCTTGGCAACTAATACAATCTTCATTGATCGGGACCATGAGTGGTAATTTTTCTATCAAGCGAAGGTGAAACAAGAGCTAATGTTAGGAGGATAGTTCCTAGATGAAGAAAAAACATATTAGCAGGGTTAGGGATATAGATAGGGACGTAATTGGCCATGTGAAAGGTGAATTAGAGCTCTTTCAAGTTAAGAATAAGCCTTTTAAATATCATTGAGTACACAGACACATAGATAAAGGATTCTACATACACACCCACACCCATATATATATATATACTAAGAGAAAATAATAAATAATAAAAACAATTACAATAAATTTAGAGTTGGAGTAAAAGTCTATGATAAGAAGTGTCTTGAGAAATGAGAAGTCTATTCTGAGATATGCTTTGAAGGATCTAAGGATACTAATGTTTTAAAATCAATAAACTTTTGTAAAACTAGAAACATAATAAATGGAAGTGGCAACAACAAATAAAATCATTGATTATGATAAGAGAAAAGGAGAAGAATATTTAATTTTTAAAATTAACTTTCAAAAATCATATAAAAATTTATTTTCTTTAATTATGAAATATTATTAGAAAAGATAAAATTAAAGAAAAAGAAAATTCATCTCTAAATATTAAAAAAAAAGTTCTTTAAAATATTTAGAGACAAAATTTGTGACAAACAAAATTCTCTCCTAATTTAGGTGTCATAAAACATTTAAATAGGGAAATATGATTTTGATGTAAATTAAGATGAATTTTTATCTCAAAAACTTTAAAATTTTCTTTTCAAAAGTTAAAAACAATAATTTCTTTAAATGCTTCACTTTTCGACATATCATAAATTATCTTTTAATTTGTTAACGTTTGGTGGTTAGGAGAATTTTTTTTTGGATTTTTAAATTAAATTTGAATATAAATATTGGTTGGTTAAAAAAATTTTGAGTTGTTTTTCAAAATACTTTAAAATTAAATTTTAGTTAATTCTTAAAATAAAAAAGATATTTTTAATTTTAAAATATTTCATTTTTAATTCTAAGTTCCTTAATTGAACCTAAACTTCTAGACTTCATATATTGGTATGATAATGAGATGTTAAAGGTAATTTACATTAATTTATAGATTCAAACTTTATTGTTTTAATTATCTGAAAAAGGATTTATTTATTGAATGCAAAGGTCATCACTATACTATCATTGCCACCAAACCGCCATCTTTACCTCTATAATAACAAAAATTTCTATTTTATTCTCATGGATAACAATTCCAACCATAGGTCTTAGACGACATCAAACTAGATGCTTGATATCATGAGGCTATCATGGGATTAGAGTTGCAATACAATGATAGTAGGAGACAATCGCAAGACTAGTTTTTGGGATCAATTTTGAAGCATAACACTCCCCCTAAAGCAGTTATTTCCCAGGACATATATGCTTGTGGATGATAAGAAAGCTAAGGTAGCTAACTATTTGCAATAGAAAAAGTGAAGTATTAAGTGGAGGTGGGAATTACTTGATTGGGAAAAGAATGAATGCAAAAAAGTTTACAATTAGATTGCAAATAAATGTCTGGCTACACATATTGAAGAACATTGGGTTTAGACCCAAGACCCTCAATATCGATTTAAGAGACTATACCCACAATATGTAAGAGAAGTTTGAATCTCAACTTTTAAGCTCACCGAAAAAAGGTTGTGTCCATGCAAGTTTAAAATAATTTTTTTTTTAAAGATGGTAAATAAAAGAACACAGTGCAGGTCATTGAAGAACATGCAACTTTGAATCTTGTTGTGACTTTACTTACTTTTATCCTCAATTTTCCCTTACAATTGTTAACTAGTTACTCTAAGGCTATAAATACCCAATGATTATCTTTCTCCTAAATATTATCCCTAATGATCATGCAAGACAAATAGATAAGAGAAGCATTAAGTATAGGATTTTATCAACTACTATTTAGGAAATTAACTGGTTAGAAATCTAGAATTCTGATTGATCCTACAAAAGCTTTAGATTCAATTACCTTATAGTTCTATTTATAGGGGATGGTATGATCGCCTACCCCTAACTAACTCAAATTGACAAGAGTGGTTAATTCTTGCTAATGAATTAAGCATAATAAGGAAATACAATTAGATAAGAAAATACTACCATTCACAACGTAATATCTCATAGATAAATCAACGGAATAATTTTTTATCATGTCCTCAAACTTAAACATTGTTTTTCCCCAAATAATATCCCCTAATGAAAATATGGCAAGTATAGAAATCGAAAACCTCCAATCATGCAACAGCAAAATGCAATTACTATCAAAAGAATAATTAACAATAATTCTATTAAGATCTTTTAATTCTTGAAATTAAGTCTCATGGATGGAGGAGATCATTGTGCTCACTATCTCTCATGTGTTTGAGGGTACAAACAATTATTACTCTAATTCTCGCAAATGTATAGTACCATAGATTTGTCCTTAAATCTTAATCTCCACTAAAAAGCTAAATTACATACAAGAATCGAAAGGACTCTATTAATGTTATAACACAACTAAGGGAATTTAGACAATTAGGTGAGATATAAGATGGAAAGGAAACATAAAAGAATTTTTTTATTTATATTTTTAATCTTCCTATACCCTTAAATTATGAACTCATTTACCTGGGGATCTTATGAACTTTATTCTTTTACTTTTTTTTTACCTCCCAAGAATGTTCATTTTTTTATTTTCTTTCCTTTCTCTTTTTATTTTATTTTCTTTTTCCCTTTTTGATTCTTTTTTCATCCCTAAGCACTTATGTTGTTGCAATTATAATATAAAAGATACATGACATTATAGCAATTATATAAGGGGTACTAAAGAAAGTAACTTAAGCTTAAAAAGGGAGTACTATGTGATATTCTAAGTCTATGTTCATTTAACAACTTATGCAAGCCTCGATAAGATTATAGGCTGAGTTCTAGAATGTACAATTCAAAAGAGAAACACTCAAAAAAGAGAGAAACAGAGTGGATGCAATATTAAATTAGATCAATCCTTCACTAAGGCTACTCTAGTGTTAAACAAAATGATAAGAAACATGGTTAATTATTAATTATTTTATTAAAATTTTTCATATCCATATTAATTTCAATTAATATTTGTAACAAAATATGAGAGGTTTTTTACAACTTACCAACAATCCAAAATATGCAGTTGTCACTAGGTACAAGCAATTTACAAAAAAAAATATTTCTTCTCAAATTTAGTTTTCTACCATTATTTTAATTTATTTGGCAATTTATTTTTCTTAAGGTAAAAAATTATTATATACAGGAGAAAGGATTTGTGATTTTTTAAAAAATATAGTTAGGAGGGAGAAGGTCTTCACCTCAAATTTAAGCATTACATACATGCATATTATACATATATGGTGGAGAGAGAAAAAATAGGACTTCCATAAGTGGTGGTTGAGGAGGGAGAAGGTGTCCCTCATCAAACTTAGAGGTCAGCAGTGACCTCAATACATTTCCCTTGCTAGGTGCCTATAATTGGGAAAGAAAATTCTTAAGCTTTAAATCAACCTACTCGCACTAAACACATGTGTCAGAGAATAATAGATAGAACAAAATTAAGATTAGTACATATAGTGATAAGCTTTATACAAAAATAAAATAGAAATACACCAAAGTTAAAATATCTAATAGTTCTAAAATAAAATCCTAATAAAAATAAAAAAAATAAATATATAAAAAAGTCATTGAGATGTTGGGTGACCCATTTGGCCTTGCACTAATAGGAGAAGATGGTAAATTAAGTGTTTATATGTGCAAAGGTTATGTCCTATGAGTCCACTAGTGCCCAATGTATGGCAACCTATGCATCTAAGTGATCATAGATTCCATCCATTCACAGCTGTAAATGACCAAGATTGTCAGAGAGGGAATGGGTCTATGGAAGCTCACCTTCTGCATCATCATCCATCTCCTTTTTCACCGTTTGCAACTCCTACTAATGTTGTTATTAAGGTGATCATAGATGTGGCTGGGGTTGCTGCTCTTATGCTAAGGTGAAAAATTATATATGCCAAGGAGCCCTCACTAAATCACCCTCATGGGGAAATAGGTATCAATCCCCAAGGGGGCGATTTGATGTGTCTGGATCACTGTAAAGTAGTGAATCTGTGGTTATGGTAGAGGAAAGTGATGTAGGAGCCAATAATGATGTACCCCTTCTACCTAGCATGTTGTCACTAATTGATCCCCTAACAACCTATAATATCAATAGGTGAGTCTAAGAAACGACCCTGCTGTTATCATTTCTAGAGATATTGTGTTAGCCACCAATGTAGCATTATAATTATAGGGTTCCTAATGGTTGTAGACTGAGACATATGGGTTATAATGATATGATCTCGTGATCTCGTACCAAAAGACCTTACAAACTCCTTCAAAATGTTTAAGAAGGAATCCAAACACTCCTCTATAAAGATTCCCTTAGGAGTTTCGAAACCTAAGGTGACATTAAAGTCTGCCATGGTGAATCGATGCCACCATCCTCCCAAATGGTATTAAATATTGTGTGTTGATATCAACTCAACAAAGGGAAAAAGTATGAATACCACTAGAAACTCAAGGGACAAATCATTGAAAAAGGGCTCTTAGATGTATGTGGCCCTAGTCCATCCAGTGCATCCAAAAGTCCTTTTATCTAGATCTTTACTCCTAGAATTTGCAAGGACTCCCTCTCAAGCTCTTTGTGGAGTTAAAAGAGAGTGCTTGGCCTCTCGAGTTGGACCTGTATGCTAGGGATGCCCTTTGTGGGGATGGCTTAAGCCAGTCCCTATGAAAGTCTGACTTCTACAACAATGAATGCATGACTTCTCTTCTGGGTACAAGGAGGAATTTTTTTACAAAAATAAAATAGGAAAAATTAGTTTAGCTAATATTGGCACGACTGTGCTTAGGTCTTCACAGTCATGCTTGACCAAAATCAAAGCAAGTCTCTATTATATGGCACAATTATGCAAACAAGGGACAACTATGCTAAAATTCCAAACTCATCACTCGTCCTACGCTTAAGTCGTATCGTGGATTCATTATTAATTTGTTACTTTATGATGCAAAAATTTTTGTTTATAAAATATTATTATTGAAAATATGGTATATTTTTTTATTTTGAAATATTTGTTAAAATTACGAGTCTCATCGTAATGAAATATCATAGCAATAAATAAATGTTAAGATGTCATTCATGATAACTTAGAAAACTTGTATTTTTTTTACTTGATATAATATGCATTCATTTATATAACAATATATATATATATATATATATATATATATATATATTATTCATATGTATCATACATATCATAAACATAGTAAGTTAAAGGCTCCCAATGAATCCTTTACAACAAAATAAGGACATTAGTGCCCTTTAGATTATAGTCATCCATTATGAAATGTACAAGTTACATCAAACCTAATGAGATCCTCCTTATTTTTTCCTGCATTCCATTATATGAGCACTAAGACTTAGCTCCATGTTATTCATTTTCTACATAGGCCACTGTAATTGCAAAAAGCATGGTTGAGCTCTTGGAAAAGCTAGGTAAGGAGTGAGAAATCATAATTTCTCAGTAGGCATCTACTCCAAGGTTGATGTCATCATTTCTAACCTAACTACTTTAGTTTATGAACAAAATATGACAAGTATATAAGTTTAATTATTACTTTTTAAACAAAACTTATTTGAAGTGGATTATTTTAATAATAGCAAGGATTAAATTTCATACAAGCATGTATTTCATTGATTTCTTGAATCATAATCTCATAAAACTTTACATAACATAAAACTTATTCATTCTTTAGATCACTTTCTCATCA
The DNA here is from genome assembly GCA_037954105.1 of Canavalia gladiata. Lineage (NCBI taxonomy): Eukaryota > Viridiplantae > Streptophyta > Magnoliopsida > Fabales > Fabaceae > Canavalia > Canavalia gladiata. Next base: position 23,284,681 of record CM075658.1, on the reverse strand, counting down.
TATCATAAATATTGTTTGAATCTTTCATGTTCTATGTCATAATTATAATCATTATCATTCTTTAGTCACCCTCTTAATGATAATTTAGATGAAGACATATAATTAAAAAAAATTATATATAATGGTTGAATGGCCTTTATTCATTTTAAGTAAACTTTTTGATTTATGAAAAGTTTCTATAAAGAAAACCTATCTCACTAATTCCTTATAGGTTTCTCTCATCCTTTATTTTTATCAAAGTTTTATTGATGTTTTTCTTGTTTTTAGTTTTATAATGGTTGAATTGCCTTTATTCATTTTAAGTAAACTTTTTAATTCATCTATACCTCATAGCCTCTTTTATTTCCCAAATTCATTCTTATGGAAGATGAATATATAGATTTCGTTTACTAAATTTTATTTAACTAATTTTAACCTTCTTCGATTTAATGACCTTTTATAAGTTCAACAAGTTTAGTATTTCTCTTTCTTAGCCTTAATGACCAGCCTTCTAAGTTTGATATCTAAGGAGGATACTTTGCTAGCTATTTACCATAGCTTAGTTGAATGTCCATGGTATTTTTTCAAGGCTTGTACCTTATTTTTATTATTCCTATAAGTTGTTTTCTCGAATACTTTGGCTGATATTGTTAAACTATTTAGTCTTAACGATTTTTTAACTCCATTACATCATTCCTTCTAGTGCATGGTCGAGTGGCTTAAGTTAAAACCTAAAGATCACTTAATTTATTTTTCTTTCTTATAAAAATTATTTCTTTTAAAATTTTATCTAAAGATGGTTAAATAATAAATTCTAAGAATTTTTCAACTTTTCTCCCCTAAGATAGGAGTTAAGGTCAAATGGCTAGGTTTTTTTATAGTTACAAATGTAAAACTTTTATGTTAAAAATTATGGAGGATGCTAATTAACATGTCTTTGTAAGTATTTCATCCATTCCTTCTTCATGGAGGTGGCCATGGCCAAATGACCATTCTTTCACCAAGATAGTACTTTTACAAACTTTTACCTCCATAACTCTTAGATCTAAAGCTAAGGAACTTAATGAATGTATTTTTGTCTCAAGTCCTTGCAAGTATTTGTCCTTAGTCCATAGTGTATATTCTAGGATAGAGTTGGAAATTTTTATTCATCCTTTCTAAGTCCATAAGTCCTCTTCTTTGCCTTTTGATCATAAAGATCAAATCTCTAAATTTCATGTTTTAACTTTTGTTGTATCCAATTAAATTCTTTAGGAACAAGACCATAATAATTCAAATATGAGGTTTCTAAGTTTTAAAGTTCAAAATCTTATATTTTTATGCCAAAAGGAAAAAACTTTCAATTTTTAGAGAGAATAAGACAATCATAACATCACTTTAAGCTCAAATAAAGTAAGATTCTCAAGATCAACTCTAAACAAGCTCCACTTGAGCAAATGAAAAACTTAAGCAAACTTTCTCAAATCTACCCAAAACACTTAAAAATCATTCTCAAAAAATTTTAATCAATTAAAATGCTTTAAAAGAACTAAAAAAAGTTTTAACCCATCAAAATTTTAACTTGGCTTTTAAAAATTATTTAAAACTTAAATTTGCAAATTTTAAAGACATAGGAAAATTTTAAATAAAATATAACGGATTTTAGAGAAAGATCCATAGAAAGAAAGAAGAATAGGCATAATAGTTAACCAAAGTACTTAGAAGGTTTCAAGGTAAGAACTTCCTACTTGCTAAGCTTTAGAATCGAAACTTAGTGGATTTAACGATAGAGAATTACCCCCTTGATGGTCACACACAAAATTTATTTAAGAAAATAAAGAGTCTTACTTGCTTAGTGTTTGAGCTTCAACTTTAAAATTGGAAGCTTAAACTTAGTTGTTTTTGGTTTATGGAAAGGTAGAATATGGAAGCTTGGAACTAGAGGATTGGTTAAGCATTTTAATTAGCTTGCAACTCTAAACACCACTTACTCATCATCAAGTCTCAAAGTGAGCTTTCTTTGTTTTACATCATTCATAGCTTTCCTAGTAATCAAGAAGGATCTTCCACTATTGCTCTTGGATATGTGATAGATCTAACTGCAAGTTGTAAAAAGGAAGTGGTATGCTTGAGCTCATTCATATTCAACCTTCTCAAATGGTAATGACAGCAAAGACTTTGTAACTTGTACAATGCAATGATTCCTTCCACCAAGATCTTACAAGAGGATGCTGGAAAAATAAATGAAAGGAAATAAAGATGGAAAATGAGATGAGAACTGTGAGGCCTATAACCTCGTGTGAGGCATAGGTGGGAGATGGAGAGTGGTTAGGTGTCAAAGATGTGTTGAAGGATGTAGGGGTTGTCTTTCTCCCAAGATGTAGCATTCCTTTTATAGGCGTGAATTAGGGACACCTTTCTTGCAAATCGAGTTGACTTAAGTTGTCTCCTTAGTCATCATGACTACTCTAAGTCTCTTGCAGCATTTTCAAGACAGATCGAGATTTCTTTATGCATCCTTAGGAATAACATGGATCATTTTTTAAACTTCAAGGATTGACACTGTTATGCTCAGATCTACACGTTCATATAAAAAATTTGAGACCGTTGTAATGTCATGTTTTTTCATCTAGTACGACCATGTTCAGTTCTGCATGGTTGTGTTGAGAATACTGAACCAATGGAAAAACATGCTCAACCAGCATGGTTATATTAATTTTTTTAAGTAGCACTAGAGACACATTAACCAGCACCACAAAAAAATGAATATGATCAAAGAACACATTTTTATATAGGAATAGAAAAAAAAAATATATAACTAAATAATTTAATATTAAATTGTCACTTATTTAATGAAAATAATATATATATATATAGGGTTTAGAATTTAGAGTTTAGGGTTATATATATATATATATAAATATATATATATATATATATATATATATATATATATATATATATATATATATATATATATATATATATATATAATCCCTTTCGGTACAATTTGCTATCTATGTTTTGCTACCAAATGCTAGGCTTTAACAATATGACAAAATGAAAACCATAAAAAAGAGTTAAATAAGAATAAAACGTCAAAGTGTACACAAACTAGCGAAAAAAAACAAGATTATGTTTTAGGAAGAAAAATTTGGATCTCACCTGTGTGCCCGGCGGTGAAAGAGAGAGAACGAGAATTGCAAGACTATGAAACCTTTGTTATTTCAAGGATTGGTGGAAATATGTTACAGCATTCTTGTTATTTCAAGCATTAAAATGTTTGTTATTTTAAGCATAGTAAAAAGTAAAAATATGTTAAAACATTCTTTAATTTAAGCGTCATATATAAAAAAATATTATAAATATTTTTTATTTTAAAATATTGTAAAAATATTTTTAAATTAATTTTTATTTTAAATATTATAAAAATAAAATATTTTTGAAATGCATGTTATTTTAAATGTTATAAAAATATTTTTTTTTGTTTTTATTTTTATTTTTATGCTAATATTTAAAGCATTTAAATTTAAAATTGTATTAATAGTTATTCTATTTTGAAATTTTTTTACAAATATTATATAGATACTCTGTTATTTTTTAAAATATTTTAAAATATATATTGTAATAGATAAATTCTGTTGTAGTGATTCTTTTAGCTGCAAATTTTATTATTAGCTAAATATTTTTTTAATTATATATAAAAAATCAAGTATACTTTACTAAAATCAACCATCCATCAATAAAAATAATATTATATTCCAATAATATTTGTGAAGAAAAAAAAATATTTCATCGATAGTAATGAAATATTATATTATTTTAAATTATATTATATCATGTTAATGAATTAATCTCTTCTAATTAATAAAAACTTCTTAAAAAATAAGATATAATTATTGATTAATAATTAAAAATAAAAAATAATAATTTCATAATTATATATATTAATATATATAATGGTACTGGTAATCTCAATCGTTCAGTTTTGAAATAACGAAAACAAACTGCATTTTGTAAGTTAAAATTTATACCGTTATTTAATTTTAACAGGGTTCAAATATGTGGATCACTATAAGTACAACAAGAAAATTCACAACTGAAAAAAAACGAGGTTATTTTTTTTATACATTATCATTAATACAAAAAAATTTAATTAAAAATATTTTAGATATAATTTTTATAAATTAAATTTTTTTATTATAAATAATTATATAAAATTTTATATTATCGATATATTTTAATTAAATTTTATATTACCAATATATTTTAATTAAGTTGTAAAAGTTATAAATATACTTTTCTTTTCAAATAAATTAAATCCTAAAACTTACTATTTTAATCAATCTTAATCTTAATTTATTTTAAAATTTTTAATATTAGTAATATATCAATAAAGATTATATATCATTATTTTCACAATTTATTTATATATTTTTATTCTAAATTTTAAACTTTATCTTTTAATTTTTTTATTAATATAATAAGATTCATTATTAATATTAAAATAATTTATTTTTATGTGAAATTATATATAATTTTAAAAATACTCATGCAATACATAAGATATTTGCTTGTCAGTATATTCAAAAGTCAAATTTACAAATGAAGTTATTTAATAAAAGTAAAATATTTTTATTTTTATGAAAATTTATTATATCACTTTATATATACATATATTAATAATATTCTTATAATTATATAAATAACTATTGAATTAAAAATAATATATTTTATATTTTAATTTTAAAATTTTTTATTTTTATTTTATAATTAAAAGGATTTGTAAAAATAAGATTAAAATAATTCAAAATTATTAAAAACTCTAAATAAAAATTTTTAATTATTCTATTCCAAAAAAATTGAAATAAAAATTTAAAGTTCTTTATGAATATAAAATATTTTAAACATGAAAAATTAATTAAAAATAAATTAAACTACATATATTTTAAATTCTTAAAAATTTTAATTCCTCTAACCAAACGTAAGATTAATGAATAAATATTTATAAAGTTCACAATTACTTACACGAGATATTGACTGTAATCATATACTTTAGTATATAAGATAATCCTATATATTTCATAATAGAATAAAATAATAAAATAATAAATTCATAAATAATAAATAATTTAAAATAAAAATCTTTAATTTCATAATGGTCTTACTAATAAATTTATTGAAAATAATTATTAAGAAAGTGAAGACAAAAAGTTTTTACTAAAATTTAGCAGTAAGAGTGAACTTGAAAGCACAATATAATACTTTTTATAAAATGTATTTTTAATTTTTTAATTAATATTTTAATGTCACCTACAAACATTCTTCATTTCAAAAATAAAATTCTAAAATTATATTGTGTTATTTTACTTCATTCTCTCAATCATATCTTTGAATGATTAAAACTAAAAGAATTTTAAAAATAAATGATCATTTCAAAAGTCATGTGACTTTTTAAAAAATTATTTGACTTATATCTCTTAATTTTGACCATTCATCATAGTATCTATTATTTAATGTTTATTTTTCTCATTTTTATATAAAATAGATGGTATCATTTGATTCATAATGTATATTTTTTAAATATATAAAATAAAAAGCCTTTAAATATATATTCTAATATATTTTTTCAGTTTTAACAAAATTTAATATAACTAATCAAGTTATAAATATATAATTTTAATTCAAAATATTAATTTATAAAATTTTATTATATATATATATATTTTAAAATGATTATGCAACTATTAAGTAATTTGAAATCTTAATCATCCATATATATATATATATATATATATATATAATTCAGATTTATTATTTTCATTTTTATTATAACCAAATATTGTCATTAGATATAATCTTTCTCAAAATATAAAAGATTTATTTAGTTAGACAGTAAGATAAACAAATATACGTCTTACAATTATACATAAATGTTCAAGATTAAAATCTTTTAAAGTTATATAACCGCTCACATTTGGTTTATTGAAAAAAAATAAAGAAAAAGAAAAAGGTGGAGATGAATCTTTATGAAGTTATTTTATTTCATTCAAACTTTTGGAAAATATAGGAAGGAAACAAAGGGAATCAAAAGTTCTCCTAACTTAATTTTAAATTAATTGAGTGAAATACCGTTTATTATATTTTGAAGTCTAACATTGTGTTTTTAAAATAAACGTAAATTAAATTTATTAACTTTTTTCCTTTTCTTACATAATTTTTTTATTTTAATTTTAACTACATGATAAAATATAATAGTTAATATTTATTTTTTATTTTCTTGTAATTTTTTTCATTTAATACATCTTATATATGTATATGAGATTTGCTAATATATACTCATTTGTTTTTCGAAGAAGTTAATAAATTTTAACTTTAATTCTTTTCAAATATATTAAAAATATAAATTGTTAATATATTCCTTCTAAAAAGTAGGTGGATGTATATTAGCGTTCATACTTACTGACATACACCTATTTATTTTCTTAAAAAATATGTTAAAATTATTACTTAAATTTTCTTAAAATACATTCAATTGTTTAACGCATTAAAATACTTGTTCTAGAAAACATACAGACACATTATCAAACACATATTTATTTCCTTTAAAAATATGTTAAAAATTATTACTTAAATTTTCTTAAAACACTTCTTCTAAGAAATATATAGATACATTATCAAACTCATGGTGTTGAGTATCATTTGGCCAACTACATATTTCGCCACTTTCATAGTCCACATCGAAGAATAAGTGGGAGGCCGAATTGTGTGAAAACGATATTTTAATTGTAATTAGAATATAGCTAAAACCTAAGGAACTAAACGAATTTAATTTCTAGTTTTAGTTATAATTCCGTTGGAGGACTAAAGAATGCGGGTGTCCTGTGTAATACAGCGTTTTCTAGATTAATTTTGTTGTCTTTTTTTTTTTTTTTTTGTCTTTCTGTTTATCTTCTACGTCAAGCTGGGGACAAAAGTTCACCAACTCATCACTGACACGTTGGTCGTTCCCACTGCACAACTTACGTTATCACCCCTTTTACTCAGATCCGTCTTGAAAATGCTAGTCGACAAATTGAAATTATTAATTCGGAGGCTGCAATTGGTACTTTAACATGGACACTCTCTGACTTAAAAAAGTTAAAGCACGAAAAAAAGAATTAAGTAATAAATTCGGATTCATTCCACAAAGGAATAGAGCATATATAAACTACGCCCGGACTTGTGAGATAACTTGATTTATCGCGGATTAAAGTCTAGTTTGATTAAGATAAATTGTAGTTATAATCTAACTTTCCGCGATTTATCTGAATTTGGGTCGTCTTGAGTCAAATTGGCCTGAGTTAATTGGTAAAATATTAAAATATGATTACACTAAATTCATTTACTTAATTCTAAATTTTCATTCATTATTTTCTTCCTCATAGTTTAACCAATGATCCTACTCTCAACATCGCCACACCACTCCTATCTTTTAAGTTATGTGGCTGCAAAAGCTCTCTTCACTGCGTAGAAAGAGCTGGCACTTTCTCTCGCCAATTTCTCAATTGGATCTGTATTGGAAGAAGCTCCAGCACTAGCTCACTCTCAAACGTGCTCTATTTTTTACTTTCTCGTTCACTTATTTTCCAATCTTATTTCTTTAATATTTTTATGATATGAAATTTAGTAGGATATATACTAAAATCAATAAAGATAATTTAAATAAATATATATATATATATTTATATTAATTAGCGTCTTGCTACAATACATAACGATAAATACAGAATCATCTGTATATAAAAAGATTTTATTATAGTTGCTTAATTTTGCTTGTAATAATGATCCTTTTGTGAAGCTTCATTTTAACGTGTGTCTAATAGTTGTTTCATCATAGGAATAATCTTTATAAAAAAAATTTATATTTAAAAGATGATTTTGATAGTAATATTATGCTAAAATAATTATTTATAATTTTTTTCTTAAAAATAAGATATAATGCATAAAAAGTAATATAGGGGAGGTATGTTGTAACATCTATAATTTCTCATGATAAATTCTCTAAGTTAAAAAAATATTCTTTAGCAGGAAATAAAACAAAAATAAGAACAAAAGTAAGAGAAATTAGAGAATTTTTATCAAATGATAAAAATTCTCCTACACTAGGATGATACAAATAAATGTGCAAGAAACACAAAACAAAAGTTAAAAGACATTCTAATAGTTTAGAATCCATCAATGATGGTTAGAAAATCATAAGAAAAGAATAGAAATAAAGAGAGAACAAAAACGTTATCTGAAACGTCAAAAAAATGTCCAAAACACCCTTATAAATTTTTGTCTTCTGTAAGGGCTAAATTGTTCTTGAAAAATGGCAAATGATATAAGAATAATTTGAAAATGAATCAATAAATGTTAGAAACATCAAAAGAGTAATTTGGAAGATTTTTGAGAAATTCTTAGAAATTGACCAAAATGCCTCTAAAAGGCTAAGATGGAAAGAAAGTGCAAAGTAGAAGTCAGAAAATTGGACCTTATCCGTTAAGCACGAAAATTTACATGTGAAAAATGAGGTGATGACTGACCCCATGAGTCATCACACCATCTATGACATGTAAGACAAAGGTATTAATGGGAAAAGAGAAAATTAACCATGGTTAAAGTAAATTAACTTTAATTAATTAAAATTAATCATACTTAGAATAAGTTAACATTGATTAGTGTGAAACTAATTCTAAAGATTAGTGTGAAACTAATTCAAAGATTAATTCCTTATATTTATATTTAATTTAAAAAATTAAAATTACATGTAAATAGACCAAAATATCTTTAAGTGGAAATTTATTTCCTATATGCCCTAAAGTGGCCAAATTTGATCTAAGGGTTAAGGAGGTTCATTTGCTTCATTATCAATCTTCTAAACACTTAAACAAATTCTCTCAAATTACTCAAAACTCTAATTTCTCAGAATACCAAAACTTACACTAAACTTAAACTTCCATTTTTAAAGTTTAAGTTACAACAAGACAAATCAACCAAGCTCCACCACCTTCACTAGGAGTTTTCATATGGACCATCAAGGAGAAGGGAACCAACTTCAAAGATCCACCATACCTTCATAAAAGTGTTCAACAAATAGGGTTTTCTCCATACAATTTTTCTAAGCTTTTAATTATTTGTTCATAATTTGTTTTTCTTCTCTTTTTCGTAGATCCCTCTCTAAGTTCTATGGATCCCACTTTCTTGAGTTTGATGGAGTTCAAAACTTTCGCTAATGGTTAAAAATGAGCATCATTAAGCTCTTAGTGATTTTTGGAAGTTAAACAAGAATTTTGATAGATTAAAGTGCTTCTAGTAACCTTTGGAGCAATCTAATCAGTTAAAAGTTTTTAAAAATAATTTCTTTGAAGTTTTGGAAGATTTGAAAGTTTTTATGAAAATTTTTTAAGATTCTCAATGTAAGGGATGGATAGATCTTGGAATAGATCTAGTAGATCTACACTTAGTTATCTTGAAAAATGCTTTCTTTAAGGTCTTTATGTTCGAAGTTATAAGCTTGCTTGTGTCTTCTCTTAAAAGCTTTAACCTTGAACTTGAACTTTGATAAAAGTTTAGATCTAGACCCATATGATAAATATTCTAAAAGACTATAAATGTTAAGTCGCAAAAGTTATAAACTTAACTTAAAATTTAAACCTTAAAACTAGTAAGAGCAAATGTGAACTTATGGATCCAAAGTTGAACAAGATACTTAAGACCCTCCATAATCATGATCAAAGCTAAGAAGAGAGGACAAATCTTGATATATCCAAAAGCATGTGATGTAACAAGTGCTAAAATTTATGACACAAAGGTCAAGTGAGAAGAAATTAAGAAAATAGACCCTTGTTGGGACATATAATGGATTCGACCACTTCCCATTAAATTAAGAAAACTTGGGTTTAAAATTTTTAATAAGGTGTAATGAGGAGGCTAACCATATATAAGAAAGAAATTATAAATTTTAAAGAGATTTGGTAATTGTTTGGGTAACCATTTGACCATGCTTGGGTAAATTGGTAAAAATAAGTTAAATTCTTGTTAAAACTAAGAATGAACCCAAATATGCATAAGATGGTGAGTAGGAATCAATTATGGAGTTGAGGGACGGAGATTGACCATTTGGCCATGCCTACTAAACAAGAAGAAAAATTCCTAAAAATCTCTAAGTCGGTGTGAATTAATAGCCTAACTCCTAGCTAGTGAAAATGTCCTTCTAATGTAAGAAAAAAATGAACCACAATGTTTTAGAACCCTAGGGAGTGGGTTCAGCCACCTATAGAATAATTAGGTAAAGTAAGTTAATTTGGATGCTTAAAGATATTTAAATAAGATATGAGTAAGAAACTTTAAATTCATAAGTCAGGAGGTAAACAAGTAGGTTAATTAAGGGTTTTAATTTGATTAGAAAAGTTATTAGTCAAGAAAGCATAAAAATACTCAAACTAGGAATAAGTAAGTTGTGCATAAAACATCTAAATTGATGACATAAAGAAGATATACATAAGGAGGCCATTCGGCCAAGGGTTCTAGAACTCCAACATTTTATGAACTTACATTAAAAATATTAAGAGAAAATTAATCTTTGAGAAAAGGAAAGGTTGAAAGATAACTTAGAAGGATGAGTGGATTAAGTTCCCATGAGAGATTTCTCATACAAATTAAGGAATAAGTTGGATTGAAAAATTCTTGGAGAAATGTTGCAAGCTATCTAAGAAATCTACATTAAGCATAATTAAGAAATTTTTAATTAGAAGATTTGTTTCTACTTAAAATAATTATGCCAATTTGTATCATGAAAGAGAGCGAAGAAGTATGTTAGAGCATGGATGAAAGAATAGTCAAATGATATATATGATATGATTTAATGTGATCCCAAGAGTACATGAGATTCATGAAATCCGAAATAAGTATTTTATATGCTTATGATAGACATTAGTTACTATTTTATATGATTTAAATATGGTAGCAGTAGTTATATGAATAATCAAGTATGTAAAGGTACTAATGCCTTAACTTAACTTTCTTTAAATCCTATGGACTATGTGATTGTAATCTTTGTATAATTCATGACACATAGGTGTTTGTGCTAACTTGTGAACCTAGGTGATTGAAATAAGTAGTAACATGTATAAGTAACATAGAAGAGTTATTAATTAGACGCGAGTAAGGATGTTCAATTATTTATTTTATGATACGAAAAATACTATGGCGAGACTTGCATTTCCAACCAAGGTTTTATTTTAAAAAAATTATTGTATTTTCATTAATAGTAATTTATAAAAAGATTATATATCATGAAATAACAGTCTAATAATGAAATCGCATACACGATTTAAGCATAAAATAGACTTTATTTTTAGGGTGTTACATATGTTACTTGAAATATAATAAAATTAAATTGCAATGTTACCCTAAATTCTTCAAGCCACATAAACTTTTGGAGCTAAGAAAAATGAGAAACTATCAAACTTGGACATAATTTTTTAAATAGCCTTACTACATACATTCAAAGTTAAGAAGCTATTGAAAAATAATGTTAATTGTAATAACTTGATTGAATTAATAAAAAGTGATAATTAAATAAATTTATTAAAAAATTAAAAAAACTTACTCCTATTTAGGTCCTAAGCTAATCCATATGCTTTTATTAATAGAATCTATGGTTTCAAGAATTGGAGTTATCCGATATTTAAAGCATGAAAGTGAAAAGACAAACTATGTTAGGATGAAAAGGTAGATGTGTCTAGGATGGAATGGATTGATTGAATGTGTCAATGTGAGGGAGTGAACCTAATGTGTTAATGTACCGGGTGAATGGGCCTGATCCAACATTTTGTTGATGATGGTACTAAAATAGGCATATTAAGCATGTCTTACAGGTGAGATGAAATTATTAGATGCAGGATGTTTTATCATAACCTTTACAATTTCCTCTTCCCCAACCTCAATCTCAACCTCTACTTGTATTGTCTACTGTATGTGTCCATGAAAATAAGAAAAATTATAGTAGAATGCTACACAAAGTGATATAAAATATAGAAAAAATTCATCTATGTTGACTATATGTCACTTAAATCACTTTTACCCTCACTCCCACTCTTGTTATCTATTAAGATATATGTGTTCTTTATTTTCATCCAAAATTAAGTTAATTGAGTCTAATTATATTGATTTTCTCACTATCATTACTAATATTAATAAGATTTTTATCATAAACACTACATTAATATGAAACATGTCGAGGCCATAAACTTCATTCGCACCTTGTATGCAATTTTATTCTACACCTCAATAACTATATTGTTTGTTATCACACTGTGTGCCTTTGTTTCGATTACAACCCACCAATTATGATGTCTATTTCATTATGGTGTGTAATAGACTTGCTTAGCTTGTTGTGCAAAACAAGTCAAAATTTTAATATTTATTTTTTGAATTCAACAATTTCATGTTGATAGTAAAGTTTTTTCCTATGATTAGAAGTATTATCAAATTAATCACACATAGAAAGAGTTATCTTCTTAATGGATATGTATGGATACTCCAATTCAATAATATAGTTAGTATTCCATAAAAATAATCTTTTAATTAACCATTATGCATCTCATACATACATCATAGTTAGGAGTTTTCATGTCTTCCCTCCATCATGACTAAACCATTTTAACATCCTCTATGCCAAAGAAATTAAAAGTAAATTTTTAATTTTATTTTGTAACTATAATAATTGTAAAATTTATTTAAATCCTAAGCCATATAATGTGACTATAAGTCACATGTGACTATAAGTATAATACAACTACAATAATGTGGCTATAAGTGACATATGTATTCTCTTACCAATTTAGAATTATGGGAACCAATTTTCTTGTCAAATTGAAAGTTTGAAATATTAAGGTAATCCTTTCTTAAGAAAGAAACATACATGATACAGTATGTATATAAGGAGGGATCAACTTGCTTTAAGGTTAAGTTTACCATAAGTTATATCGCTCAATATCTCTTTTAAATAATTGAATTTTATCAATCTAATTATTAAATTTAAAGGTTTTACTATATAGATCATTTTTATAAAATTTCATAAAATTTGAAAAAAAATTATAATTCATTATAATATTTTATTTTAACGGATAATATACATCTAATATAAGTTAATTTAAATTTATTTAATGAAGTATCAAATTTTTTTAAAATTTTATGAAATTTTGTAAACATGATTTATACAATAAAATTTATGAATTTAACAGTTGAATTGACAAAATTCAACTGTTACAAAGAGATATTGAGTGAAATAAGTCATACTAGACTTATTCCTACAATATGTTGATCCCTTCCATATATATATATATATATATATATATATATATATACATATATATATATAATATCTGTGTGTGCGCGCGTGTGTGTCACTTCACTTTTTCACAATTTAGAAGAAAGTATAAATGGAAAGATTCCATGTCATGTTCCTTTAAATAATATTAATGATACTTTTTACTTCTACATGATATATAATTAAAAACTGAAAGTGGAGGATTCATTGAATAACCTTTAACTTTTATATTCTATAACATTCCAGTCCTTAGAATATTTACATGAGAGGGATAGTAAAATGAAGTAAAAGTAGATGTTTTATCCTTTAAATATGTTTGATAAATAGAATAATCTATCCTATCCTATATATTTTTTCTTTCAAGGAATGCAAGAATTTAAGGATGAAAAGTGGTTATAGAAAAAGAGATAACATACAGAAAGGAGGGTTAAATATAATGTTAAGAGGGTGAGAGGGGTTTTCAACGTCTTCTACACATCTATTAAATGCATGCTTTTGGTTTAGGTGAAAAGGTACTGCTGTAAGACAGAAAAACTATTGTTATGAGTCAAACAAGCAGTTGTTGTGATAGGATACTTTTTCACTTTAGATTTTTTCTTTTCATAAGACAAGTTAGCTCTTCATTAATTGTTTGATAATTATTTTTTGTCTTGCACCAATATAGAAAAAACATGTCTTTTCTTGGGGTCAGTTGGAATTAAGTAATCCTCTAAGAATAAGATGTTAGATGCTTGAACCATCTTAAGACACTTAGATGCTTGAATGGTCTAAAGATGTTTTCATTTTGTACTTATCTAAATATACAATTTTGTATATATTTTTGTCATCATTAAAACACTAGATATTGCTTGAACCTTTTTATAAATGATTAATTAAGTTCTAGGTTCCAACAATCTCTCCTTCTTTTATGATAGAAAAACTCCTCAAGTGTTTTTATAAAAACTTCAGACATATTATAATATTAGAAAAGTTCAGAATAGATTATCAACTATAATCAGTTCAACCCATGATTAACATCATAACATGTTATATCACATAAAAATAATAAACTAAAATAGTTCTTCCTCTATTTTTTTCAATCAATAAAAAACTAACACCTGAAACTCTTAAGATGTGCTTCAACTATCTTGACCAAAAGCATCATAAAGCATTTCAAGTATTTTATCCACACGACATCTAAGACACTTAAGAGAGATGGTTGTACAAATGGGACATTAGGTGATTCTATATTCATTTGTTTCTTTATTATACATCTATGTGACTTCCCCTCAAAGTAAACATGTCTCTTACTAAAAGATCATGCAGAAAAGTGGGAGTAGGAGTAGGATGCATGGGGTGTCTTCATCAAGAGGAGAAAAAGTGAGTGATGTCCCAAAAAATTAACATGTCCTATCACTTTGAAAAACCATCTCTTTGGTTTTGAAAAAGTAATGATGAGTGTGAGAGAAGGGTTTAGACAATGAGACATATAGAAAACTAGATAGATGAAAATGATTTGAGTAAACCAAGCATCTTTAGATGCTTGCACATAAAGTAAACATTAAGCATATTTTAGACAACAAATAGAAAATAGACAATATTAAAAAATTAACCAAGTTTCATAGATTAGACAAGTATCAGTTTAAAGATCCATCCTTTGGTTCCAATAATGATTGATTTGTGTGAATTCTATCATTACTGTCTAAACCTTTTGTTTTCATTTTTCCTTGTTAATTGCTATTAAAGGTTATACTGTCTTATTTATACAGTTCCAGGTCTAGGAACATAAAATTTCCTCTCATCATATGTCATGAGAAACCATTGTCCATGTACTATTTTGGTGTGCTACCTCTTTTCACTAAGGATATTTGTTAGAGAAATAATCAAGTTTTTTGGTGTGTTAGTTCTCATGTGGTTGTAGAGACACACTCTTGAGGTGTATCCAAACTTATTACATGTAGAACAAAAGGAGTGTAAACGAGAAATAAAGTCTATTATTCTCTTTTGATAGTTTTGAAATCCCACACTAGTTTTGTCTTTAGGGCATCTTCCATTTTTTATGATTAAATTTAATTTGTCTAACCTTTCAACAAACTTAGACATGTCCCTTTTCAGCTTTTCCATCCTTTTGCGAAGTTCACAAATCTTGGTAAACGAGTTACTATTTATTTCTAAAAGTTTTATTTTCATCTAAAACCTTTTAAAGTTCTTTTTCTTTTCAGAATATTTCTTTGTCAAAGCAGAATACTTTGTTAATAAGTTGTTTAGATCATTCAACAAGTTTTCATAATCATTTCAAGATCTTGTACTTAAGATGATACCCCTCAAGTTCAATATCTAGCATAAAGCATATATATGTTATTTTTGTTGCTTCATCCTTTGAACTACTGTTGTTTAGGTCATCTTATGTTGAGGTAAGATCTTTATTTCTTCTTGGTTTGGCAAAATTCTTGTCTTTCTTAGGATTAGGACACTTTACTTTCGTGCATCCTAACTTCATGCATTCATAGAAAATGATATCAAATTTTTGTATACTTAGGGTTTATCATATTTGTGTCTATCAAAGGAAAATATTTTACCTTTGCTTGATTTGAAAGTTTTTACTCCTTTCTTCTTTTAATTCATGATGTTGTTTAATTTTAAGGATTTATGTGATAGTTCTTCATCCGTTCCATCGTCATCATTTATCTCCTTGGAGCTAGATAGACCTTTTGCTTTCATGGCCTTTAAAAAAGTGTCTTGGTCATGATATCTAGACTTTAGAGTAAAACATTTTCCTTTCTTGTCTAGATTGTCTTCATTTTGCTTGACCTCATATATTCTAAAGTATCCAAGGAGTTCATCCAACTTGAGTTTTCTCAAGTCTTTACTGGATATTTTATAAAGAGGAAGACTTTTAAGAATTTTAATCATGATGTCTTCATTACCATATTCTCTTCCAAGAGCTTTCATACTATTTATCACGATCTGAAATCTTCCAATCATTTCATTTATATCGTGGATCTCTTTACTTGATTTTTTCCTTTATGAATGTTGGCAAGACTATCCCATATTTCTTTGGGAGTCTTACATCCAAAGACCTTTTTGTAATCTAAAAGAAATCTAACCTTAGCATTATATTACATTTTCATGTTTTTCTTTGTAGTCCATAAATCTTTAGGTATTTCCACACCATGTTCGTCCAGAGGTATATACTCACCTTTTGTAATGATATTCCAAAGATTGTATTGAGTGGACTTGATGAACATTTCCAATTTATCTCTCCAGTAAGGATAATTTTTCCCAATAAAAGCTGGAGGGTGAGTAATAAAGGCTCCTTCAAGGATAAGTTGTTCTTCGGATTTGTCCATGGATCGTTAGCTCCTTTTCATTTATTAGAGTGCTTAACCCAAGAGGACGAGCTTTGATATTAAATG
Organism: Canavalia gladiata; assembly: GCA_037954105.1. Lineage (NCBI taxonomy): Eukaryota > Viridiplantae > Streptophyta > Magnoliopsida > Fabales > Fabaceae > Canavalia > Canavalia gladiata. The sequence continues at coordinate 23,267,971 of CM075658.1, read as the reverse complement.
TAGAAAAAGAGATAACACACTGAAGTACAGTTGCTTGTGATGTCATTGGAAAGCTAAGAATTTTTCAAAAAGTAGCTTTACTATAAGACAATAGTCATCTTAAGACACTTATCCATTTAACAAAATATATAGGCAGACAAAGAAAAATTCACACCAGATATTATATTGGTTCAACCTTATCAACGCACGGGCTACATTCAGCCTTTGTTATCATACAATAGGTATTTCCATTATTATAAGACAATACAATCTTCCAAAAATATAATCCCTAGTATTTTTGCATAAGCCTCTCCACGATTGATATACCCAAAATACACACTAGAAACTTCCTATCTAGCTATTATGATTTCCAAAACATAGGTTGAATACAATAAACCAATATGAAATTTACAATATCTTATGAACAAATAAGATGCCTATACAAGTAGACAGTTTGGGCTCATCTTGGTTATGTCTATTATCTCTTGTTCATAAGATTCCCTCTTTATATATAAATGGTTAATGTAACCATTGGGAGGGTGGGAGGGGTTTCCAAAATCTTCTATACATCTATTAAATGCATGGTCTTGGTTTAGGTGAAAAGATACTACTATGAGACAGAAAAGTTGCTGTTATGACAAGGTACTTTTCACTTTTGTATTTTGCTTTTTGTAAGACAAGTTATCTTTTCATTAATTGTTTGATAATTGCATTTTGTCTTGCACTAGTATTGAAAAAGCATGTCTTTTCTCAAGGCCACCTGGAGTTAAGTACTTCTTCCAATTAAATTTTTCTTTTTGTACCTGTTTAAATATATAATTTTACATATATTTTTTTCATCATTAAAAAATTAGACATTGCTTGAACCTTTTAATAAATAATTAATTAAATTCTAGGTTCTAACAATCCTTTTTTTATGATGGAAAAAATTCTTAAATGTTTTTATAAACTTTCGACAGATTATAATATTCGAGAGTTTTAGAATAGATAATCAAATATAATCATTTCAACAATGGTGTCAAAAATCTTACAATTAATAAAAAATTATATTAACAATAATTACAAGAAATGAGTAATTCATAGAGGATTTTATTTAAAAATATTTACCTCTCAATGAAATACATTCAATGATATTGAACCATACCTCCAACTCGTGCTTCATAAGACAAGAAAACTAAACGATGTTCTATAGAATTTTAGGAAATATTAATTATAACTTGCACAATTTTTTTTAAAAGATGAATTGAAAGATGATATAATTTTTTTGTTTAAAAAAGATAATTTTATTCAAAAATATAAGCATAAGTTTAAAACTAGTAGCACTTTTGCCAATATCGTAATTAGGCTAGGCAAGACCTATAAAAATTTACAAGAAAGTAAATAAAAAATAGACCAGGTACAAGAATATATTAACCCTAACCAAAGTGATACCTTTCTAATATCATCCAATTTTGAACTAAAAATCAAAACCCATTCTCTAAGTGTTTGATATTATTATAACTTATTGCACAAACTAGATTATGAAATTACTATAACTTAAGCATATTTCACAAACTAGATTACTACATGGAAAAAATTGAAATACATATAACCTACCTAAGCGACAATATAATTTGAGAATTATTTCTTTTTAGTCACTCTCATCATATAAGATATTTAGAAATTTCAGAGTATTCATAAATTGGCAAGGAAAAAGGTCATTAAAAATAAAAAAGAAGTTGTGTGCATGTATATGTGTGTTTGTGGAAGAAGCTAATAGTAAAAAATAATTACAACTATAATTAATAGCCAACAACCTTTACAAGTTCCTTTTCAATAACATTAACTAGACCATTACTAAATAAATATACATATGTTTTCCTTGATCATATTAGAATCATTTTACAAACATATTATAAACATCAATTATAAATATCATACTAATAGAATCTAACGTAAAACAAAATAAAGGTAAAGGGAAATTCAAAAGGAAGAAGTTTTTAGGTGAGGGAATCCTAAAAGTAACTCACAAGTATTGATTATAAAAAATAATAATTCAAACAAAAAAATAATAGTGATAAAAAAAAGATAACAATTGGGTAGCACGTTAGTTATATTAATTAGTGAAATTAATAAGGAAACAATTTTGTATCATTCTTTCCTTTTTGTAAAATATGGTGTGATTAAAATTAAATTTATTATAATAATTATGATGTCGTCTAAAATTGAGAATCACATGATAACTATGACAAAGAGTAATTAAGTATCACATGAAGAATCTAAATTCATAATGTAAATAATTGAAGTCTCTTAAAGGTTACATAAACTGTGTCTTTAAAATTAAGCTCAGCATCAAACATCAAAGGAAAAACATTGAGATATGAATTTCTTTTAAAAAATATATATTTCATATTATTATAAAATTATTAGAGATGGCCTTACATGAAAATAGTAGTTGTATATGGTTCATAATATTATTAAATAAAATATAAAGTAGTGTGTTCTTTATTTATATAAGATATGGCACCTTATTCATATATATAAACATAGGAAAAATAACACAAAGAAAGTATATATACCACAATATATACTAGTTCACTCTCAAAAACCAAGAATTTTGTTAACTTCTAATAATCACCATTTTGCTTATTTATATGTGAAAAATTAGTTATAATTACTATCTAATTAATGATTATTCAATCGTTAATTCTTCCTAATTTCTCTTATTTTTATATGAATGCTCATGCAAGAAAAGAATAAAAACGTAGAAAGATTTTGGGGTAAAAAGAGGGCAAAAAGGAAATAAAAAGATAAATAAGGAGTAAAAGGATAAAAATGCCTCTTGGAAGAAGCCAGCACGACTGTTGTGGCTAAGCATGCCCTCACAACAGACCAAAATTTTTGACACAATCATACAAACTTGAGCAAGATAGTGCAGACCTAAGCATGTTCATGCTAACCTGGGAGGTGTAAGAAATTATTCAAGTCAATCCTAATGACGCAAAAAGGATCCTAGTAAGCTTGATAATGTTGTAGGTGATCTAGAGCAGACATGACGACTAAAGAGGCAATTTAGGTTAACCTGGTTCGTAATGGAGGCAGCTCTAATCCACGCCTATTCAAAAGAAGGTTCTCTATGAAAGGAAAACATGTCTTAGCACCTTCAACACTTTAGAGGGGGGTCCTCCGATGCATCCTTTTCTCATTTCTCATTTCTATCTTCCCTGGTCCCATTTCTTTTCTTTTTCTAGCATCCTCCCATAAAATCTTGGTGGAAGGAATATTTTCACAGTGCAACTTACAAATCTCTTGTTAGTCTTGCTAAAATTATGGTTTTGTATTTCTTATCTTAGGATTAAGATTTTGTATAATTTTGTTAGGAAAATTTGTTCTCATTGGTCATCTTTTATTATGTGTGACTAACCTTAAATCATGGAACTTTGGTAAACCTTGCGATGTGACTATTTGAAACCCTTTTTTATTTATGAATGATTAAATATTTTTATTGTGAATGATTGCATGGTTCCTTATCCAATTATGTTGTTTTATCATGCATAATCCATTAATAAGAATTAACTATTCATATTGATCTCTAAGTTAGTTATGGAGTAGGATATCTACCATTCTCTAATTGACAACACTATAAGGTAACTGAGTCTAAGAATTTTGGAGGATCAATCAGAATCTTAGGATTTTAACGAATTAATAAATTCTAAGTGTTTTATGTTTCTCTTAACTATTTACCTTGCATGATCATTGGAGTAGTACTTAGAAAAATATTATAACTATTGCATGATCATTAAGTAGTAATGACATTAGAAAAGATGATTAGCAATTGATGCTTAAATTATTCATAAGGGAATTTAAGGATTAAAATAGGTAAAATCATAAGGGGATCCAAAATCTCATGCTTATCCATAATTTTTAATTTGTGTTCTCCATTTTTTATTTTTCTTTAAACTTGTTTTCTTACTCTCATTACTTTCACTTTCATGCAACCTTTCTTTTAGTAAGCTAAAAAGTTAGAATTTAAACTTCTTCCATAGATTGTTCACATAGTCTGTGTGTGATTGACACTAGAAGTCTCACATACCCTCTTTCCACATCAACGTGTATATTTACCCGTGAGTAAAACTTTGTATATGATTTTTGCACTCACGTTTTGCATGCATCAACTTCTTCTTTAATGGTTTCTCTTTATATAGGAGAGATAAAAGATACATGTTATGAGATGGACTAGCATTTCTGACATATTCTATTTTCCATTTAATCCATGGCCTCATTTACTAAGTGTAGTTGTACTTTATTTAGTTTTTTTGGATTGTGTTTGGAATTATGCTTTGGATGTTATACTTGTAACTAATAAATTTTCCTTTTATGTGGATGTGTGTATACCAATAGCTTTAGAATTTACATTTTGTAGGTATTTTTTCTATATAAAGAAACTGCTCACTTATTCATTCTCTTTTGACTGTAGTTCTTTCCTTTAATTAAACTTTTGAGTATTTAGACATTAGTGCTTTATTTGGATTCCACGGTTCCACCAAAATTTATTTCCCCTCCCCCATCCAAATTGGCAAGGAAACGGGGGAAAGAAGCTTTCCTCTTTTTAAATTTTAAATTATTAAAATTATTATATATTTATAAAAATATATTAATATAATAATATATTAATAGAAAATATAATAAAAAAATTAATTCTTTCAAGTTAAATTTTATTCTACTAATATCTTTTTTTCCTCTCTTTTCTACCCATACAAACAATAGAAATCTTTCTCTTCTCTCATATTTTAACATATCCAAACAACTCTTTTTTCCTTCTTATTTTCACTCTCTTTCTTTCCTTTCCCTTTTTTCCCTTCTTATTTCCTTCGTGAGCCAAACAAAGCATAGGTGTATAAAATGTTCTTTTCATATGTTTCTTCAAGTGAACTTCTCAAATGCTTGTTCAGTAAATTTTTTTATATATTAGGTCTTATAAGTTAATAGATAGAAAACTTTATACATGATTAAAGTTTGTATCATCAATAAAATTTCGAAGCATAAGATATCATACATTCTAGGCTCCAACAAAAATATTTTTACAATTAATATAATAAATCTTGTAAACTTGTTTTATAAAGATTGAAGTGAACTATGAAGTCCTAACCTCATTCATTCCTCAAGCAAAGAATTTCCAACTAACTAAACCCTAAATTCAAATAAAAATGAATGATAGAAATAAATTTATATGAAAAGAATTGAGTATGTAGCATAAACGGGTTAAAGATAGAACCTTGAAGTGTTTAAATAAACAAAAATGTTGAAGATCAAACATTAGAAGTTTTTTATTGGAGAGAGAGAGAGAGAGAGAGAGAGAGAGAAAGAAAGAAAGAAAGAAAGAAAGAAAGAGAGAGAGAGAGAGAGTAAATGGATGGGTAAAAGGATGTTGATCGATAAATGATGCATATGATATATGCATATATTTTTCTCTTAATTTCTTATTTAAATTCCTATATAGTAAGCATTTTTAGATTTTTCTCTGTAATAATTTTTTTATAATTTATCACTGCTTTGAGTTTGTATTTGATAGGGAAGCCAAACTGAAAAGATTTGGAAGAAAAAAAAATCAAAATGAATGAGATCCAGGATTGTCACTTTCAGAGCTCCAAATGCATAGAGAACCATTGGCAACCAATGGTTATAACCATGTTTATGATTGTACAAAAAATGAAGCATTGCATGACCCTAAAGAGAAAAACGACCTACCCATGATGGCAACCACAAGCATGATTTGGAAAACACTATAATTCCTTCTCCTCCTCTTTTATGAAGAAAAAGATCTAAAAAGGACATCGAGAGCTATTTGATTAAAAAAAGAGAGAAAAAAAATATCCTAAAGATAAGATTGAAAAAGGATATCATTGAGGATAGGAAGGCTCAAGAATGATTGAAAATCGTTCTTTCATTTTGACATTTTCTCATCTATGGGCTCTTCCTTAATTTCCTGATTTAATGTGATTGTTGTATAAGATTTTAAAAATTATGATTGGCTAATTTTCTTATCTTTGGATTTAAGAGTTGTTGTAATTTATGAATTGAGACTGTTATAATCTTGAATATCTTTTTCTATTGATACCTATATATCCTTGATTTAATTTTTGAATATGCATAACCTTGCTTGAATTTTAAAATAGTCTTACTTGATTTTAAATACTGAGAGAAAATTAAAAGGTGAATTTTGAGACTAGATTCTTTGAAATTTAAACTAGGGTTTCACTCACGAAAGTAAGTTTTAATCCTGTGAAGAATTAAACTAAATCATCACAAAAATTAACAGGTTTAAGTAAATATAAATACCATAAAATTAGAGTTTATTTCACCTAGGCATGTTATTATAAATTTAAAATGAACTAGGAATTAAAATAGGATGATTTATCTTCAAGATATAGAAATTAATAGAAATAAAAAACCTTATTATTTTAATAATAAATTAAAATGAAATTAAATTTTAAGAATCTTTTCATCTTGCTTATCTTCTCTTTTAAATTAACTTATCTATTTTAATTTTCATCTCATTTCTATTTAACTATATAAAAGTTAAATTATTCATATTCAATAATACCTTTTCACACACAATACATGATAAATTTATACATTTAAGGCTCATCGATCAATTAATGTCTAGATGACAATGGATTACTAGAAAAAATAAATTGAACAAGTATATGCTACTATAGGTTGGTCGGTGAAAATGAAAATCAAAAGAAAAAGAAAACAAGAACGAGTGAAGAAAAATGAAATGCAAAGCATAAGAAATGACCAATTAAGTGTTACAGTCACAAATTCAATCACATTGTTACAAAAAATTAGTGATTGATCCATCCAATTGTAAACTAAATTATGTCAACACGTTTTATATGATACAATGTTCATATTATCAATTAGTTTACTTCTTTATAAGTTGTGATTGATTAATCGATTACTAATGAGAAAGGAATTTTAGGGTAAGCAATAATTGTGAATATCTGAGACACCTCATTATGCTCTCAGTCTTTGTATTAATAAGAAATTTTGTTATAGATGAATAAATCTTAATTCTACACGTATACATCAGTACAATTATACAATTAGCAATCTTTTACAATACAAAATTACACAAATACCCTTATGTCTTAACATTCCCCCTCAAACGAGAGGGTGACCATGTTAGCCCGAGTTTTCTCCTGTAAGTTTGAAACAGAGTGTGAGATAATGCTTTAGTCAGACAATCTACTACCTGAGATTCCGATGGAATGTATCGGATGTCTATAACTAAATCATGTATAAAATGAATATCAATCTCAATGTGCTTGCTCCTTGAGTGTTGTACAAGATTTGATGTTAATGTTTTTGCACTCATATTGTTGCATCACATAGACACAAATTGTTTAACAAAGAGACCGAGTTCAGATAACAGTGAGAGAATCCATTTAATTTCTGCTGCTCCATTAGTTAATGTGCAGTCCTCAAACTTGGCACTTGACCTTGACACCACTCTTTGTTTTCTTGAAGACCATGAAATTAAAGTGTCACCAAGAAAAACATAAATCCCTGCAACTGACCTTCTATCATCCATACCTACAGCCCAATCGACATCTGTGAAAGCAGTAAGCTTCAGAGATCTTCACGGTTTGATACGAAGTCCAATTTGGAAAGTTCCTTTGAGATACCTCAAAATCCTCTTGACTCATTGGTAGTTAGTTTCAGTGGGATTGGAGAGAAATTTTCTTAGCTTATTGACAGAGAAGGCTATATCTAGTCTAGTTATGACAAGGTACTATAGAGAGCCAATTACTTTTTTGTAAAAGGAAAGATCAGACATTGGAACACCATTTTGTGCTGTGAAAGGTCTCCTTGTAACCATCAACGTTGGAACCGGAGCACACATAAGCATGTCGAACTTTGTAAGAATATCCATCGTGTATTTGGCTTGACACAAATGAAAGCCAGAAGCGTCTCTATACACCTCAATCCCTAGGAGGTAATAGAGGAAACCGAGGTCCTTTAATGCAAAGGTTTTGTTCAGTCTCTGTATGAAATTTTCCAGAAAAGCATCATCATTACTTGTGACAAGAATGTCGTCTACATAAACAAGAACAAAAACAACGACACTTGGAGTGTGATGGTAAAACAGAGAAATATTGCTCTTAGTATTCTCAAAACCCCAATGAATCAAGGTGAGTCGAAGTCTGTCGAACCATGCCCGTGGTGCTTGCTTAAGCCCATACAAAGCTTTAACAAGCTTACATACATGTTTGGAACGTTGTGGATCATTGAAGCCCTTTGGTTGTCTTATAAATACATCGTCTTGCAAATACTCGTTCAAGAATGTGTTATTAACATCTAATTATCAAACCTCTCAATTGAAAGTAGCAACAAGTGTAAGAACAAGTTGAATGGTAGTAGGTTTGATTACCGGACTAAATGTCTCACCGTAGTCTATGCCTTCTGATTATTGGAACCCCTTTGCCATGAGTCGAGCCTTGTGTTTGAGAATGGTGCTATCTGACTTGAATTTAGTCTTGAAGATCCATTGCAGTCGATCAACTTTTCTTGACCAATATAAGGAATAAGGACCCAAGTATTATTCTTCTAGAGAGCATTGAGCTCTTCTAGCATTGTATTTCTCTAGTGAGAAGAAGAAAGTGCCTTTGTAACATTAGAAGGCTTTAGACGAAGCAAACGGGTGTCCATGTTGTAACAAGCCAACAAACAAATACTTAGATTTATAAATACCATCTTGGGCCATGGTTATCATTGGATGCACTCTTCTATTAACTTGGGCCTCATTTAATGAAGTTTGGGCTTCATCTGGTTCTTCACTCAGGTTATTCGAAATATTTTGAGGATTAGGGCTTGGGTGTTATACTTTGTGTTATCTTCTTCATTGTATCATCCGTTGAGGAATTTGAACGTTGAACCTCCTCGAATTGCATCATACTTTGTGTTATCTTCTTCATTGTATTTACATTTATCACAAATGGAATTACACAGTTTTCTCCTCCTTCAACACTGTTTCTCCTATTCAGAAACCCATTCTTACATGGAAATACTAGAGGATCTAACACCACATGTCTTGACACAAAGATATTCCCCATCATACTTAAACACTTGTAGCCCTTATGTTGTGGAGCAGGGCCAAGATATACATATCTCTAGCTATGATATTGGAATTTGTAGGTATTATATGGCTTCAAGCATAGGTAGCAGGCACATCCAAAAGATTGCAACGACTTGTAATTTGGATCCTCTTTGAACAATTGTTGGAGTGGGAAGCCTGTTGATAAGGTGTACAACCACCTAAAAAGCAACAATCCAATAGGTTAGTGGGCCCCATTTCTACTATGTGTCTGTGCTTTCTTCCGGCCTTTCCATTTTGTACCAAGGTATAGGGACAAGTATACCTCATTTCAATCCCACAAGCTTGTGAAATTTGAATGAAGGGTTTAAATTCAATTCCATTATCACATTGAATCCCCTTGATCTTAGTGTTAAACTTATTTTCAACTTGCAACCAAAAAAGATTAAAGGCATTAACTGCTTTACTTTTGTTTTTCAGTGGATACAACCAAGTAAAATGACTATATTCATCTAAGAAGTGGATATAAAATTTGTGACCATGTGTGGATCGAACTGGTGATGGTCCCCAAAGGTCAGTGTGAATGAGTTCAAGAGGAGATGAGACATGAGACATAGATTTGGGAAAAGATAAAGATTTCAATTTAACAAGCTGGCAAGCTTCACATATAAATTTTGATGAAAAATCAACATTACACTTATTCAAAACTTGCTTTAGAACCTTATCACTAAGGTGCCCCAACTTATCATGCCACTAAGTATACTCATTTTCTTTTCTTTATAAGTCTGTCTGTACAGTGTTTACTTGAGCACTGTTAGCTACTTGTGTCTCATGAGCCAAATCACCCACTGTGTACATTCCTATGTATACCTTCCCTTTGCATAGCAGTCGTCCTGTCCTCTTGTCCTTAACAAGGCAACCTTTGTCAGAAAAGTTCTCATCCATAACATTATCCTTGGTAAGCTTATTAACACTCATCAAGTTTTTAGTAGCATTTGGAACCACAAGAATATCATTCAGATATAAAATGGAATTAGAATTAGACAATGTTGTGTATCCTATACCAATGATTTCTATTTTTGATCCTATACAAGTATAGAGGTGACTCTTACCTATTGGCATGTAATTGTCCAAGTGATCGGTGCAAGGTGTGACATGGTGGGTTGCCCCATTGTCCATATACCAAGATGGATCCCCTACAACCTGTAGAGTACCTTGATATGCTTGCGGAGTGGCTTGGTACGCTTGTGGTGGACTGACATAGGTGTTCCCCGTGTATGGTTGAAAGTCCTTTTCAAAGCGATGATAGAAAATGCCCACTGTGTGGCCAAATTTCCCATATAACTGACATTGTAGTTTGTTTGCATTGTTATTATTGTAACCTCTTCTTCATCCATGACCTCTACTACGGCCTCCACGGAAGTTTTGTTGATATCCTCCACGCCAATTTCCCTGTTGATAAGATTGACCACGCCCTTAGCCTCTTGATCTATTGTCATTCTCTTCCTTTTGTGCAACATTCACAGATGGCTGAACTGTGAGATTTGAGAATTGGTTCAACTGATCCAATCTGGATTCAAAAGTTAAAAGTGCAAATTGAGCTGCTACCCACGACAAATTCACTTGATCAACTAATTTCACCACTACTAGGTTATAATCCCCATCGAGGCCATTCAATGTGTGAAGAATGAGATCTTTAATAGCTATTGGAGCTCCTACCAAGTTCAATTGATCTGAGAGATTCTTCATTTTTGCAAGGTAATCTTCCATCTTCACAGATCCTTTCCTTATGCGATGCAATTCTCCCTTAAGAACCATCACTCTCGACTTCATTGCTGCACTTGTTAACTCTCTAGCACCTTCCCAGAGGTCACAAGCAGTGTTTCAGGGAAGCAATTGGACACCTACCTCATGAGTCATAGTGTTCTTTAGCCACCTGATAAGCAATCAATCCGTTGTAAACCACTCCGGGTAAGCTAAGTTAGAAACAAGTCGATCTCTTTCCTAAATAGTGCGAGATGGTGTTGCTCCTGTTCTATTCACATGGGCCTCAAGACAATTTCCTTCAATTAGAGGCAACACTACCAATTGCCAAAGGAGATAGTTGGTTCTATCCAACTTGGTAGACACACTTTAACTGGAGCTACTCAATAATGAGTAACTCTTGACAACAAGGCTCAACGAAGCAGATGACGCAAATGAACTAGATGAGGCAGAGGAAGAAGAAGAATTTGTAGCTGTCATGATAAATCTCTGATACCAAGAAAGGAATTTTAGGATAAGTAATAATTATGAATATGTGAGGCATCTCATTATGCTCTCAGTTTTTGTATTAATGAGCAATTATGTTACAGATGAATAAATTTCAATCTTACATGTATATTTTAGTACAACTATATAATTAGCCATCTGTTGCAATACACAATTATACAAATACCCTTATTTCTTAAAATAATATAGTTGCTAAAATTTAAATATTTTAAATTTAATATATAAATCGCTAATTACATTTTGAGATTAAATATATGTGATCATTAAATTTGGTCATTAATTTACAATTTTTTAATGATAAAATCTAATAATTAATATTTATTTCTTCCATATCCTTTTATGTAATGTATATTTTTTAAATCTATGAAAATATTAATGTTTTAATTACATATATTTTATTAAATAAAATTTTAAATTTAAATTTTACGAAATTGTAAAAAATTTTAAATCTATTATGAATATTTTCATCTTCACAACAATTATCTTTTGTGAAGAACATATGCGGTATAGACTTTACAAGATATATCTATAAATGCCAATCATGCTTCATCAATTTCCATATTACACATATTTAGAAGTGAAAGCAAATCCTATACTTCGACAATTTAAACCCGGTTCAAACCTTTTTCATTACAAATGCCAATTGCATAATTAACCTCGAGATAATGATTTGTTGTAATAGTCATGTCAAATGGTACTCTGTTGACCGTTGATCATGCACTAACACCTGATTAGATTTTGCCGCAGTTAGAACATTGGAGTTTTTTTAATTTTTTTTCACGATCAAGGCAAGGAGCAGTGGGATATTGAAATGAATCTTATATGATCTGAGGTGGTCCCTTTTGGAAAATTCTTAGCCCAATTGGCGACAAAATAGCAACACATGCGTCACGGTAGATGGTTGGTGGAAACAGGACGAAAGCGAAGTGAAACGCATGCAGCAAGCTATTGTTCGTGAAAGCTATTGTTGTAAGCTTAGTGGCTGGTGAAATCACATCTTTTACGCAAAATCATTACTCATTAGTAGTAATTTTGAAATCACAATATTCATGGTGCACGTGTCTTATTAATATCCCAGTTTGGTTGCAAATTATTTAACTGTCACTTTCTTTTGTTATGCTTCTTGGATCAAAGGGGATGAAAATATATAATAAGCTATAATTTCCCCTCTTGTGTTCCATTCGTAAGTTCTAAAGTTTTCATTTAATTTCCTTTTTGTTTTATCTAAATCTATTTTCTCTTTTTAATTCTTGGAGTAAATTTTATTTTTATTAACGATGTCTAAGATAATATAAAAAATTATGAAGAGTACAAGCAAAGTAATTAAGGAATTGAACCTCAGAAAAGAAAATCCTGGATCTTTGAATTGTGGCTATTTACTTTTGTAAATGAAGTATACGTACTATTTTTTTCCAAAAAAAATATTGGCGTATAATAATGTGTCTGTCAAAATATATTTTGCGGCCTTTTGTTTAGGAGTTTGTGATATTGAAATTATTTTTAAAACATCCCTTTATTTAAAAGGAAAAAAGAAATTTTCACATTCAAAAGAATTGAGCCAAATAAAAAGAAATTTCTCACTCACACTTGTAATAGCTTTTAAAGAATCAAGCTCTATCTATTAATTGTGTTTAGCTATGTTAGTAAATTTTCAATAATTTGATATATAATTGAAATTTTTTTATTTTTATATATTCCAAATTTTAAACTATGTCTGAACGGATATTCATGCCCATATTTTCTTGTACTTATTAGACCAGATTGAATACAGTTTTGAACTATCTGAATGTTTAACCATTTAACTGATAATTCATTACTTAAGTAAACTGAATTATCTAAAATAGTTAAACATATGTAGCAGTCTAAATCACATATAGATACAGTACATTTAACAGTCATTGAACAAAACACCATCATTAGAATAAACTAAACGAATGAATGAACAAAACCAGTGTATGTGGGTCCCACAATAGATAACTAGAATTGTAGCGGAAAGTACGCACGGAAAACATGGTGAATCGGTGATCATATTTTTATTTAGAATTTATACGACATGTATACTTTTACGCAACGTATTTAAAATTGGACAGGTTAACAATATTTAAATTATATATTAATTAAATATTATTTTTAAATATTTATAATATATAAATTTTTTAAAAATATATAATAATACAAATATATTAATATTATAATTTTATTATTAAAAATTATAACAAGTAAAATAAAGTATAATTTAATTTTCTTTATAATTTTAAAATAATATTATTTATATAAAAATAAATTTTTTTATTAATTTTATCGATTTTACTTTTTTTTACTAATTTCATCAGTTTATTATCAATTTAAAAAATAATCAATTTTTAATTGGATCGATTGATTTGGTTTAATCTTTATAATATTATATTTTTATCTTAATTACATAAATTTATTACAAAAAATAAATTTTATAATATTTTAATTTTATATTATCCTTAAAACTTATTTAATAAAATAATAATAATAATTACAAGAATTTTAAATTTATATTAATAATTTTGTTACTATAATATTAATACTAATATAAAGTCTCAAAGTCTATATTAACAAAATAATTTTGTTCAACAAAAATCTATTCTATATTTTTAAACATTAGTAAAATGAATTTTTTTCACATTATCTTGGTATATATTTTATAAAAATTATTATACAAAACTGCAGTGTAATTATTATTTCTTATTTATTTATATAATTTAATTATACCTTCTCTTTTTATATTTTACTTCATGTATAATTTTAGTTTTATATAATTTAAAATACTTAAATTTAATTATTATTATTTTTATTTGTTCAAACTAAATTTTTTGTTAAATTATTAAAATTGATATAATGATAAAAGGTTAAATATTAAAATAGTTTAATATAAAATTTAAAGTTTAATATTTTTATTTTTCACATTTATAATAAAAAAATAATTTATTTATCATTAAAATTGGACCTAATAATAAAGAAAACTAGAATGGAGGTGGGATGTATCATCAATTTTAAAGGTCACTAAACAAGCTACCTAGCGTCTTACGGTTAGCTCATTTCGGGCTGTGAACTTTAGCATGAAAAAAAAATTTAGTATTTAATTTAGTCTTCTAAAATAATGTTACAATTTATTATATATTTAATTTTTTTAGACTTTGGTGATTAAGATAAGATCAGACAAGATACTGGGATAAAAATTCTCGAATTAATTTGAACTTAAAATTTAAAGTTTAAATCTTACGTTTAATAGAACAGGTTTTGGTTGACTTAATTAAGTTAGATATTTTTTTCAACTCCAATTCATTTATATAAATTAGCAAAGGATAATGCATAAAATATTAAATAAAAATGAAAAATGTGTAGAATGTAAGTCATATTTTTTATTTTATTTAAATATTATATATATATATATAATTTTTTATATAATTTAATAATACACACTTCGATTATATTTTTTAATTATTACACAAAATTTTTAGTTTAAAAACTTAATTGAATAGTTAAAAATTATGAAAACTAAATACGAACAAGTAAACTTACATATAAAGTAGAATACAAAAATAAAAATACAATTAATTCTATTTATATCAAATGATTTCTTATTAATATATACATATATAGAAAAATAAAATATATTTTGAATCTTTATAAATATAATTATATTTTATTTTATTTTTTAAAAAAATAATTTTAACTTTTTAATTTTTAAAATAATATCTATTATATTAATAATATTATATATTTTTTTTCAAATGAAAAACGATGGTAAAATACAGGATCATAATACTTTAATTCTTAGATAAATCTTAATAATTTTAACAACGTTATATTATATATATATATATATTATAACATAAAATAATTATTAAGATGTCATATATAATCAGATATATATTTTATTATTAATAAATAAACAAAATCATGCTTAGTCCACGTAGGACGGCGGTGTGATGGTCGGCCTGGGTCAGGAATCATGCGGCGGACCACATCATTGAATTGAACTGATAAGAGAGCCCTTTGTGGGGCCCACCATAAACGTTTCTTCTCCAAACCTATGCCAGTGAGGTGGGCATCTATGAAGTATGGATTTTATATATTTTTTTCAATAAAAGTAAATAATTTAAATATGTAGTCTAATTTTATTTAATTTTTAATCTAACTAACACTATTTCTTTTGTTCCAACATGGTGTTCTGCTGTGTAAACATTTATATATATTATTACCATAAGCATGAGAAAAAGTAGGATACAAACACTTAGCGTAACCGACTAAAGGAGATCCTTGATGGGTCCTGTAAGGATCTTAACCCTTTTGACATGGACTCTGCTCCAAACCCCTTCTATCTCTATCAATTAATTATAACACTTTATCATTTTATTTTTTAATATTATATATTTGTGGAATTTTAATTTATGGTTGACGGTGGTTGGTGAAGAGAAATCGCCATCTTCAACATGAATTCACATGAAAAGTAAGAAATAAAATAAGGGAAAATATTAATGGGGTTCACCAAGGACTTCAACTTCACTCCCTGTTTGTATCTAGGTGTGAACCACAAGCTTATTTAAAGCGGGTTATGAACTATGATTGCATCCCTTATAGTTGCTAATTCTTTCGTTTCACTGAAGAGGATATAAAGATATGAATGTTTTTCACTTTCTAGAGCACACACCCTAACATCTTACTCAACACACTATCATTAAAACAAATTTCTAGAGTTCAGACCCCTCACCCTTTGACGGGATTTCTCTGTGTCCTTTTCTACATTATTTGTGGGAGTGAAATTATAAGCATTAATCACCTTGTGATTTTTCATTCAATGAGGTGATGATTGATCATTATGTTTATCAAGAGTGGACATTCCTATTCCGAATCTCTATTACTTCCAGATCATCGTTTAAAGTTTGGATTGGTTGAAAATTCTGCCAATGTTATGGCAAATCGAGACGTGTTGTACCGATCGAGGTTTCTTCTGGATATTTAGAATGATTATAGAAAGAGATAGTATTAACTAGGTAGAACTTTTGTACCAACATCAATGGAATTAAAAGGAGGTATGTAATACGTGGTTCACCATGGTAGAACGGGTTACATTGAATATATATTTTAAAATATATATTTTGGTATAAAAGATCTACCTAGTAGAAGATAGTAATGATAAAATATATTTTTAAATTTTACAAACTAAAAATATACAATTTTAATATTTTAAATATATGATTTTATCTTTTTTTTTTAAATAGTTTACGTTTAATTATTTTTAAAATTTTAAAATTCAACTGATTATTAAACTAATTAAGATATTAATTTAAAATTTAATAATTTAACTGTAATCAAATTAAATTTAAATTTTCATTAATTAAATATATTTTATAGTATAAAATATATTAGAAATTAAAAAATATAATAATATCATATTATAATTTTATATAATTAAAAATTAAAAATTAAAAATTACATACTATTTTAAATTTGTAAATTCCAGTCATACATGCGAGATTACCAATTCTAATTTTTTTTTAAATATCAAAAAGATATCATTTTATATAGGTCGACTTTTATTTAACTAATATTTTTAATTTACTAATTTTTAATTTATTTATTATTTATATTTTATTTAACCAATATTATGATTTAAATAATTTGAAAAGATGATCAATTTTTAATCCAATTAGTTTGATTAATTAGTTAAATCAATTTTTAAATAATTATTTTTTGTTGTAAATCTTGTTGCAACCGTTTTACAACAAGACGACGAACTTGCTAAATTTTTAAAAATGAACTTATTTATTAAAGTGGAGTCGCCATCAAATTTTCATTTAAGGGAAAAGATTTGGATAAAAACCCTCACCTAAAGAAGAATCTAGGTTCGGGAATCGGTTACGAGTAGGGAAGGCGTTAGGTTGATGGAAGATAGTCTTGATCCTGCTCCTACATATTTCCTGGTGCAATGGGAAACTCAAGGTTTACGTAGTTCTGGTTTGAAGGTTTGACCTTCAGATGTGCTCGAAAAAGAACATAGTATATTGACAATATTTTAAAGAGAATTCGTAGTCATATGGACAGGATCCAAGGCAAACGAGGGTTGCACTGGAATCCATATGAATCTCTATACATCGAACAGCAGTGAAACCACCAATTCTATTTTAGAGCTCATCGCGTGAGACTTGGGATTTCAAGATGAAGTTTCTTTTGAAGTTATTTGAAAAGAATTCATGGTCCACACATGTACAGGGTCCAAGACAGCTACGGCTGCACTGGGACACATATGAATCCCTAAACATGGAATAGCAGAAAAAGCTACCAGTTCGTGCTTAGGGTTCATTGCGTGAGACCTAGAATTATTTTAATGGACTTGATTTGAAATTTGATAAAAAGAATTGGATTTTATTTGAATAATGAAATGAACTTGATTTAAAAATTAAGGAAAAGAAACAGATTTGGTTTGATTTAAAATGAATTTGATTTGGAATAAAAATGAACTTGATTTAAAATGAATTTGATTTTGAATTTTGAAGACTTTGAACTTGATTTGAAATGAACTTAATTTTGAAGTAAACTTGATTATGAAATGAATTTGATTTGAAAAGAACTTGATTTTGAAATGAACTTGATTTAGAATATTAAACTTGACTTGAACTTGATTTAAAATCAACTTGATTTAAAATCAACTTGATTTGAAACTTGAGAAAAAGAATTAAACTTGATTTGGATTTGAGAAAAGGAATTTGAACTTGATTTGAAATTTTGAGAAAAAAGAATTAAACTTGATTTTCCTGAAAATGAATTTAAAATTTAAGGAAAAGAATTGAATTTGATTTGAATAAAAATGAATTTGAATTGAAACTTGAGGGAAAGACTTAAATTTGATTTGAACAAAAATGAATTTGAGTTAAAATTTAAGGAAAAGAATTAAATTTGATTCGAATTAATTTGAATTGAAACTATGAGAAAAACAATTAAATTTTATTTGAACTAATTTGAATTTGAATTCAAGTTTGAGGAAAAGGTTTAAATTTAAATTGAAGTTTGAGGAAAAGGTTTAATTTTGATTTGAATGAAGATGAATTTGATAAAAAAAATAAATTAAAACTGGGAAAATTAATTATAAAAGGCCCATTTAAAATCGCAATGGTGTGACCCAATTTAAAAAGGTTGTTGCCCATTTGTCATGGCCCAAAGTGGGAGATTAATGGCATGGCCTCGTTTACTTACGCGTAGGAAGTTAGTGGCCCAAGTTTAGAAACTAACAGCACGACCCTATTTAGCATAGCCTGTTGACGGCCAATGCATGACCCACTTTGGAGCATGGTCCAATCTTAATCTAGAACAAATGTTCTAGCTCACTTTGAGAGATGGTCGATTTGAGTCATGAATCATTTAAGACCCTCTGGATATCTAATTGAAGAAGACCTGGAAATTGGCCCGAGTTAGGCCCCACATAGTCCAACATAGCCTATTAAGCGCTCAGCCTATTATCGGCCCAATTTGCTTGTCAAAAGAGGATTTAAAACAAATAGCTGTGTGAGAGGGAGTCAAACATGGGGTCTAATGATTACATGCATCACCAACTAACCATTAAACCCAACTTCCCTTTAGAGTTTTTTTCTTAAGGCCCCTGATCCTATTTAAAAGACACCTCAATGGACGTATATCTATGACTTTGCATGCACGTTGCATGAGGTCTCTCTCATTTCACATTTTGACCCTACTGTTGAAAGTATTTCCAGCCCGCATCACACCATAAACATTACCTGACGGTATGGGTTCCATTGGAGGAAAGACTTAAGACCCACAAAAGAGTGACAAGCACATTGGTGAATATTCATCGATAATAACTTGGAAAGTTCAACACTAAGTCTAGGATATTATGAAGAAAACGCTGAGTAGATGCTGTGATGAATACACTAGAGAGATTGTACGAAATATCCAGTTTTTCCAATCTTCAAGTTGGCCTCAATCAAACTTAAATACCCCACAATCGGCACCAACTTTGAGCAACCTCAAATTCAGTTGAGGTTCCTGATTATGCCTATATTCCATCTAAGGGACCCATGTCGTTGCTTGGTGTGAATGTATCAGAAGTAACTTTGCTTCTTTAGCAGAAGGCCAGTGGAAAAAAAGCCGTGCATCCATGGCACACACTCAGCTATTCCCAAGAGCAGTTCAACCCCTCCTAGCAAAACTAGTAGCATAGACGACATGGATGTTTGAAGACAATCAGATCCCAGACATAGATGTGAATCTGTGTTCAGTTAGCCAATAAATGCTTGACAAGTTTCCCCTTACTCTATTCCAATTGACTCCACGTCTGTACCTCTCTTTGTTTTTGTGGAATGGACTTTTACTGTGACTACATTTGCTGAGGACAAATACAATGTCTTTGCCACAGATTTCTAGTTCATCAACTATGAACTTGAAGCATCTTATGCATGGATTCAGTGGCAACAAAAGATTCAACAGGGGAAATAGGATGGTAGACAAGCAATTGAGTGATCATAGTTGGTCTTGATCCATAACATTGACCATATACAGAACCGAGCAACAAATGTTTGGTGGAACAGCTATATTCATGCAAGTATTTTTCATTTTGCTTTTCGACAGTCCATTACTATGGCAGACGAATATCACCGCATATGAACCGTACCAGTCTCTTCTACATCCACCTGCTTCTGTTATGCATCAATGATTAAAACTGGAACCTTAGTGCAGCCATCAACTATAAGCATGCTCAGACTTCCTTGCACCTTTCTGTTTTGAATTTTCTAGTTTCTTAACCCAATTTTCGAAGCCCTAGGTCTAGAATTTTTCGGTCGATTAAATGACACTTAGCTATGCTCAGTCTTTGCTAATGCTACTCCACCAATGGACCAAGGCCTTACTCTTAAAACGATCCCAAGTTTTCTAGTGTTCAAGTAGTCACTTAGGAAGACACGCCGTCAGTAATGATACCTCGCTATACCATGGCTTTAAACATAGGTGACTTCCCATTAAATCTTAGGAGGAAAATGAGTTTACTATACTTTTTATGATAAGGTGCTGGCTTGATTCACCTAACTTGCAACTCTGTTCGTGGGGCCGATCAAAACTCAACAACAATTATAGAGTAACGAATAGATTATACGTGCTTATTGTAAACAAAATTTCTGACCATATTCACATAGACATTCAAAGAATACTTATCTAGCATTCTAAATCTGATTTAGGAGAGAGAACCAGGGTCTTTTATGCTTTACATTTCTCAATTAAAGGTGCACTTCAAGCAATGATCTATTCATCAAGCATGCAAGCTAACACCAAGAATCATGCTGGTTTAAATTCATTAATCCAATAACGATACTAACACTAGTGGAAAATAAGCTTTTTACATCGGTTGTTATGGACTTTTTACATCGGTTATAAATGCGGTATTGAAGCGGGCGATATAGAAACTTAGACTTTCTACATCGGTTCCACAACCGATGTAGAAAATACACTTTCTACATCGGTTAAAACTTCAACCGATGTAGAAAGTCATACTTTCTACATCGGTTGTGACCATAACCGATGTAGAAAGTCAACTTTCTACATCGGTTGAAGTTTTAACCGATGTAAAAAGTGAACTTTCTACATCGGTTAAACGACAACCGATGTAGAAAGTTGACTTTCTACATCGGTTATGGTCACAACTGATGTAGAAAGTAACTTTTTACATCGGTTGAAGTTTTAACCGAGGTAGAAAGTTTATATTTTTTTTTAAATATTATTTTCGTTTAAGGAAATTGCCATATTGTTTATTCACAATACCTGTGTATATAAACAGAATACCAGGCAGACAATACAGAAATTACAGAGTCTATATAATTAAAGTAAATACATCAATGTTTATTATAAAATATAATAAAAACAAACTAAAAATCTAAAAATCCCATGAATTCAACCCAAATTGGCAACCTCAATCAGAAATTCCCCCCAACGTCTCCTGATATCATCAATTTCTTCATCTAACAGAGGTTGAGGATTGTCAAATATCTACAAGATATTTTTGATTAAAATTAGTGAACATGTCATGTTATGCATTAAAATTAAATAATTAATTGAAGACAATTGTAATTACCTGGTGCCAAGAGTTAACAATAGAAGCCGAGACAATGAGAAACATATGTCTCATCACATAATATCCACACTCGGTTCCTCCGGGTTGTCTGGGACACTTCAAAAAATAAAAAGAGTATGAAATATAATTAGAGATGTTGATAAAAGAATATAAAATAATTGAATAACTTTTAATAAAGTACTTACCTTTGGAATGATCCATACAGGCTTTTTAATATTTGATGGATGTGTCCCTTTTAACCGAAGTCGAGCATTCATTGCTCTACAGTAAAATAAAAAGCAAATGAATACCTTTGACAATAACAAATATGAATATAAATACCAAAATCATAAAAACTTACAAATCTATAATGTCCTTTATGTCTTTCTTTGGTTTTTGCCAAGCAGAGCATAGAAATACAACTAAATTCCGCTTGGGACAAATAATGATTAATTGCCAATGGGCCCTACAAAATAAAGATGACAATGAACAAAAATTAGGAATTTAATTGAATTCATGAAATAAAGCAATTAAGTATTGACTTACGATTGAAAGTAGGGGGCTAGGTAACAGTCTTTATCAGACTGCAATCTCCTCTGAAGATATCCCTGTATCTCAGTTGGCTTGTTCCCAGTTTTCTGTATATGAACTGGGTCCAGGAATCCATATAGGTGTAAGTTACCTCTTTCAGTGCAGATACGATACAGGTACCTAATATTGCGAATAATTTTCATATGTTAGCTTTTGATAATGAAATAATAATTCAAGTAAGGTTTAGAAATTTACTTACATCAACCATAATTGTAGAACTGTTACACATAGGAGATCGTTACCCACAACCAACTCCAATATATCCTTCTTAGTAATGAAGAAGGGGATAGGTGTGGGTTTCCCTATGATATCCGGTTCCATTGTTATTTGCAAAGTTTGGTCGCCCAAGTTCATGGCGATACCAAATAGACGTGTGAGCAAATCAACCTCATATTTCTTTGGAGAAGGCTCAGGAAGATCTGCTTTAGCACTTAAATCAATCTTCTTCCCACGATCTTCCTTATAAACCTACGATAAATTCACAAAATAATGAGAAATATATATATATAGACACACACAATATATATATATTAAAAAATTAGTAACATAGGCTAAAATTATCTAATACCTGAGGTTGAACTCGCTGCACAAGTCTCCTCGGCCATATAATGAAATGGTTGGGGGCTTGCCCCACGACATGAACCTCCTGAGTAGGGACAGGAACAGGGGCATCTGCATCTTCAACCCGTTCAACCACCACTCTAACATGATCATCATCAATTTGCTGGTGATGGATGGTTGAACCCAAGGTGTAGACTTTCCCAATTGCTACCAGACGATATGGATCATCAACATATAACTCATAATCGTCTGCCGCTGCATCCACATCCTCTTCTCCCTGTAGTTTTTCCTCCGTCGGAGCACAGCTTCCCTTTGTGCTCACGCGCCTAGGAGAAGGTGATGGATGGTGACCCTATGTCTGTGTTTGGGAAAGTCCCAAAGATGCAAGCTCCTGCCTAAGCTCTTGCCTAAGCTCCTGCCTAAGCTCCTGTCTGAGCTCTTCACGAAGTTCTTGCCGCAGTGCATTCATGTCTTCACGCATGGCGTCCAACTCATCTCTAGACACCAAACCTTCTCTGGATGTCTGTCTAGAAGACAATCCAAAGTACTGTCTAAGGCCAACACCTCTGCCAACTGCACGAACACGCCCTCGATGCTCCGGTTGGCCAATAGCAGTACTTAAGATGTCATCCCGGCCAGTTGGAACAAAGACTCCTTGTGAGCTTTGTTCAACCAAAGAATCCTACAAAACAAAAAATGACCGTTATCAGTAATGTAAATGTTTGAAGATAAATAAAATGGAAATTTACAAAATTTTGTGATTACTTACAATCTTCTCAGCAACAATGCGAGAAGGCTCTGATGTGTACTCTCCAGTTGCCTTTTGGCGTGCCCTCTTCCATTTCTCATGGCGTGAAGGTGGAGAGGGTGGAGAGAGAAGTGTAGAGGGGTCTGCTTCAGATGATTGCTGACGTTCTTTCGACTTCTGGTCCATCAGCCTCTCCTGAAGCAACTCATAACCCCCACGAGATAATCTATGGGGGTAAAAGTTCTTAGCAGAAATTTGTTGAGCCTTCTTTCTTTTCTCCTGTTATAAGAAAGCAAATCAATTAATCATAATATTGCTTATATTAGTCAATTAAAAAAATAAAATATTAGCAAGATACATACAACGAATGCAGGATCCATTCGAGACTCAACAAATCTCTGCCAAGTGTCTTCATCAAGGAACTGGTACTCCTCACAAGGAGACACATCCTTGAGTGACCCATATATATATTTGCTGGTGAGATGTGTCTTGAAGCCCCTCCAGCGCTCACCAGCAAATGAAAGCCACTTCCTCTTCAGGAAGTTAGTGTTTGGTACGTCATATGTAAGCTACATAAAAGAAGATGTAATTGGTTAGTGAATGATAAATTTATGGAAAAACTTAAAGCTTTAAAGTTAAATACCATGATAGTCTCCCAAATTTGATCCTTGACTCGCATCTCAACATCATCCCAATCCTTCTTCAAAATACTGGCCTTGCTTCGTCCAAGGAGGGCCACATAACTCTTAAACTTTGTCTTGTTTGGCCCTAATGGATTCCCAGTGGCCTGATCAAACTCTATGGGAATCCTCTGCTCACCGCTCCGACTAAGGGTTAACTCCCTTAACCGTGTGGCTCGTCTTCCCTTCTTTTGCCGAGAAGAAGAGTTCTCAAACCCACTTTGTGAAGGAGGAACCTCTGAAGGATCAGCCATGTATCTGTTAAAAGCAGAGAAAACAAATATGAAAAAATTATTAAATAGAAAAAATAAATACAATTCATATTTATATTGCAAATTTCAACCTTAACAGAAACAGTAACAAACAGAAACAGGCTAAGGGTACAGGCAAAACAGGCTAAGGCTAAGGCAAAATAGAAACAGGCAAAACAGGCTAAGGCTAAGGCTAAGATTAAGGCAAAATAGAAACAGAAAAAACAAAGACCTAAATAGAAACAGACTAAGGCTAACAACAACTAATGCAGAAACAGAAACAGAAACAGAGACCTAAACAAGCAAAGGCTAAGGCTATCTACATCATACAAAGTAACAGGCAAAGACTAAGGCTAAGACTAAGGCGAAACAGAGACCTAAACAGAAACAGGCTAAGACTAACAACAACTAATGCAGAAACAGAAACAGAGACCTAAACAAGCAAAGGCTAAGGCTATTTACCTCATACAAAGTAACAGGCAAAGGCTAAGACTAATGCAGAAATAGAAACAAGAAACAGAGACCTAAGCTTTGAATATTAAACCACTCCTAAGCTTTGAATACCCAAATCTCCTTCGTTTTTATTGTCTTGCTAACAGATTCTAATTGACCATATTATCTTCATTTTCCCTCCCCAAAAACTCTTGCTCATATACACATCACCTCTAGTAATCTTCTAAACACCACAATAACCAATTGTAGAGACCTAAGTTGAACTAAACTGCCTCAAGCTTCAACTTATGCCATTCCTTGAATTCCAAAGCTCTTAGCACTATCTTTGCAATGCCAAAACAGTAATATAATCT
Source organism: Canavalia gladiata (assembly GCA_037954105.1). Classification (NCBI taxonomy): domain Eukaryota; kingdom Viridiplantae; phylum Streptophyta; class Magnoliopsida; order Fabales; family Fabaceae; genus Canavalia; species Canavalia gladiata. The sequence goes on along the minus strand of CM075658.1, from coordinate 23,242,918 downwards.
ATTCTGGTTTATGCAATATAATGTAATATGTAGAAATAGAGTATTATCTTTGCAATATAATATAATAAAAACAAAAATACATTTTATGCAATGCCAAAACAGAGTAACATGTAGAAACAGATAAGGCAAACGAGTAACATGTAGAAATAAAGAAGGCAAACGATAAGCTAACAGAGCAACATAGTCATTTAACAAAACAGAGAACCTAAGGCTAAGCACTAATGCAGAAACAGGAACAGAGACCCTAAGCAGAGAGCCAGAATGCTACATACCGGTGTAGACGACGACGACGACGACGTAGACGACGACGGTTGTTTCAGAGAACGACGGGGCTCTTCGCGTAGACGACGACGGTGCTTTTCGCGACGACGACGACGACGGCGTGCTTAGGTTTACACTTGTGGAGGCTCAGCGATGAGTTAGGGCAGGAGCTCGTAAATGGAGTGTTTAACTTATGAGGACGACAACGGTCGCATCAGATAAAGAGGAGGGAAAACAGACTTTCTACGTCGGTTGTTCCAGAGAACCGATGTAAAAAGAACTTTCTACATCGGTTACACTACTCAACCGATGTAGAAAGTCTTACTTTCTACATCGGTTGCTTTATAACCGATGTAGGAAGTTACTTTTTACATCGGTTATAAATCAACCGATGTAGAAAGTGACTTTCTACATCGGTTATAAAGCAACCGATGTAGAAAGTTTAAATTTTTTTACAAAAATGCCACCGCCTATTTTTCTACATCGGTTATAAAGCAATCGATGTAGAAAGTGGCAAATTTATTTACAAAAATGCCACCGCCTTTTTTCTACATCGGTTGGCAAATAACCGACGTAAAATCCTGTTATAAAAAGCTATTTTTGCACTAGTGTAACCTGGTAACGACAGCTTTCGAACAATTGTCAAAACTTCCTTATACCGAAACTAGATCCGATCCATCCTTCAATCCACTACTCGTAGAAGCATTCTTGACATCTTTCCAGACTTCTGAATGCGATCTTGTTCATGCAAAATTCTTGATGATTCTTGCCTTTCCTTCACTAGATGTGACTCCTCCTTTTCAGAGGAAGAAAATTTCCATCAGAATGAGATCAAGGTTGCAGCACCAAGACTGGGAAAAAAGAGTACTGCCTTATTGAGCTTGAAATCTCGAGAGGGAGAGGGAGAAGAGAAAGAGTCATTTTCCTAGATTCTTGAAAATTGAAGAATGAAATCCCCCCGCCCCCAAATTCTAGCCGGGTTTTTTTTTTGCATGCATCCCATTCTTTTTTCATGTCCCTTTTTCCTCTTTCTTTTTTTCGTTTTTTTTTTCATTTCTCATTCTGTTTTTAGTTTGTTATTTTTTGTTTTTCTTTAATAATTCTATTTTTCTGCTTTATTCTTTATTTTGTTTTTATATTTATTTTCTTCTTTTTCTGTTTTTACTTTTTCATGTTTCTATTTTACTCCAAAAAAAATTCTATTTATTTTTTATGTTTTCTATTTATTTTTTTTATTTTTTTTATGTTTTTTAGTTTTTTTTCAATTATTTATTTTTATTTAGTTTTCTGTTTTTATTTTCTGTTTTTTATTATTATTACTTATTTTCTATTTATTAATCTTAATATTTACTTATTATTTAAATTTTGAAAAAGGGTCTTGGACATTATTGAATGTTTACAAACCTTATCTATTATCTCAATAGAAATTTTCATTAATGATGCTGTGTGGTTAAGTGATTTGATATGAATTATTAAATTTTATCTTTAGTAATTCTACAAAAATTTTCATGTCTAACTTTAGTTTTTTAATTTTTAAAAATTTTGTTGGATAATTTATAAGGTATACATTATCATAAACATGGTTTTATTATTTCCTTTTAACATACAAATACACACTCAAATATAAGCACACTTATTATAATTATTAAGTATAAATATGTAAATATAATAACGTAGAAATGATTTTGATTAAATTTAACAACTACAAAAAATAAAATAATATCAATAACACAATAATTATTCAAAATATATATAAAAAAAAAGTGATGTGTGAGCCACCATCATTATTTATCCTTCCTCACTCGTAAAATTTTTCTACTTTGATGGTAGTTATAGGAAATGTATGTTCTTTGATGATTAAGGATGGTTCACAACATGAAAATGTATTAGAAGATTTGGTCTAACTCATTTGTAAAAGCTAATTCAATAGAGAAGTACCACCTAATTTATAAGAAGTATTTACATGTCTATACATTTGTAGTTATTCAAATACTATGATTAGATAAGCTTTGTTACCATATTAAAAAACTAAACCTAATTCACTCCCAAAATTTAGTTAAAGAGAGAATGACTACTTAAGCTTTGTAAGGAGTAATTTATCTCTATTTCAAACCAATATAGAGCATCTTAACACAATGTGAAGGTTTGGTCTTACAAAGATTAACATTTTTGGCTAAGGGAAAACAACTGCAATAATGTATCAACATTGAAGGCATTGTGGTTACAATGAGGCACTGGTGGAAAATGAGCTTTTTACATCGGTTGTTATGGACTTTTTACATCAGTTATTTGGGCGGTGTTGAAGTGGGCGATATAGAAAATAAGCCTTTTTACATTGATTCTGAAATCGATGTAAAAAGTAGGGCCTATAACCGATGTAAAAGGTACACTTTCTACATCGGTTGTGGGTAGAACCGATGTAGAAAGTCATACTTTTTACATCGGTTATAGGCCCAACCGATGTAAAAAGTGTACTTTTTATATTGGTTATAGTCTTAACCGATGTAGAAAGTCCTTTTTTTTAAATGTTCATTTTGTTTAGGCATACTACCGTATTATTTATTCACAATACCTGCATATACACACAAAATCACTAGGCAGAAAATAGAGAATCACCAGATAGACAATACAGAATTCACATAATCTATATAGTTAAACTAAATACATCATTATTTATTATGAAACTTTAATTTACAAATGAAATAACTTAAAATTACATCAAGAAAGTATTGAAAGTTGAAAAAAAATGTAGTAATCAACCATGTACCTGTTGAAAGCAAAGAAAAAAGATGTTAAAAATTGTACTAAATATAAAAAACGTAATAAATATCTTAAAATAAGTTAAAAATAAACATACAATGATGAAATAATCAAATAAATAACTAACTTGTATCATGCAGTAACATTTTCCCATATTCCTTCATGATGATAATTTCGAATAGCATGTACATCATCTATTTCATTTTCTTCATTGATACTAGATATCCTTGGTGATAAGGGAGTTTGAGAAATATCAATATTTGAAAGATCATTGGTGTCATCACTAGTGATTGTTGTCTTTCCTTGAAGAACAACTGACCACTTTTTGGAGTAAGGTTCTTGAACATAAAACATTTGTTTTTCTTGGTGGGCCATGATAAAAGGGTCATCCTTGTAAGCTACTTTTTGAAGGTCAACCAATGTAAATCCCAATTCATCAACTTGTACAACACTGTTACTATCAAGCCATCTGCATTAAAAAATAGGCACTCTAAATTTGGTGTAATCAATCTCCCAAATCTCTTCAATCACTCCAAAGTAAGATATGAAAGCCTTTACATGATTTTTATCTTTGGAACTTGCAAAATGCATTGACTCTGCTACCACCATAACCCTACTATTTTGCATGGTACTTTTATCATCCTGAGACTTTGTGTAAAATGAAAAATGATTGATATCGTATCTAGTCCAACATATGACATCAATGTTTGGGTCATTTGCTAGCCACTTCAATGTATCAGAGGCACCATCATCCTTCTTAATTGTTTTATCAAACTAGTTTAAGAACGTTTTGTTATGTTCATTCAACAACCATTTCTCATTCATTCGAACATTCTCTTCCCTTATCATAGTTTTGTGAGTAGATGAGTAAAGTTGAACCTCATTGATATTATTCAAAATATATAAATGTGCTTGAAGGATTTCTGCACGACCCATGCTTTTCACAATTATGCCTCGTGTACCTTTACCTTCGTGTCTTCCCTTATGACGAGACTTAGGAACTCCTATGGGTTCCACCTCTGACAAATACTCTGTACAAAACTCAATGGCCTCTTCTGCAATGTATTTTTCAATCATAGATGCCTCGGACCGGTGTGGATTCTTCACATACCCTTTTAATATTTTCATGTATCGTTCTATTGGATACATCCACCTCAGATAAACTGGACCACATAATCTGATCTCCCTCACTATATGAACAACCAAGTGAACCATAATGTCAAAAAATGATGGAGGAAAATACATCTCCAATTGGCATAAGATAGTAAAAGCTTCATGTTCAAACTCATCCAATTTTAGAGAGTCAATGGCTTTGCTACATATTTTATTGAAAAAGAAGCATAACCTACTTATTGTATGTCTAACTTTTTTAGGTAAAATATCACGAAAAACCACTGGAAGTAGTTGTTGTATCAACATATGACAATCATGAGACTTTAACCCAACTAACTTTAAATCTTTCATCGAGACAAGTCTTTTAAAATTTGAAGAATAACCTTGTGACACTTTAACCCCATGTAGGCACTCATAAAAAGAAATTTTCTCTTTTTTTGACAATGTATGACATGCCGGGGCAAATATGTTTGCTTTCCTACAGACTGTGGAACTAACTGGTGTCGTATACCCATGTGAACCAAATCCAGTCGAGAATTGACTCCATCTTTAGTCTTGCCTTGTATATTGAGAAGTGTTCCAATGATGCTATCACACATTTTTTTCCACATCCATCACATCAATACAATGTCTAACATCAAGTTTGCACCAATATGGAAGATCAAAATATATTGATCTTTTCTTCCATATCCTTGTCTCAGTGACCTTTTTTGAGTTTTTCCAAAAATAGTTTTGATGTTTTTAACCCGATCATAGACTTGTTGTCCAGTTAAGGCTTTTGGAGCAACATCATTTTCTGGCAACCCATCAAAACTTTTCCTTAATCTACGATAAGGGTGATTAGTCGTGAGAAATTTTCGATGACCAAGATAAACTCTCTTCCTTCCATGATACAATTGATGGTAACTCTTGCCTTCTTCACATATGGGACATGCTTTGTGCCCCTTAATGCTGTGTCTGCATAAATTTCCATATGCTGGAAAGTCATTAATAGTTCAAAAAAGCATTGCCCGCATCTTGAAATTTTCATTACCATACGCATCAAACACCTCCACACCTTCTTCCTATAGATTTTGTAAGTATTCAATTAAAGGATCAAGATAAACGTCTATGTCATTTCCAGGTTGTTGTGGACATGAAATCATCATAGACAACATGATGTATTTACGTTTCATGCATAACTCTGAAGAAAGGTTGTAAATTGTCAAAAGTACAGGTCATGAACTATGCTTACTTCTTAAATTACCATACAGATTCATTCCATCTATTGCAAGTCCAAGCCTTAGGTTTCTTGGCTCATTCCCAAAATCGGGACATAGTTGATCAACCATCTTCCATTGTAAACCATCAGCTAGATGATGAAGTTTATCATCAATCAATCTTTCATCTACATGCCATCTAAGGTTCTTTGCTTCATCTTTATTACAAAACAATCGTTTGAACCTTGGAATTATTGAAAGATACCACAACACTTTGTCTGGAGGCTGCTTTGTGCTCTCATTGCAACTAGAATCACCATCCTTCAGTTTACAACGTGAAACTTGACACACAGGACATTCATGTAATCCTTCAAACTCATTTCTGTATAGTATGCAATCATTGGGGCAGGTATGTATTTTCTTATACTGCATACCCATCGGACACAACACCTTCTTCGCCTCATAATTATGCTTTGGTAATGTGTTACCTTTCGGAAGCATCTCTACCAACAGTTCAAGTAATTTGGTGAAAAATTTATCACTCCACCCATTCCTTGCCTTCAGAGTGAATAATCTTAACACTGCTCACAATCGTGTAAACGTAGTACATCCCGGATACAAAGGTTTCTCTGAATCAGTAGACAAGTTACCATACATATTTGTCCGCTCAAATGACGCATGCCCTACATCACGAATCATATCCTCTACCCAATCTTCCATATTTATATCAACCTCCACCGTCTATGACACACTTGGCATACCTAATAACTCACCATGCCATGTCCATTTTGTATAAATTTTGCAAAATCCATCACAAAGAACATGCTCTCTAATTTGACCAACACCCAAACGTCTCTCATTTAGACAATTAACACACGGACAGTAAAATTGTCCATTACTCTGAGGTAGATTTGTCTGCACAAAATTCAAAAACTCTTCGACCCCATTCTTGTACTCATTGCTCATTCGTTTAGCATTTATCCAACTACAATCCATACTATACAAGAATCATCAACACATGATTTAGGATTAACCTTGTCACTCATAATTGTTAATTTATTATCCTCACTATTGGTAAGGCCCTATCCCATTCGAGAAAAATCTTTTTTATTCATCGATTAACTCACTTCTAAAATCTTGAATATCATACTTGGTGAAATTTCGGCAGCATTTCGCATCAGTCTCCAAGTACATAACTTCATTGTGGTTTCATTTACCATAATCAAGCATGTACCCAAAGAAAATGCAAAATGAACTAAACCAAAATTTCATCAAGTACAATTTACCAGATTTATGAAGAAATTGTTAACCACTGAATAAAAACTTTAGTCCCAAACTGTCCAATTTGGATAATTCAAGATTGAATATAATGAATGATTTACTTATTTAGTAATATACTCATTATATTCAACCTTGAATGGGAAACTAAGGGTATGCTTATATTTGAACTCAAGAAAACAAACCAACATATTTAAACTCAAAATCAATACTATAACATACATAAACCCTAAGCAAACTTTCACATCTTCAATGACAAAGTAGAGGTGCATAGAAGATACCTTATAACCAACACAACAATGGTTGAGCGGTGCCCAAGCGGTGTCCAAACGGAGGCACAATGGTAGTTGAACGATGGCATAACACGGTAGCCAAATAAGAAGCTTGAAAATTATAGAATACAAATAAAATAAATGTAAATTTCAACCATAATAACAGAATGAGATGCATAAATAACGACAAAGACACTTCGAACCTTAGGGTGCGCGACGAAAACTTGGAACGGACGAAATGGTTGCAACGGCGACGACGACTACGAACGTAAGCACGGAGTGGAACGACGAACAACAAGGACGTCGACAATGGCTAAGACTCAAACGAAAATAGAGAGAACAAGCCGAAACAAGAAACTGGGGTTTTGGAAAATGAGGTTAAACACGAACATCGTCGAAAAATAAGTGACAGGGGAAGACATTCTACATCGGTTGTTTCTCAGAACCGATGTAGAAAGCATTTTTTACAACGGTTGTTTCTACAACTGATGTAGAAAGTTGAAAAAAAATCCACTTTCTACATCGGTTACAGAACAACCAATGTACGATGTAGAAAGTTTGAAAAAAAATCTACTTTCTACATCGGTTCTTTTCTCAACCGATGTAGAAAGTTTACATTTATTTACAAAAATGTCACCGTATTTTTATTTATATCGATTTTTAAGAACCGATTTAAAATCCTATTATAAAAATTCATTTTCGCACTAGTAAATTTTTTAAAAGGTGGTTTTTCACTAATTTATTATGTTAGTTAGCATATTCTATTCAGTTAACCTACCCCTAATATTAAGAAGATAAGATAAATCTTGAATACACAAAATCAATTATGGCGGTCTAGTTAGAATAAGTATTTCAATTTCCTCTATTTGTTTAAGTTTTTTATTCTACCATAGGTTGATGTGAATAGTGATAATGCTGCTCCACCCTACAAGTTTCTTAAATCTAGCATAGGTAAGCCATATTGTAATAACTAACTTATATGTTCCTTTTTGTCACTAGAGCAAAAATGCGTTTTTATAACAGGATTTTATATCGGTTCTTCAAAAACCGATATAAATCAAAACGCGGTGCCATTTTTGTAAATAAATGTAAACTTTCTACATCAATTGGGAAAAGAACCAATGTAGAAAGTACTTTCTACATCGGCTACAGAACAACCGATGTAGAAAGTACTTTCTACATCGGTTGAAAGTGAGTTTTTTTTTCAAACTTTCTACATTGGTTACATAACAACTGATGTAGAAAGTACTTTCTACATCGGTTGTTCTGTAATCGATGTAGAAAGTGGATTTTTTTAAAACTTTCTACATTGGTTGAGAAAATAACCGATGTAGAAAGTACTTTCTACATCGTTTCTGAGAAACAACCAATGTAGAATGTCTTCCCCTGTCACTTATCTTTCGACGTTGTTCGTGTTTAACCTCATTTTCCAAAACCCCAGTTTCTCGTTTCGGCCTGTTCTCTCTATTTTGGTTTAAGTCTTAGCCATTGTCGACATCCTTGTTGTTATTCGTTTCACTCTGTGCTTACGTTCGTGGTCGTCGTCGCCGTTGCAACCATTTCGTCCATTCGAATTTGTTGTCGCGCACCCTAAGGTTCGAAGTCATCTTTGTTGTTATTTATGCATCTCATTTTGTTATTATGGTTGAAATTTACATTTATTTTTGTTGTATTCTGTAATTTTTAAGCTTCTTATTTGGCTACCATGTTGTGTCGTCGTTCAACTACCGTTGTGCCTCCGTTTGGACACCGCTCAACCATTGTTGTGTTGATTGTGAGGTATCTTCTGTGCACCTCTACTTTGTGATTGCAGATGTGAAAGTTTTCTTAGGGTTTATGTATAATATAGTATTGATTTTGGGTTTAAATATGTTGGTTTATTTTCTTGAGTTCAAATATGAGCATACTCTTAGTTTCCCATTCAAGGTTGAATATAATGAGTATATTACTAAATAAGTAAATCATTCATTATATTAAATCTTGAATTGTCCAAGTTGGACAGTTTGGGACTAAAGTTTTTTATTCAGTGGTTAACAATTTCTTCATAAATTTGGTAAATTGTACTTGATGAAATTTTGGTTTAGTTCATTTTGCATTATCTCTGGGTACATGCTTGATTATGGTAAATGAAACCATAATTAAGTTATGTACTAGGAGACTGATGAGAAATGCTGCCGAAATTTCACCAAGTATGATATTCAAGATTTTAGAACTGTGTTAATCGATGAATAAAAAACTTTTTTCTCGAATGGGATAGGGTCTTACCAATTGTGAGGATAATAAATTAACAATTATGAGTTACAAGGTTAATCCTAAATCATGTGTTGATAATTCTTGTATAGTATAGATCGTAGTTGGATAAATGCTAAACAAATGAGCGATGAGTACAAGAATGGGGTCGAAGAATTTTTGAATTTTGTGCAGACAAATCTACCTCAGAGTAATGGACAATTTTACTGTCCGTGTGTTAATTGTCTAAATGAGAGACGTTTGGGTGTTGGTCAAATTAGAGAGCATGTTCTTTGTGATGGATTTTCCAAAATTTATACAAAATGGACATGGCATGGTGAGTTATTAGGTATGCCAAGTGTGTCATAGACGGTGGAGGTTGATATAAATATGGAAGATTGGGTAGAGGATATGATTCGTGATGTAGGGCATGCGTCATTTGAGCGGGCAAATATGTATGGTAACTTGTCTACTGATTCAAAGAAACCTTTGTATCTGGGATGCACTACCTTTACACGATTGCGAGCAGTGTTAAGATTATTCACTCTGAAGGCAAGGAATGGGTGGAGTGATAAAAGTTTCACCGAATTACTTGAACTGTTGGTAGAGATGCTTCCGGAAGGTAACACATTACCAAAGCGTAATTATGAGGCGAAGAAGGTGTTGTGTCCGATGGGTATGCAGTATAAGAAAATACATACTGATAAGTGTCCAATAAGACACTTATTTGGAACATAATTCAATGTAATTGCAAGTAATTGAAGCATAAAACACCATTAAAATATGAGAAAATGACATAAAACTAAATAACCCATGCACAATCTGGAAAATACAATTTTAGAGTCTTTTGGGTGATAAATTATCATAAATCTGATGTGTTTTAATTTCTGCTATCTGTTACAGGGTTCCGCGTTGGAAACGTAGTTGGGCCGTGTTGGACATGCGACACTACAGACCAGTAGCTATAAAAAGCCCAAAACAGGACGAAAACAGGGCATCATTCACTCGATCATCTGATCATTCACTCTATCCACTAATATATCTCCAAAGCGCAAACCTAGAGGATAGAGCCGTCGTTCCCCCATACGCTGGTTCTATTCTAGGTGAAGGAGGAACCCTAGAACGGAAGGGGAAGTGCATCTGCAGTGTGCTTCCATGATCATGACTTTCTTTTCTTCCCCTGTTTTCTTCTTCTTTGACACGCTCGTCGCAAACGCGCAAAAATAATTTCTAGATTTCCCCCAAACTATTGGTATAGTATAAGGTGCAACCTAGGTCATCTCCCAAAGACCATTTCATATTCTTAAGCAAATTAGGAGAAAGTTACAACAAGGGGGTTTTGTAAAGATGTGATATTGAGTGCTAAATGCAAAATACAGACTGAAATTAATTTCACTTAACAATTATCAACTCAAGGAATTCAGAGGCTATTTTCTTAACTAATCATTGATCACTAAAATCATGCATTGTGAAATTGGTTTAGATAAAAGATTAAGTGGTTACTAAATCTTGTTGATCATAATCAATTAAATTCTGAGAGGTTTCTCAGTAGAGAATTCAAGGATCATTGTAGGGGTTCCAGATGATCCTAGGTTGATAAACACAATGCATGATTTTAATGATCAATGATTAGTTAAGAAAATAGCCTCTGAATTCCTTGAGTTGATAATTGTTAAGTGAAATTAATTTCAGTCTGTATTTTGCATTTAGCACTCAATATCACATCTTTGTAACCCCCTTGTTCTAACTTTCTCCTAATTTGCTTAAGAATATGAAATGGTCTTTGGGAGATGACCTAGGTTGCACCTTATACTATACCAATAGTTTGGGGGAAATCTAGAAATTATTTTTGCGCGTTTGCGACGAGCGTGTCAAAAATTTGGCGCCGTTGTCGGGGACCATCTTAGTTTCCTAGGCTTATTTAGGAGTTTGTATAAAATTTTTAACCTTTCTAACAATTTTTTGAGTTTGTATAAAATTTTTAACCTTTCTAACAATTTTTTTTAGGTATACTATTCTTGATTTGTTTGAACTGTTCCGTAAGGAAAAAGCACGTTATAGTCTTGGGAATCTGACTTTAAAAGACCCTGTTGTCAGTTTACAATGAAACTGAATGGAAAGCACATCCTCGACTCTTAGAAGGCGTTTCAGCCGTTACTGGACGTAAAACCAGAGGAAGATGTGAGCCACAATCACAACTACTATTCATTCTCATGCGTGTATGTTTGTCATTTACATTGCCTTTTCAATTTATTTGAAATTTTCACCATTTTTAGAATATAGCAATGCAGCTGGTGAACCAACCAAATCAGGATGGCAGAGACAAAAGAGAACCAGATACCACTCTTCGGTTATAACTTTTCCTTACTTTGGTGGTTTTCTCACATTTCTTTTCCTGTTATATGAAATTCCATCTAAGACATTGGGGACAATGTCTTGGATAGGTTGGGGGGAGGATGGTCAGATATAAAAGAAAAATTAAAAAAAAAACCAAAAAAAAAAATTAGGTTAGAATCATAAACTTGCTTTGAGTAAGATGGCTGAGTAAGGAGTTACACTTGACTCTTGATACGCATCTTATGATTAAAAAAAAATTGAATGTGGAAGTTTGCTGTTCTTTAGATTTCATAAAATAATTGAAGCAAAATGATTTACAATTCGAGATTAATTAGTTTGGCAACACATATATGAACTGGATAGATTAGATTTGATAAATATATTACCTGTGAGATTTTGAGCCTTATTATTATTTTCTTTCTTGTGTGATTTTCATCCATGGAATATGTTACTTCAGAACTTGCATTCATTCTTTTTGAAGCTACATTTTCACATAAATTGTACAAAAATGATTGAGGCACTGTTTTTCTTGAACAAACCACTTGGCCAAATAACCAAACCATATAATTTTATCCTTTGATCAGTGACACGCTCGTCGCAAACGCGCAAAAATAATTTCTAGATTTCCCCCAAACTATTGGTATAGTATAAGGTGCAACCTAGGTTATCTCCCAAAGACCATTTCATATTCTTAAGCAAATTAGGAGAAAGTTAGAACAAGGGGATTTTGGAAAGATGCAATATTGAGTGCTAAATGCAAAATACAGACTGAAATTAATTTCACTTAACAATTATCAACTCAAGGAATTCAGAGGCTATTTTCTTAACTAATCATTGATCACTAAAATCATGCATTGTGTTTATCAACCTAGGATCATCTGGAACCCCTACAATGATCCTTGAATTCTCTATTGAGAAACCTCTCAGAATTCAATTGATTATGATCAACAAGACTTAGTAACCACTTAATCTTTCATCTAAACCAATTTTATAGTCAGAATTCAGTTGAAGTAAGTAATAAAATGAAAACCTTCAATTAAATTACTTAATTTCTACTCTTCAAACTTTTGGAAAATGATTTACCAATCAAAAACCAATTATATATCAATTATGCATTAATCAAAATACGTCAACTGATCAAACTTTGATTAAAGAATAAAATTGAAGAATATAGTGAAGTAGAGTAGAAACCACTTAATAAGCATGTAAAGAAAGATCAAGACCTCAAAGTTAAAATGAAAATAGCTTGAATCCTTGAATTGAAACTACAAACCTAGTCTTCCATGAAGGAGGCAAACTAACAACAAATAAATCCTAAGCCTTCCATGAAGGAGGCAAACTAACAACAAAGAAAAACTAAGCCTTCCATGTAGGAGGCAAACTAACAATAAAGAAAAACTAAGCCTTCCATGTAGGAGGCAAACTAACAAGAAAGAAAGAAAGATGGAAAATGGTATTGGAGTTAATCTCCAAGTGGTGTTTTTCTCCTCTTGTAAACCCTTCTATTTATAGAGGATTTGTGAGGCATCATCTTCAGAAAGTCACCAACTAGGATATTACTTTTCCACCCTTTTATTGCTTTCACATGGGCTTTGTTGAAAATGCAAAACACTTTTGAATTTTTGTCACCAATTAGCACAACAATTTCGGATGTTCACATATCCGAATTAGATCTTTACGTCTGAACAAAAGTTGTAGCCCCGGATCTTAGCTTTCCGGAAGATTTGATTTCATCTCAATATGACTTCTGTAACTCAAGATATGGCCAGATCTTTGCACACTGTTCAAATTCCACATCAGCAACACTATCTCATATTTTGAGATAATTTTGGAGTCTTAAACATCCCATTTAGAGTCTGCTCTTGCTTTGTAACTGTGGACACTTCTTTAAGCTTTCATTCAAGATAGATTTCATGATTTGTGGATTTCTAAAACTCCTATTATGCTCAAAATACTATAATAGTGTCATTTTAATCGAGTAAGCAAAGAAATTCAATTAAACTTCATATGAACCCAAACTCATAAAATATGACAAAGACCACTTAATTGAACATATAAGAAGTCTTAATGAGATAAAAGTGAGAGATAATTATTTATGAAATTTATGGTTATAAAATTCCCCCACACTTATCTTTTGCACGTCTCGGGCAACCTTAAGTTAAGGATTGGTGACTATTTTTTTTTTTGAAAGAACATCAAAGTTTTGAGTTGATTTCTCAAGAATTCACAAAATTTCATGAAGCGTTCTTTCATCACATTTTTGAAATTACTTAGAAAGGCAACTTTAATTTGAAAAACATAGATTGAGAAAGATAAAACCTAACATGATATACTCTGAATCTCTCAAGTGATTGATTTGGTAAGTGTTTCTCTAAAATTCAATCCATGAAAGATGAACTATCATAGGCTTGCATATCTTCTACTTCTCTACTACTATGTACACATGCAATGCACAAATCAAGAGGTCTTTATTTTGGTTATAACGGGATTAGAAAGATGAAATGATATATTGAAGAGATACAATGTTAGACTAAGGAAAATGGTGAGGATTGAGAATTGAGTCTAAGTGCAAGTATGAGACACAGATATCATTTCTTCATTCTTTTTTTTTTCTTTTTCTTATTTTCATTATAATAGTTTATTTGTTAATTTATTGCTTCAATTTTTTTTTCAACCATGATATTGATGAACACAACAATAATCTCCCCCACACTTATTGAAATACTTATGGTATGGTAAATCCAGTATTCCTCACCTTCAATGGTCAGACAAAGTTGTTTTTTTTTGTGTTGAGCTAAAAAGAAGAAAAGGTGATAAGCATAAATTTCATAAATAATTATCTCTCACTTTTATCTCATTAAGACTTCTTATATGATCAATTAAGTGATCTTTGTCATATTTTATGAGTTTGGGTTCATATGAAGTTTAATTGAATTTCTTTGCTTACCCGATTAAAATGACACTATTATAGTATTTTGAGAATAATAGGAGTTTTAGACATCCACAAATCATGAAATCTGTCTTGAATGAAAGCTTAAAGAAGTGTCCACAGTTACAGAGCAAGAGAAGACTCTAAATGGGATGTTTAGGACTCCAAAATTATCTCAAAAGATGAGATAGTGTTGCTGACGTGGAATTTGAACAGTGTGCAAAGATCCGGCCATATCTTGAGATACAGAAGTCATATTGAGATGAAATCAACTCTGTTGGACAGCTAAGATCCGGGGCTACAACGTTTGTTCAGAAGTCAAGCTCTAATTTGGACATGTGAACATCCGAAATGTCGGTGCAATAAAGTCAAAATTGTTGTGCTAATTGGTGACAAAAATTCAAAAGTGTTTTGCATTTTCAACAAAGCCCATGTGAAAGCAATAAAAGGGTAGAAAAGTAATATCCTAGTTGGTGACTTTCTGAAGATGATTGCCTCACAAATCCTCTATAAATAGAAGGGTTTACATGAGGAGAAACACACCATTTTGGAGATTAACTCCAATACCATTTTCCATCTTTCTTTCTTTCTTGTTAGTTTGCCTCCTACATGGAAGGCTTAGGTTTTCTTTCTTGTTAGTTTGCCTCCTACATGGAAGGCTTAGTTTTTCTTCATTGTTAGTTGCCTCCTACATGGAAGGCTTAGGATTTATTTGTCGTTAGTTGCCTCCTACATGGAAGGCTTAGGGTTTATTTGTTGTTAGTTTGCCTCTTTCTTTGTTGTTAGTTTGCCTCCTTCATGGAAGGCTAGGTTCGTAGTTTCAATTCAAGGATTCAAGCTATTTTCATTTTAACTTTGAGGTCTTGATCTTTATTCACATGCTTATTGAGTGATTTCTACTCTGCATTACTATATTCTTCAATTTTATTCTTTTAATCAAAGTTTGATCGGTTGACGTATTTTGATTAATGTATAATTGATTTATAATTGGTTTTTGATTGGTAAATCATTTTCCAAAAGTTTGAAGAGTAGAAATTAAGTAATTTAATTGAAGGTTTTCATTTTATTACTTACTTCAACTGAATTCTGATTGTGAAATTGGTTTAGATAAAAGATTAAGTGGTTACTAAATCTTGTTGATCATAATCAATTAAATTCTGAGAGGTTTCTCAATAGAGAATTCAAGGATCATTGTAGGGGTTTCAGATGATCCTAGGTTGATAAACACAATGCATGATTTTAGTGATCAATGATTAGTTAAGAAAATAGCCTCTGAATTCCTTGAGTTGATAATTGTTAAGTCCAATTAATTTCATTCTGTATTTTGTATTTAGAACTCAACATCGCATCTTTACAAAACCCCCTTGTTCTAACTTTCTCCTAATTTGCTTAAGAATATGAAATGGTCTTTGGGAGATGACCTAGGTTGCACCTTATACTATACCAATAGTTTGGGGGAAATCTAGAAATTATTTTTGCGCGTTTACGACGAGCGTGTCAAAAATTTGGCGCCGTTGCCGGGGACCATTTTAGTTTCCTAGGCTTATTTAGGAGTTTGTATAAAATTTTTAACCTTTCTAACATTTTTTTGAGTTTGTATAAATTTTTTAACCTTTCTAACAATTTTTTGAGTTTGTATAAAATTTTTAACCTTTCTAACAATTTTTTTTAGGTATATTATTCTTGATTTGTTTGAACTATTCCGTAAGGAAAAAGCACGTTATAGTCTTGGGAATCTGACTTTAAAAGACCCTTTTGTCAGTTTACAATAAAACTGAATGGGAAGCACATCCTCGACTCTTAGAAGGCGTTTCAGCCGTTACTGGACGTAAAATCAGAGGAAGATGTGAGCCACAATCACAACTATTGTTCATTCTCATGCGTGTATGTTTGTCATTCACATTGTCTTTTCAATTTATTTGAAATCTTCACCATTTTTAGAATATAGCAATGCAGCTGGTGAACCAACAAAATCAGGATGGCAGAGACAAAAGAGAACCAGATACCACTCTTCGGTTATAACTTTTCCTTACTTTGGTGGTTTTCTCACATTTCTTTTCCTGTTATATAATTTCTATCTAAGACATTGGGGACAATATCTTGGATAGGTTGGGGGGAGGATGGTCCGATATAAAAGAAAAACCCAAAAAAAAAAACCCAAAAAATAAAAAACCAAAAAAAAAATTAGGTTAGAATCATAAACTTGCTTTGAGTAAGATGGCTGAGTAAGGAGTTACACTTGACTCTTGATACGCATCTTATGAAAAAAAAATTGAATGTGGAAGTATGTTTTTCTTTATATTTCATAAAATAATTGAAGCAAAATGATTTACATTTCGAGATTAATTAGTTTGGCAACACATATTTGAAGTGGATAGATTAGATTTGATAAATATATTACCTGTGAGATTTTGAGCCTTATTATTATTTTCTTTCTTGTGTGATTTTCATCCAAGGAATATGTTACTTCAGAACTTGCATTGATTCTTTTTGAAGCTACATTTTCACATGAATTGTACAAAAATGATTGAGGCACTGTTTTTCTTGAACAAACCACTTGGCCAAATAACCAAACCATATAATTTTATCCTTTGATCAGCCCTTTGAGCCGATTAGCCTTTTCTTCTTTTCAGCTCACCACAAATCAAAAAAAAAAAACAACTTTGTGTGACCTTAGAAGGTGAGGAATACTGGATTTATCATACCATAAGTGTTTCAATAAGTGTGGGGGAGATTATTGTTGTGTTCATCAATATCATGGTTGAAAAAAAAACTGAAGCAATAAATTAATAAATAAACTATTATATTGAAAAAAGAAAAGAAAAAAAAAGAATGAAGAAGTAATATCTGTTTCTCACACTTGCACTTAGACTCAGTTCTCAATCCTCACCATTTTCCTTGGTCTAACATTGTATCTCTTCAATATATCATTTCATCTTTCTAATCCCGTTATAACCAAAATAAAGACCTCTTGATTTGTGCATTGCATGTGTACATAGTAGTAGAGAAGTAGAAGATATGCAAGCCTATGATAGTTCATCTTTCATGGATTGAATTTGAGAGAAACACTTACCAAATCAAACACTTGAGAGATTCAGAGAATATCATGTGAGGTTTTATCTTTCTCAATCTATGTTTTCCAAATTAAAGTTGCCTTTCTAAGTAATTTCAAAAATGTGATGAAAGAATGCTTCATGAAATTTTGTGAATTCTTGAGAAATCAACTCAAAACTTTGATGTTCTTTCAAAAAAAAAAAATAGTCACCAATCCTTAACTTAAGTTTGCCCGAGACGTGCAAAAGATAAGTGTGGGGGAATTTGATAAGCATAAATTTCATAAATAATTATCTCTCACTTTTATCTCATTAAGACTTCTTATATGTTCAATTAAGTGGTCTTTGTCATATTTTATGAGTTTGGGTTCATATGAAGTTTAATTGAATTTCTTTGCTTACCCGATTAAAATGACACTATTATAGTATTTTGAGCATAATAGGAGTTTTAGACATCCAAAAATCATGAAATCTGTCTTGAATGAAAGCTTAAAGAAGTGTCCACAGTTACAAACCAAGAGCAGACTCTAAATGGGATGTTTAGGACTCCGAAATTATCTCAAAAGATGAGATAGTGTTGCTGACGTGGAATTTGAACAGTGTGCAAAGATCCGGCCATATCTTGAGATACAGAAGTCATATTGAGATGAAATCCAATCTGTTGGACAACTAAGATCCAGGGCTACAACTTTTGTTCAGACGTGAAGCTCTAATTCGGACATGTGAACATCCGAAATGGCAGTGCACGAAAGTCAAAATTGTTGTGCTCATTGGTGACTGACACGCTCGTCGCAAACGCGCAAAAATAATTTCTAGATTTCCCCCAAACTATTGGTATAGTATAAGGTGCAACCTAGGTCATCTCCCAAAGATCATTTCATATTCTTAAGCAAATTAGGAGAAAGTTAGAAAAAGGGGATTTTGTAAATATATGATATTAAGTGCGAAATGCAAAATACAGACTGAAATTAATTTGACTTAACAATTATCAACTCAAGGAATTCAGAGGCTATTTTCATAACTAATCATTGATCACTAAAATCATGCATTATGTTTATCAACCTAGGATCATCTGGAACCCCTACAATGATCCTTGAATTCTCTATTGAGAAACCTCTCAGAATTCAATTGATTATGATCAACAAGACTTAGTAACCACTTAATCTTTCATCTAAACCAATTTTATAGTCAGAATTCAGTTGAAGTAAGTAATAAAATGAAAACCTTCAATTAAATTACTTAATTTCTACTCTTCAAACTTTTGGAAAATGATTTACCAATCAAAAACCAATTATAAATCAATTATGCATTAATCAAAATACGTCAACCGATCAAACTTTGATTAAAGAATAAAATTGAAGAATATAGTGAAGTAGAGTAGAAACCACTTAATAAGCATGTAAATAAGGATCAAGACCTCAAATTTAAAATGAAAATAGCTTGAATCCTTGAATTGAAACTACAAACCTAGCCTTCCATGAAGGATGCCAACTAACACCAAAGAAAGAGGCTAGGTTTGTAGTTTCAATTCAAGGATTCAAGCTATTTTCATTTTAACTTTGAGGTCTTGATCTTTATTTACATGCTTATTAAGTGGTTTCTACTCTACTTCACTATATTCTTCAATTTTATTCTTTAATCAAAGTTTGATCAGTTGACGTATTTTGATTAATGCATAATTGATATATAATTGGTTTTTGATTGGTAAATCATTTTCCAAAAGTTTGAAGAGTAGAAATTAAGTAATTTAATTGAAGGTTTTCATTTTATTACTTACTTCAACTGAATTCTGACTATAAAATTGGTTTAGATGAAAGATTAAGTGGTTACTAAGTCTTGTTGATCATAATCAATTGAATTCTGAGAGGTTTCTCAATAGAGAATTCAAGGATCATTGTAGGGGTTCCAGATGATCCTAGGTTGATAAACACAATGCATGATTTTAGTGATCAATGATTAGTTAAGAAAATAGCCTCTGAATTCCTTGAGTTGATAATTGTTAAGTGAAATTAATTTCAGTCTGTATTTTGCATTTAGCACTCAATATTGCATCTTTCCAAAATCCCCTTGTTCTAACTTTCTCCTAATTTGCTTAAGAATATGAAATGGTCTTTGGGAGATAACCTAGGTTGCACCTTATACTATACCAATAGTTTGGGGGAAATCTAGAAATTATTTTTGCGCGTTTGCGACGAGCGTGTCACTGATCAAAGGATAAAATTATATGGTTTGGTTATTTGGCCAAGTGGTTTGTTCAAGAAAAACAGTGCCTCAATCATTTTTGTACAATTTATGTGAAAATGTAGCTTCAAAAAGAATGAATGCAAGTTCTGAAGTAACATATTCCATGGATGAAAATCACACAAGAAAGAAAATAATAATAAGGCTCAAAATCTCACAGGTAATATATTTATCAAATCTAATCTATCCAGTTCATATATGTGTTGCCAAACTAATTAATCTCGAATTGTAAATCATTTTGCTTCAATTATTTTATGAAATCTAAAGAACAGCAAACTTCCACATTCAATTTTTTTTTAATCATAAGATGCGTATCAAGAGTCAAGTGTAACTCCTTACTCAGCCATCTTACTCAAAGCAAGTTTATGATTCTAACCTAATTTTTTTTTTTGGTTTTTTTTTTAATTTTTCTTTTATATCTGACCATCCTCCCCCCAACCTATCCAAGACATTGTCCCCAATGTCTTAGATGGAATTTCATATAACAGGAAAAGAAATGTGAGAAAACCACCAAAGTAAGGAAAAGTTATAACCGAAGAGTGGTATCTGGTTCTCTTTTGTCTCTGCCATCCTGATTTGGTTGGTTCACCAGCTGCATTGCTATATTCTAAAAATGGTGAAAATTTCAAATAAATTGAAAAGGCAATGTAAATGACAAACATACACGCATGAGAATGAATAGTAGTTGTGATTGTGGCTCACATCTTCCTCTGGTTTTACGTCCAGTAACGGCTGAAACGCCTTCTAAGAGTCGAGGATGTGCTTTCCATTCAGTTTCATTGTAAACTGACAACAGGGTCTTTTAAAGTCAGATTCCCAAGACTATAACGTGCTTTTTCCTTACGGAACAGTTCAAACAAATCAAGAATAGTATACCTAAAAAAAATTGTTAGAAAGGTTAAAAATTTTATACAAACTCAAAAAATTGTTAGAAAGGTTAAAAATTTTATACAAACTCCTAAATAAGCCTAGGAAACTAAGATGGTCCCCGACAACGGCGCCAAATTTTTGACACGCTCGTCGCAAACGCGCAAAAATAATTTCTAGATTTCCCCCAAACTATTGGTATAGTATAAGGTGCAACCTAGGTCATCTCCCAAAGACCATTTCATATTCTTAAGCAAATTAGGAGAAAGTTAGAACAAGGGGGTTACAAAGATGTGATATTGAGTGCTAAATGCAAAATACAGACTGAAATTAATTTCACTTAACAATTATCAACTCAAGGAATTCAGAGGCTATTTTCTTAACTAATCATTGATCATTAAAATCATGCATTGTGTTTATCAACCTAGGATCATCTGGAACCCCTACAATGATCCTTGAATTCTCTACTGAGAAACCTCTCAGAATTTAATTGATTATGATCAACAAGATTTAGTAACCACTTAATCTTTTATCTAAACCAATTTCACAATCAGAATTCAGTTGAAGTAAGTAATAAAATGAAAACCTTCAATTAAATTACTTAATTTCTACTCTTCAAACTTTTGGAAAATGATTTACCAATCAAAAACCAATTATAAATCAATTATGCATTAATCAAAATACGTCAACCGATCAAACTTTGATTAAAGAATAAAATTGAAGAATATAGTGAAGCAGAGTAGAAACCAGTTAATAAGCATGTAAATAAAGATCAAGACCTCAAAGTTAAAATGAAAATAGCTTGAATCCTTGAATTGAAACTACAAACCTTGCCTTCCATGAAGGAGGCAAACTAATAACAAATAAATCCTAAGCCTTCCATGAAGGAGGCAAACTAACAACAAAGAAAAACTAAGCCTTCCATGTAGGAGGCAAACTAACAATAAAGAAAAACTAAGTCTTCCATGTAGGAGGCAAACTAACAAGAAAGAAAGAAAGATGGAAAATGGTATTGGAGTTAATCTCCAAGTGGTGTTTTTCTCCTCTTGTAAACCCTTCTATTTATAGAGGATTTGTGAGGCATCATCTTCAGAAAGTCACCAACTAGGATATTACTTTTCCACCCTTTTATTGCTTTCACATGGGCTTTGTTGAAAATGCACAACACTTTTGAATTTTTGTCACCAATTAGCACAATAATTTTGACTTTCTTGCACCGCAATTTCGGATGTTCACATGTCTGAATTAGATCTTCACGTGACCCAAAGTTGTAGCCCCGGATCTTAGCTTTCCGGAAGATTTGATTTCATCTCAATATGACTTCTGTAACTCAAGATATGGCCAGATCTTTGCACACTGTTCAAATTCCACGTCAGCAACACTATCTCATATTTTGAGATAATTTTGGAGTCATAAACATCCCATTTAGAGTCTGCTCTTGCTTTGTAACTGTGGAAACTTCTTTAAGCTTTCATTCAAGACAGATTTCATGATTTGTGGATGTCTAAAACTCCTATTATGCTCAAAATACTATAATAGTGTCATTTTAATCGAGTAAGCAAAGAAATTCAATTAAACTTCATATGAACCCAAACTCATAAAATATGACAAAGACCACTTAATTGAACATATAAGAAGTCTTAATGAGATAAAAGTGAGAGATAATTATTTATGAAATTTATGCTTATCATTCTTCATGATGTGCAACTGAACCCCTGTTGGGGAAGGATGAATCCTTAACTGACTTATGTAACCTAGATTTTTGCATTTATTTAAGATTTTTTTCCTTTAACGTTGATTATTCATCTCTTTGCTTAATGCTTTTATGACTTGGCCACTTATAAATTGAATCTAAATTCTTCTTCGCAATTGGGAAATTGGTTTAAGAATTGGAACTGGGATTGAATAACACAATTGTGAAGGCTCTAGGGATAGAGGTTTGCAATTGTGAGATTGTTTGAATTCTTGAACTTAAGGCTCACGTCAAATTAGGAATTGCTAAGGGATTAGGATTCCTAATTTGAGTGAAGAATTGATTAGTCAAGGGATTGACCTTCAATCAATAATTGTGAATTCGATCTTCAACCATATTTTATCTTGAATATACGTAATTATCAAAGGTTAAATAAGGGAAGTTTTGGTGAAATCCAACCCTAACATCTTCTATAATTTGAATTCTTACACATTTATATCAGTTGTTGAGTGTTTGATAGTTTAGATATTATTTTGAAATATTCTTTACGTACTGGATAGAGTTCCAGATTTGTGATAGATTCTTTGAATTCTTGTTGATTTCTGTTTGCATTGCCTACGTGATCCCATAACTGAGTTCAATTAGTGGACTAGTAGGAATTCAGTATTTGAACCAAATCCCTGTGGAAACGATACTCTACTCATTCTTTACTTCATAAAACGATAAGGTGCACTTGCCTTCATACGGTTTTACACCAACAAGTTTTTGGCGCCGTTGCCGAGGATTTGTTTTTCAATATTGAAAAGTACTACGAATACACTAGATTAAGCAATTCTGTTTTATATTTCTGACTCTGTTGCATACTGATTCTTTATTCGGTTTAATCTTGTTTAACTTGTTTATGCGGGGTAAACAAGAACAGGAATTGATCTTTGAACCAGAGATTGAAAAGCTCGCAAGAAGAAATCGAAGGGAAACAAGGTTACGAAAGGAGCAACAAGAGCAACAGAGACTGAAAAGGACTAGCGAAGAGAACCCTGTGCATCATTCTATCATGGAGGAACATCCGCTTAACAGGAGAATTACGTTGGGAGAATATGCAGTCCCAAATTCTGCAGGTTGCAGCGCTAGCATTGTGAGACCACCAATCGCTGCCAACAACTTTGAAATTAAACCTGCCCTACTCCATCTAGTGCAACAGGACCAGTTTGGAGGAAGTGAAGTGGAAGACCCGAACCTCCACCTTTCAAGCTTTCTCCAAATATGTGACACAATCAAGATGAATGGCGTCTCTGATGAAGCTATCAGATTGAGATTATTCCCTTTTTCTTTAAGAGATCGTGCCAAGTATTGGTTGCAAACCCAGCCAAGAGGAAGTATCACCACATGGGAGGAATTGGTATCCAAATTCCTCATGAAGTACTTTCCACCCTCAAAATACAACAAGCTGAGAGGAGAGATCTCATGTTTCACTTAGAAGGAAGGAGAATCACTCTATGAGGCTTAGGAGCGGTTCAAGGAGCTTCTGCGAAAATGTCCACACCATGGCTTCTCCGATGTCCATCAAGTCCACATTTTCTACAATGGAGTTAAGCCAGCCACCAGACTCATCATAGATGCCTTAGCAGGAGGATCTCTGAATACTAAAACTGCAGAGGAGGCCATGGAACTGATTGAAATAATGGCTTCCAACGAGTACCAATCACCAATTGACAGAAGTGCCCCCAAGAGGGGTGTGCTAGAGTTGGACACGCAAACTGCAATACTTGCTCAGAGCAAGCTGATATCACAGCAGCTGGAGGCTTTGACAAAACAGCTACAGGTCTTTAACGTAGGAACCCCTCAACCAGCACAAGTCCTGAAATGTGACTTTTGTGGGGGTGAACATGAAAACAGATGCTGTGACACAGACGTAACAGGAACCTACAGCCAGGAGCAAGTGCACTATATGGGCCAGCCACAAAGGCCTAAGTATCCTCCTTATTCTAACTCTTATGATTCTAATTTCAGGAACCAGAACAACCCTAGGAGGAACGGACAGTATGCAACAACCTACTCAACAGCAGACAAACCAACCACAGGAGAACTCTGCAGACTTGGGGAACATACTCAGCCAGTTCATGCAATCCACTCAAGCATCCATCAGGAATTTGGAGAATCAGGTGGGACAGTTGTCCAAACAAATCACAGAAAGAAATGCTGGGAGTTTTCCCAGTGATACAACACTGAATCCCAAGGAGCAATGCAATGCCATCACAACGAGGAGTGAAAAGATGATAGAACCAAGGCTGCCCACAGTACCAAAGACAACAGAAAAAGTAATCACACAACTCAATGATGTTGCTGATCCAGCAGACCAACCATCCAGAACTAATACAGAAACGCAATCTGGAGGAGAACCAGCAATCAGTCCACAACCAGCAGCGAAGGAGGAACAAAAGAAAGAATACCATGACAGACCAGTGAGAAAAAGAAAAAAGCAATTGTTTGAGGAAGCTGTGGCCAACGGGGAAAAGGCTACATCCGCAACGCCAAATGTCCCATTTCCTCAAAGGCTGAAGAAATAGCAGGAAGAGAGAAAGTTTTTCAGATTCCTAGATATATTCAGGAAATTGCAAATCAACATACCACTAGCAGAAGCACTGGAAAAGATGCCCTCATACGCAAAATTCATGAAGGAGCTGTTGTCCAAGAAGAGGAGGCTTAAGGAAGATGAAACCGTAGCTCTTACAGAAGAATGCAGTGCCATCATCCAAAGGAAGCTCCCTCAGAAGCTGAAAGATCCAGGATCCTTTTCAATTCCCTGCACCAATGGAATTTGCAGATTGGAAAGGCATTATGTGACTTAGGAGCTAGCATCAACTTGATGCCCCTTTCCATAATGAAGAAACTGAAAATTGAGGAGGTGAAGCCTACCACGATGTGCCTCCAACTGGCAGATCGATCAATTAAACATTCATATGGCGTGGTGGAAGACCTCTTGGTCAAGGTAGACAGATTCATATTCCCAGCTGACTTTGTAGTGTTGGACATGGAGGAAGATGCTGAAATTCCATTGATCCTAGGAAAGCCATTCCTTGCTACAGGATGAGCGCTTATTGATGTGCAGCAAGGGCAACTGATGCTGAGAGTGCAAGATGAAAAGGTAATGTTCAATGTGTTTGAAGCTATGAAGCATCCTGCTGAACAGCCACATTGCATGAGGATGGACGCGTTGGCAACGTTGCCATTAACCGCGTTGGCAACACCACTGTCAGTCCCTCTTGAAAAACAGGATAGTGAGTCCATTCTTGAAGGAGTACTTTGGCAATCCAAAGGCCTCGGCCAAGAGAGAGAGAAAGAGAGCCAAGAGGTGGAGGAATGCATAGCCACACTTGAAGCTAATCCTCCTATGAAGTCAAGTTCACAACCCTCTGAAGGATTGCCAAAGGAATAAGGAAAAGTGGACAGCCCACAGACAGAACTGAAGCAGCTTCCATCTCACCTCCGTTATGCATTTTTTGGGGAAAAGAATACGTTTCCAGTAATTGTGAGCAACTCCCTTAATGAGCAAGAAGATGAGAAACTGTTGAGGATCTTAAGAGCTCACAAGTCTGCCATTGGGTGGACTATTTCAGATCTAAAAGGAATAAGTCCTTCCTTCTGCATGCACAAGATCCTAATGGAGGAAGATTTTAAACATGTAGTGCAGCCCCAACGAAGACTCAATCCAACCATGAAAGAGGTTGTGAAGAAAGAGGTTCTCAAGCTATTGGATGTAGGTATCATATATCCAATTTCAGTTGTGAAGAAAGAGGTTCTCAAGCTATTGGATGTAGGTATCATATATCCAATTTCAGATAGCTCTTGGGTTAGCCCAGTTCAGGTTGTACCTAAGAAAGGAGGGATGACAGTGATCCTTAATGAGAAGAACGAACTTATTCCTACAAGGACAGTGACTAGTTGGCGTATGTGCATTGACTATAGAAGACTCAATGAGTCCACCAGAAAAGATCACTTCCCTCTTCCATTCATGGACCAGATCCTGGAGAAGGCTGTGAACAGTTCCAGGACAGACTGGCCAAACAGGTTAGATGACGCACTCTGGGCCTACAAAACAGCTTTCAAAACACCGATTGGTATGTCTCCATACCAGCTGGTTTTTGGGAAAGCCTGCCACTTACCTGTGGAACTTGAGCATAAGGCGTATTGAGCAACCAGATTTCTCAATTTCAATGCCAACGCAGCCAGAGAGAATAGACTGTTATAGCTGCATGAACTAGAGGAATTTCGCCTCAATGCCTACGAAAATGCAAAGATCTACAAGGCAAAGACCAAGCAATGACATGACAAACTGATCAAACATAGAGTCTTTGAACCTGGACAGCTAGTGTTGCTGTTCAACTCCAGGTTTAAACTGTTTCCAGAAAAGTTGAAGTCCAACTGGTTAGGTCCTTTTGTGATTAAAGAAGTTTCAGACTATGGTGCCATCACCCTCGAAGATATGCAGTCCCAAAGAAGCTTCAAAGTCAATGGTCAACGTGTCAAGCACTATCATGGAGGTGAAATCAGCAGGGAGAAGACTACCTGCACCCTTCAGTCACTTGACTGAATCTCAAACTGTCAAGCTAGGGACATTAAACAAGCGCTGCAAGGGAGGCAATCCTTGAAAAACTAGTTTTTCCCTTTCATTTTAATTTAAATTGATAAAAGTATATGTAAATACTAAGTAGAATAAATAAAAGCAGTGCAGTTGACTATTCATGCAGGTCTTGACCAGCAGGAGCAACAGAAATGACAGGTTACATGCCCAGAATTTCACAGCTTGACACACATGTTCCACACCAAGGACCTTAGCTAACCTAACCACTTGGTGAGATCTTTCCAAATGGTTTTAAATAGTGACTTGTGCATTAGATCAATGAGTGAAATCTAACTTAAACTATTACAGTGCTGTTTAAATGTTGATACATTAATTATGCAGAATTTAAAATGAATTCACATGAATCTGCATTCTGCCCAGTTGCGTTGCCAACGCAACTAACCCTGGCGTGCCCAACGCGTCTGGGCTGAGTGAAGCACCACATTGCTACTTTCACTGATCTTATCACCAGAGCACATTCATGCATAGTTCACCCGCATAATAAGCACAGTGTAGGGGTTTTTTCAACCCCAACATTCAAATCAACCTTTAACATCATTCCTCTTCCCTCTCCAATGAGCATCAATTGTAATAGAACTTCATTCTCCACAGCATGGAGAGATTGCACAGTCCCTAAATGTTCAATTGCATGATGCAGAATGTAGCATGATTGAATGAGAATTACTTTGTTGTTCTGTTATGGTTTGCAACAATTAAATTGTAATGCATGTTCTAGGCTTGCACAAATTGCCTGTGAGTGGTTGGACCTCAACACTTATTTCTTTTGTGTGTGTATGGTCATAAATTGAGTTTCATTCCAAAACTTGCCCTGTTTCTTAGTTGAAATCCAGTATCTCATGCTTGCATAAACAGCATTAAGGCACTTCTTTGATATGCACCTACTTGACCAAATGACCCACCTTGCACTCTTGTCCATTGTTTAGCCCCTTGAGCCTTATACCCAATTCTTTGTGTTTGATTAGCTCATTTCTAGCCAAGACTGTGAAAAACCATGAATATGCCTAGCCAAAGGAACTAGGAGAAGGTTGCTTGTATCTGAGGTTGAGTTTTACACTAAGTTTGGAATTTCTTGAGGACAAACAACAATTCTAAGTTTGGGGTTGTTTGAGAACAAGCAATATTTCTAAGTTTGGGGTTAAGGATGTCAGTAACAATATAAGTGGCAATGGGTTTCCAAAAAAAAAAACATAAAAAAAAACACACAAAAAAAAACACAAAAAAAAAGAAAAAAAAAGGGGGGATTTGAAAACCTAAATAGGGCAAAGAAAAATTGAAAACAGGAACATACTTCTATGAGGTGATCTTGTATCTCCAAACTAATAGAAAGTTAATTCTCCAACCCTCTCATAATTTCTTTGGCTTAAATAAACCTACTTCCCAAATTCCACCCACCTTTCACCTAAGCCATGTTACAACCCATTACAAGACCTTTTGATTTATGTAAGCATGCGACTCATTGATAGAGATAGAGAATAAGGGTAAGCCTATGGTAATGGAATTTTGATTTGGAGACATAGAGAGAAACATCTAACCCAAACACTTGAGAGAAAGAGTGAAACACTTAACCTTATGAAAGTTTGCAAGTCTAGGTCATGTTTCCTTAATAGCAAACAGTTGTAACCATAATATAAACACTGTTTTACTCACAATCTAATGCTATATTCTGAATCTGCAATTATTTTTCATATATTCCCAATGCTTGATGGAGTGTCTTTGAAATAAATCTGAAAATTTTGATTGATGCAAGTTAGAGTGAAGAAGGGGAGTGAAATACACTTGAGGGAAATGATATGCATGCTGTGAGTTATCCAGAATTAATTATGTTCCTATAGTTTAATGCTTGCTTGAGGACAAGCAAGAGTTCAAGTTTGGGGTTGTGATAAGTGTCCAATAAGACACTTATTTGGAACATAATTCAATGTAATTGCAAGTAATTGAAGCATAAAACACCATTAAAATATGAGAAAATGACATAAAATTGAATAACCCATGCACAATCTGGAAAATACAGTTTTAGAGTCTTTTGGGTGATAAATTATCATAAATCTGATGTGTTTTAATTTCTGCTATCTGTTACAGGGTTCCGCGTTGGCAACGCAGTTGGGCCGTGTTGGACATGCGACGCTACAGACCAGTAGCTATAAAAAGCCCAGAACAGGACGAAAACAGGGCATCATTCACTCGATCATCTGATCATTCACTTTATCCACTAATATATCTCCACAGCGCAAACCTAGAGGATAGAGCCGTCGTTCCCCCATACGCTGGTTCTATTCTGGGTGAAGGAGGAACCCTAAAACGGAAGAGGAAGTGCATCTGCAGCGTGCTGCCATGATCATGACTTTCTTTTCTTCCCCTATTTTCTTCTTCTTCATGATGTGCAACTGAACCCCTGTTGGGGAAGGATGAATCCTTAACTGATCTTATGTAACCTAGATTTTGCATTTATTTAAGATTGTTTTCCTTTAACGTTGATTATTCATCTCTTTGCTTAATGCTTTTATGACTTAGCCACTTATAAATTGAATCTAAATTCTTCTTCGCAATTGGGAAATTGGTTTAAGAATTGGAACTGGGATTGAATAACACAATTGTGAAGGCTCTAGGGATAGAGGTTTGCAATTGTGAGATCGTTTGAATTCTTGAACTTAAGGCTCACGTCAAATTAGGAATTGCTAAGGGATTAGGATTTCTAATTTGAGTAAAGAATTGATTAGTCAAGGGATTGACCTTCAATCAATAATTGTGAATTCGATCTTCAACCATATTTTATCTTGAATATACGTAATGATCAAAGGTTACATAAGGGAAGTTTTGGTGAAATCCAACCCTAACATCTTCTATAATTTGAATTCTTACACATTTATATCAGTTGTTGAGTGTTTGATAGTTTAGATATTATTTTGAAATATTCTTTACGTACTGGATAGAGTTCTAGATTTCTGATAGATTTTGTGAATTCTTGTTGATTTCTGTTTGCATTGCCTACGTGATCCCATAACTGAGTTCAATTAGTGGACTAGTAGGAATTCGGTATTTGAACCAAATCCCTGTGGAGACAATACTCTACTCATTCTTTACTTCATAAAACGATAAGGTGCACTTGCCTTCATACGGTTTTACACCAACACATACCTATCCCAATGATTGCATACTATACAGAAATGAGTTTGAAGGATTACATGAATGCCTTGTGTGTCAAGTTTCACGTTATAAAATGAAGGATGGTGATTCTATTTGCAATGAGAGCACAAAGCGGCCTCCAGCCAAAGTGTTGTGGTATCTTCCAATAATTCCAAGGTTCAAACAATTGTTTTGTAATAAAGATGAAGCAAAGAACCTTAGATGGTATGTAGATGAAAGACTGATTGATGGAAAACTTCATCATCCAGCCGATGGTTTGCAATTGAAGATGGTTGATCAACTATATCCCGATTTTGGGAATGAGCCAAGAAACCTAAGGCTTGGACTTGCAACAGATGGAATGGATCTGTACGGTAATTTAAGTAGTAAACATAGTTCATGGCCTGTACTTTTGACAATTTACAACCTTTCTCCGGAGTTATGCATGAAACGTAAATACATCATGTTGTCCATGATGATTTCAGGTCCACAACAACCTGGAAATGACATAGACTTTTATCTTGCTCCTTTAATTGAAGACTTGCAAAATATATGGGAATAAGGTGTGGAGTTGTTTGATGCGTATGGTAATGAAAATTTCAAGATACGGGCAATGCTTTTTTGCACTATTAATGACTTTCCAGCATATGGAAATTTATATGGATATAGCGTTAAGGGGCACAAAGCATGTCCCATATGTGAAGAAGGCACAAGTTACCATCAACTGCATCATGGAAGGAAGACAGTTTATCTTGGTCATCGGAAATTTCTCAAGACTAATCACCCTTATCATAGATTAAGGAAATCTTTTAATGGGTTGCCAGAAAATGATGTTTCTCCAAAAGCCTTAACTGGACAACAGGTCTAAGATCGGGTTAAAAACATCAAAACTGTTTTTGGAAAGACTCAAAAAAAGGTCACTGAGATAAGGATATGGAAGAAAATATCAATATTTTTTTATCTTCCATATTGGTGCAAACTTGATGTTAGACATTGTGATAAGCATAAATTTCATAAATAATTATCTCTCACTTTTATCTCATTAAGACTTCTTATATGTTCAATTAAAAGGTCTTTGTCATATTTTATGAGTTTGGGTTCATATGAAGTTTAATTGAATTTCTTTGCTTACCCGATTAAAATGACACTATTATAGTATTTTGAGCATAATAGGAGTTTTAGACATCCAAAAATCATGAAATCTGTCTTGAATGAAAGCTTAAAGAAGTGTCCACAGTTACAAAGCAAGATCAGACTCTAAATGGGATGTTTAGGACTCCGAAATTATCTCAAAAGATGAGATAGTGTTGCTGACGTGGAATTTGAACAGTGTGCAAAGATCCGGCCATATCTTGAGATACAGAAGTCATATTGAGATGAAATCAACTCTGCTGGACAGATAAGATCCGAGGCTACAACTTTTGTTCAGAAGTCAAGCTCTAATTCGGACATGTGAACATCCGAAATTGCGGTGCAAGAAAGTCAAAATTGTTGTGCTAATTGGTGACAAAAATTCAAAAGTGTTTTGCATTTTCAACAAAGCCCATGTGAAAGCAATAAAAGGGTAGAAAAGTAATATCCTAGTTGGTGACTTTCTGAAGATGATGCCTAACAAATCCTCTATAAATATAAGAGTTTACAAGAGGAGAAACACACCATTTTGGAGATTAACTCCAATACCATTTTCTTTCTTTCTTTCTTTCTTGTTAGTTTTGCCTCCTTCATGGAAGGCTTAGGTTTTCTTTCTTGTTAGTTTGCCTCCTACATGGAAGGCTTAGTTTTTCTTTATTGTTAGTTGCCTCCTACATGGAAGGCTTAGGATTTATTTGTTGTTAGTTGCCTCCTACATGGAAGGCTTAGGATTTATTTGTTGTTAGTTTATCTCTTTCTTTGTTGTTAGTTTTCCTCCTTCATGGAAGGCTAGGTTTGTAGTTTCAATTCAAGGATTCAAGCTATTTTCATTTTAACTTTGAGGTCTTGATCTTTATTTACATGCTTATTAAGTGGTTTCAACTCTACTTCACTATATTCTTCAATTTTATTCTTTAGTCAAAGTTTGATTGGTTGACGTATTTTGATTAATGCATAATTGATTTATAATTGGTTTTTGATTGGTAAATCATTTTCCAAAAGTTTGAAGAGTAGAAATTAAGTAATTTAATTGAAGGTTTTCATTTTATTACTTACTTCAACTGAATTCTGATTATAAAATTGGTTTAGATGAAAGATTAAGTGGTTACTAAATCTTGTTGATCATAATCAATTGAATTCTGAGAGGTTTCTCAGTAGAGAATTCAAGGATCATTGTAGGGGTTCCAGATGATCCTAGGTTGATAAACACAATGCATGATTTTAGTGATCAATGATTAGTTATGAAAATAGCCTCTGAATTCCTTGAGTTGATAATTGTTAAGTCAAATTAATTTCATTCTGTATTTTGTATTTAGCACTTAATATCATATATTTACAAAACCCCATTTTTCTAACTTTCTCCTAATTTGCTTAAGAATATGAAATGGTCTTTGGGAGATGACCTAGGTTGCACCTTATACTATACCAATAGTTTGGGGGAAATCTAGAAATTATTTTTGCGCGTTTGCGACAAGCGTGTCAAAAATTTGACGCCGTTGCCGGGGACCATTTTAGTTTCCTAGGCTTATTTAGGAGTTTGTATAAAATTTTTAACCTTTCTAACAATTTTTTGAGTTTGTATAAAATTTTTAACCTTTCTAACAATTTTTTGAGTTTGTATAAAATTTTTAACCTTTCTAACATTTTTTTAGGTATACTATTCTTGATTTGTTTGAACTATTCCGTAAGGAAAAAACACATTATAGTCTTGGGAATCTGACTTTAAAAGACCCTTTTGTCAGTTTACAAGAAAACTGAATGGGAAACACATCCTCGACTCTTAGAAGACGTTTCAGTCGTTACTAGACGTAAAACTAGAGGAAGATGTGAGCCACAATCACAACTACTGTTCATTCTCATTCATGTATGTTTGTCATTTACATTTTCTTTTCAATTTATTTGAAATTTTCACCATTTTTAGAATATAACAATGCAACTGGTGAACCAACCAAATCAGGATGGCAGAGACAAAAGAGAACCAGATACCACTCTTCGGTTATAACTTTTCCTTACTTTGGTGGTTTTCTCAAATTTCTTTTCCTGTTATATGAAATTCCATCTAAGACATTGGGGACAATGTCTTGGATAGGTTGGGGGGAGGATGGTCCGATATAACAGAAAAATTAAAAAAAAAAACCAAAAAAAAAAATTAGGTTAGAATCATAAACTTGCTTTGAGTAAGATGGCTGAGTTAGGAGTTACACTTGAATCTTGATACGCATCTTATGATTTAAAAAAAAAAATTGAATGTGAAAGTTTGTTGTTCTTTAGATTTCATAAAATAATTGAAGCAAAATGATTTACATTTCGAGATTAATTAGTTTGGCAACACATATTTGAACTGGATAGATTAGATTTGATAAATATATTACCTGTGAGATTTTGAGCCTTATTATTATTTTCTTTCTTGTGTGATTTTCATCCATGGAATATGTTACTTCAGAACTTGCATTGATTCTTTTTGAAGCTACATTTTCACATGAATTGTACAAAAATGATTGAGGCACTCTTTTTCTTGAACAAACCACTTGGCCAAATAACCAAACCATATAATTTTATCCTTTGATCAGCCCTTTGAGCCGATTGGCCTTTTCTTCTTTTTAGCTCACCACAAATAAAAAAAAAACAACTTTGTTTGACCATAGAAGGTGAGGAATACTGGATTTATCATACCATAAGTGTTTCAATAAGTGTGGGGGAGATTATTGTTGTGTTCATCAATATCATGGTTGAAAAAAAAACTGAAGCAAGAAATTAATAAATAAACTATTATATTGAAAAAAAAAGAAAAAAAAAGAATGAAGAAGTGATATCTGTTTCTCACACTTGCACTTAGACTCAGTTCTCAATCCTTACCATTTTCCTTGGTCGAACATTGTATCTCTTCAATATATCATTTCATCTTTCTAATCCCGTTATAACCAAAATAAAGACCTCTTGATTTGTGCATTGCATGGGTACATAGTAGTAGAGAAGTAGAAGATATGCAAGCCTATGATAGTTCATCTTTCATGGATTAAATTTGAGAGAAACACTTACCAAATCAAACACTTGAGAGATTCAGAGTATATCATGTGAGGTTTTATCTTTCTCAATCTATGTTTTTCAAATTAAAGTTGTCTTTCTAAGTAATTTCAAAAATGTGATGAAAGAATGCTTCATGAAATTTTATGAATTCTTGAGAAATCAACTCAAAACTTTGATGTTCTTTCAAAAAAAAAAAAAATAGTCACCAATCATTAACTTAAGTTTGCCCGAGACGTGCAAAAGATAAGTGTGGGGGAATTTGATAAGCATAAATTTCATAAATAATTATCTCTCACTTTTATCTCATTAAGACTTCTTTTATGTTCAATTAAGTGGTCTTTGTCATATTTTATGAGTTTGGGTTCATATGAAGTTTAATTGAATTTCTTTGCTTACCCGATGAAAATGACACTATTATAGTATTTTGAGCATAATAGGAGTTTTAGACATCCAAAAATCATGAAATCTATCTTGAATGAAAGCTTAAAGAAGTGTTCACAGTTACAAAGCAAGAGAAGACTCTAAATGGGATGTTTAGGACTCCGAAATTATATCAAAAGATGAGATAGTGTTGCTGACGTGGAATTTGAACAGTGTGCAAAGATCCGGCCATATCTTGAGATACAGAAGTCATATTGAGATGAAATCAACTCTGTTGGACAGCTAAGATCCGGGGCTACAACTTTTGTTCAGAAGTCAAGCTCTAATTCGGACATGTGAACATCCGAAATTGCGGTGCAAGAAAGTCAAAATTGTTGTGCTAATTGATGACAAAAATTCAAAAGTGTTTTGCATTTTCAACAAAGCCCATGTGAAAGCAATAAAAAGGTAGAAAAGTAATATCCTAGTTGGTGACTTTCTGAAGATGATGCCTCACAAATCCTCTATAAATATAAGGGTTTACAAGAGGAGAAACACATCATTTTGGAGATTAACTCCAATACCATTTTCTTTCTTTCTTTCTTTCTTGTTAGTTTTGCCTCCTTCATGGAAGGCTTAAGTTTTCTTTCTTGTTAGTTTGCCTCCTACATGGAAGGCTTAGTTTTTCTTTATTGTTAGTTGCCTCCTACATGGAAGGCTTAGGATTTATTTGTTGTTAGTTTGCCTCTTTCTTTGTTGTTAGTTTGCCTCCTTCAGGGAAGGCTAGGTTTGTAGTTTCAATTCAAGGATTCAAGCTATTTTCAATTTAACTTTGAGGTCTTGATCTTTATTTACATGCTTATTAAGTGGTTTCTACTCTACTTCACTATATTCTTCAATTTTATTCTTTAATCAAAGTTTGATCGGTTGACGTATTTTGATTAATGCATAATTGATTTATAATTGGTTTTTGATTGGTAAATCATTTTCCAAAAGTTTGAAGAGTAGAAATTAAGTAATTTAATTGAAGGTTTTCATTTTATTACTTACTTCAACTGAATTCTGATTATAAAATTGGTTTAGATGAAAGATTAAGTGGTTACTAAATCTTGTTAATCATAATCAATTGAATTCTGAGAGGTTTCTCAGTAGAGAATTCAAGGATCATTGTAGGGGTTCCAGATGATCCTAGGTTGATAAACACAATGCATGATTTTAGTGATCAATGATTAGTTATGAAAATAGCCTCTGAATTCCTTGAGTTGATAATTGTTAAGTCAAATTAATTTCATTCTGTATTTTGTATTTAGCACTTAATATCATATATTTACAAAACCCCCTTTTTATAACTTTCTCCTAATTTGCTTAAGAATATGAAATGGTCTTTGGGAGATAACCTAGGTTGCACCTTATACTATACCAATAGTTTGGGGGAAATCTAGAAATTATTTTTGCGCGTTTGCGACAAGCATGTCAAAAATTTGACGCCGTTGCCGGGGACCATTTTAGTTTCCTAGGCTTATTTAGGAGTTTGTATAAAATTTTTAACCTTTCTAACAATTTTTTGAGTTTGTATAAAATTTTTAACCTTTCTAACAATTTTTTGAGTTTGTATAAAATTTTTAACCTTTCTAACATTTTTTTTAGGTATACTATTCTTGATTTGTTTGAACTATTCCGTAAGGAAAAAACACATTATAGTCTTGGAAATCTGACTTTAAAAGACCCTTTTGTCAGTTTACAAGAAAACTGAATGGGAAGCACATCCTCGACTCTTAGAAGGCGTTTCAGTCGTTACTAGACGTAAAACCAGAGGAAGATGTGAGCCACAATCACAACTACTGTTCATTCTCATGCATGTATGTTTGTCATTTACATTTTCTTTTCAATTTATTTGAAATTTTCACCATTTTTAGAATATAACAATGCAGCTGGTGAACCAACCAAATCAGGATGGCAGAGACAAAAGAGAACCAGATACCACTCTTCGGTTATAACTTTTCCTTACTTTGGTGGTTTTCTCAAATTTCTTTTCCTGTTATATGAAATTCCATCTAAGACATTGGGGACAATGTCTTGGATAGGTTGGGGGGAGGATGGTCCGATATAAAAGAAAAATTAAAAAAAAAACCAAAAAAAAAAAATTAGGTTAGAATCATAAACTTGCTTTGAGTAAGATGGCTGAGTAAGGAGTTACACTTGACTCTTGATACGCATCTTATGATTTAAAAAAAAAATTTGAATGTGAAAGTTTGTTGTTCTTTAGATTTCATAAAATAATTGAAGCAAAATGATTTACATTTCGAGATTAATTAGTTTGGCAACACATATTTGAACTGGATAGATTAGATTTGATAAATATATTACCTGT
Source organism: Canavalia gladiata (assembly GCA_037954105.1). Lineage (NCBI taxonomy): Eukaryota > Viridiplantae > Streptophyta > Magnoliopsida > Fabales > Fabaceae > Canavalia > Canavalia gladiata. The sequence goes on along the minus strand of CM075658.1, from coordinate 23,206,032 downwards.
GAGATTTTGAGCCTTATTATTATTTTCTTTCTTGTGTGATTTTCATCCATGGAATATGTTACTTCAGAACTTGCATTGATTCTTTTTGAAGCTACATTTTCACATGAATTGTACAAAAATGATTGAGGCACTCTTTTTCTTGAACAAACCACTTGGCCAAATAACCAAACCATATAATTTTATCCTTTGATCAGCCCTTTGAGCCGATTAGCCTTTTCTTCTTTTTAGCTCACCACAAATAAAAAAAAACAACTTTGTTTGACCATAGAAGGTGAGGAATACTGGATTTATCATACCATAAGTGTTTCAATAAGTGTGGGGGAGATTATTGTTGTGTTCATCAATATCATGGTTGAAAAAAAAAACTGAAGCAAGAAATTAATAAATAAACTATTATATTGAAAAAAAAAGAAAAAAAAAGAATGAAGAAGTGATATCTGTTTCTCACACTTGCACTTAGACTCAGTTCTCAATCCTTACCATTTTCCTTGGTCTAACATTGTATCTCTTCAATATATCATTTCATCTTTCTAATCCCGTTATAACCAAAATAAAGACCTCTTGATTTGTGCATTGCATGGGTACATAGTAGTAGAGAAGTAGAAGATATGCAAGCCTATGATAGTTCATCTTTCATGGATTAAATTTGAGAGAAACACTTACCAAATCAAACACTTGAGAGATTCAGAGTATATCATGTGAGGTTTTATCTTTCTCAATCTATGTTTTTCAAATTAAAGTTGTCTTTCTAAGTAATTTCAAAAATGTGATGAAAGAATGCTTCATGAAATTTTATGAATTCTTGAGAAATCAACTCAAAACTTTGATGTTCTTTCAAAAAAAAAAAATAGTCACCAATCATTAACTTAAGTTTGCCCGAGACGTGCAAAAGATAAGTGTGGGGGAATTTGATAAGCATAAATTTCATAAATAATTATCTCTCACTTTTATCTCATTAAGACTTCTTTTATGTTCAATTAAGTGGTCTTTGTCATATTTTATGAGTTTGGGTTCATATGAAGTTTAATTGAATTTCTTTGCTTACCCGATTAAAATGACACTATTATAGTATTTTGAGCATAATAGGAGTTTTAGACATCCAAAAATCATGAAATCTGTCTTGAATGAAAGCTTAAAGAAGTGTTCACAGTTACAAAGCAAGAGAAGACTCTAAATGGGATGTTTAGGACTCCGAAATTATATCAAAAGATGAGATAGAGTTGCTGACGTGGAATTTGGACAGTGTGCAAAGATCCGGCCATATCTTGAGATACAGAAGTCATATTGAGATGAAATTAACTTTGTTGGACAGCTATGATCCGGGGCTACAACTTTTGTTCAGAAGTCAAGCTCTAATTCGGACATGTGAACATCCGAAATTGCGGTGCAAGAAAGTCAAAATTGTTGTGCTAATTGGTGACAAAAATTCAAAAGTGTTTTGCATTTTCAACAAAGCCCATGTGAAAGCAATAAAAGGGTAGAAAAGTAATATCCTAGTTGGTGACTTTCTGAAGATGATGCCTCACAAATCCTCTATAAATATAAGGGTTTACAAGAGGAGAAACACACCATTTTTGAGATTAACTCCAATACCATTTTCTTTCTTTCTTTCTTTCTTGTTAGTTTTGCCTCCTTCATGGAAGGCTTAGGTTTTCTTTCTTGTTAGTTTGCCTCCTACATGGAAGGCTTAGTTTTTCTTTATTGTTAGTTGCCTCCTACATGGAAGGCTTAGGATTTATTTGTTGTTAGTTGCCTCCTACATGGAAGGCTTAGGATTTATTTGTTGTTAGTTTGCCTCTTTCTTTGTTGTTAGTTTGCCTCCTTCATGGAAGGCTAGGTTTGTAGTTTCAATTCAAGGATTCAAGCTATTTTCATTTTAACTTTGAGGTCTTGATCTTTATTTACATGCTTATTAAGTTGTTTCTACTCTACTTCACTATATTCTTCAATTTTATTCTTTAATCAAAGTTTGATCGGTTGACGTATTTTAATTAATGCATAATTGATTTATAATTGGTTTTTGATTGGTAAATCATTTTCCAAAAGTTTGAAGAGTAGAAATTAAGTAATTTAATTGAAGGTTTTCATTTTATTACTTACTTCAACTGAATTCTGATTATAAAATTGGTTTAGATGAAAGATTAAGTGGTTACTAAATCTTGTTAATCATAATCAATTGAATTCTGAGAGGTTTCTCAGTAGAGAATTCAAGGATCATTGTAGGGGTTCTATATAATCCTAGGTTGATAAACACAATGCATGATTTTAGTGATCAATGATTAGTTATGAAAATAGCCTCTGAATTCCTTGAGTTGATAATTGTTAAGTCAAATTAATTTCATTCTGTATTTTGTATTTAGCACTTAATATCATATATTTACAAAACCCCCTTTTTCTAACTTTCTCCTAATTTGCTTAAGAATATGAAATGGTCTTTGGGAGATGACCTAGGTTGCACCTTATACTATACCAATAGTTTGGGGGAAATCTAGAAATTATTTTTGCCCGTTTGTGACAAGCGTGTCACATTGTATTGATGTGATGCATGTGGAAAAAAATGTGTGTGATAGCATCATTGGAACACTTCTCAATATACAGGGAAAGACTAAAGATGGAGTCTATCCTCGACTGGATTTGGTTCACATGGGTATACAACATCAGTTAGCTCCACAGTCTGTAGGAAAGCAAACATATTTGCCCCCGACATGTCATACATTGTCAAAAGAAGAGAAAATTTCTTTTTGTGAGTGCCTACATGGGGTTAAAATGCCACAAGGTTATTCTTCAAATTTTAAAAGACTTGTCTCGATGAAAGATTTAAAGTTAGTTGGGTTAAAGTCTCATGATTGTCATGTGTTGATGCAACAACTACTTCCAGTGGTTTTTCGTGATATTTTACCTAAAAAAGTTAGACATACAATAAGTAGGTTATGCTTCTTTTTCAATAAAATATGTAGCAAAGTCATTGACCCTCTAAATTTGGATGAGTTGGAACATGAAGCTTTTACTATCTTATGCCAATTGGAGATGATTTTCCTCCATCATTTTTTGACATTATGGTTCACTTGGTTGTTCATATAGTGAGGGAGATCAGATTATGTGGTCCAGTTTATCTGAGGTGGATGTATCCAATAGAATGATACATGAAAATATTAAAAGGGTATGTGAAGAATCCACACCGTCCCGAGGCATCTATGATTGAAAGATACATTGTAGAAGAGGTCATTGAGTTTTGTACAAAGTATTTGTCAGAGGTGGAACCCATAGGAGTTCCTAAGTCTCGTCATGAGGAAAGACACGGAGATGAAGGTACACGAGGCATAACTGTGAAAAGCATAGGTCGTGCAGAAGTCCTTCAAGCACGTTTGTATATTTTGAATAATACAGGTGAGGTTCAACCTTACTTATCTACTCACAAAACTATGATAAGGAAGGAGAATGTTCGAATGAATGAGAAATGGTTGTTGAATGAGCATAACAAAACGTTCTTAAACTGGTTTGATGAAACTTTGATGTCATATGTTGGATTGGATACGATATTAATCATTTTTCATTTTACACAAAGTCCCAGGATGATAAAAGTACCATGCAAAATAGTGGGGTTATGGTGGTAGCAGAGTCGATGCATTTTGCAAGTTCTAAAGATAAAAATCCTGTAAAGGCTTCCATATCTTACTTTGGAGTGATTAAATAGATTTGGGAGATTGATTACACCAAATTTAGAGTGCCTGTTTTCAAATATAGATGGGTTGATAGTAACAGTGGTGTGCAAGTCGATGAATTGGGATTTACATTGGTTGACCTTCAAAAAGTAGCGTACAATGATGACCCTTTTATCATGGCCCACCAAGCAAAACAAGTGTTTTATGTTCAAGATCCTTGCTCCAAAAGGTGATCAGTTGTTCTTCAAGGAAAGACAGCAATCGCTAGTGATGACACCAATGATCTTTCAAATATTGATATTTCTCAAACTCCCTTATCATCAAGGATATCTAGTATCAATGAAGAAAATGAAATAAATGATGTACATGTTATTCGAGATTATCATCATGAAGGAATATGGGAAAATGTTATTACATGATACAGGTTAGTTATTTATTTAATTATTTCATCATTGTATGTTTATTTTTAACTTATTTTAAAATGTTTATTACGTTTTTTATATTTAGTACAGTTTTTAACATCTTTTCTCTTTGCTTTCAACAGGTACATAGTTGATTACTACATTTTTTTTCTTCAAGTTTCAATACTTGTTTGATGTAATTTGAAGTTATTTCATTTATAAATTAAAATTTGATAATAAATAATGATGTATTTAGTTTAAATATATAGATTATGTGAATTCTGTATTGTCTGTCTGGTGATTCTCTATTGTCTTCCTGGTGATTCTGTGTGTATATGCAAGTATGTGAATAAATAATACGGTAGTATGCCTAAACAAAATGAACATTAAAAAAAAGGATTTTCTACATCGATTACGACCATAACCGATGTAAAAAATATACTTTCTACATCGGTTAGGCCTACAACCGATGTAAAAAGTATGACTTTTTAGGGTTTAGAGTTTTTACAAAAATATGACTTTTTACATCGATTAAAGCTATAACCGATGTAGAAAGTATACTTTTTACATCGATTCTGCCCACAACAGATGTAGAAAGTGTACTTTTTACATTGGTTGTAGGCCCAACCAATGCAGAAAGTCATACTTTTTACATCGATTTCAGAACCGATGTAAAAAGTCTTATTTTGTATATCGTCTGCTTCAACACCGTCTAAATAACCGATGTAAAAATTGTTTAACAACCAATGTAAAAAGCTCATTTTCTAATAGTGTATTAAGTATGATATAATAATCCAATTAATCTCTAATTAATTATTCATATCAACAATCATTTATCTGCTTGACTTTTTATGTTCATTGTCATAGTACAAAAAACCAAAATGCATACTCTATGTATGCCATTACATAACCTTGATTGATTATATTGCAATAGTTTCAAATAGACCTATTTCCACTATCTCATATAACTTGAGCATATTAAATGAACGACTACACACACTCGAATTCTCATTCTTAGTGTTTTTTCAAACCTTATTCATTAACTCTTCTTTCCACTAGAAATTCACATATTATACAAAACTAAATTATGCAAAGATACTCTACAAAATACAAATGCACACAGTTAACTTTCATTAGTGAAAACATTTTGAGATTAAAATTAAAAATAATTTTTTCAAATTAAGTCTACAAAGTAAAGAAGACAAAAAAAAATGACAATCGAAATATATATATATATATATATATATATATATATATATATATATATATATATATCAACGACACTAAGATGGTGAAAAGCATAAAACAGAGCTTAGTTTTGTTGATCTTGAGCAATAAATAATACAAAAAGAAAAAGAGAGAGGAAGAAGATGAAGAAGCAAATGTTAAAAAAATAATAATAATAATAATAAAGAGATAAGATATAGACATGATTAAAAGAACATAAAAGATAATACAAGGTTGAGGAAAAAGATACGAATGTGAAAAAGGATAATCCTTATTTAGAAAGTAGTTAACCTAACGATATTTTAAGTAGAATTTAGAGTATAATTATACATAAAATCCATTTAAGTTTAAGTACTTGTAACACAGTTACATATAGTTATTCTTTAAGTAAAGTGCTATTTGATTTTCTCGCACTCAAGAGTTGAACATGTCTACAGCTCTCTTAAATATCATTTATAACGTGGTTAGTTATAAACATTTTCAAAATAAAATTTAAAAAATGGCTTGCTTAAATCACATTTCAAATTACCGTTTTTTAATCCTTATGTATATAATCGTGAACCTTTCAGTGATATAGGAGATTTTTAGTTCAAAATTTTAAAAATATTTTATAAATATAAATGTTGAATTTCTTTAATTATATATTTAACGCATTTAAATGTTGATACTGTATTTTCAGAATGCAAGATGTGCTTCTTTTCCTTTAATGTAGATAGGAATACAAATTGGTGGAGATAGAATTTACACTATTTAATATATTATATCTATTTTTTTATCTGTTAATTTTAAAAGATAATATATAAATTATAAATATTATTATTATTATTTATATTAAAATTATTTTAATTTTGACAAATAATATCTACTATTGTTTTTTTATTTATGACAAGTATGTAAAATATTTTTAAGTTCGGTAGAAACATGAATCTAATATATAACTTTTAAATGGATAAATAAATATAAACAATTTTTTATAAAAATAAATAAATAAACAAAATGAAAATTTAACTTTTATGACAAATGAATTTAACAAATATGTTCATTAAAGAAGGTGGATATTATAAAATCACATTGAAAATATACTTCCTCAACAAAATGCTTACGCCTCATATAATCATTTCATGGATGTTTCTATTGCACTTTATCATACATTTTTCAGGCCCCATACCATATCTGAAATGAACGTGTAGCGAATGCTAGTTCTTCAATGTGATGGTTCATTACAAGAAAAAGAAAAGTGTGATGGTTCGAAATACGTGATAAAGCTCTCAATAGACATTATTAGAACTCAAATAAAGGTAACAATATTTTGACCTTAAGAAGAAAAGAATTATTTATTTATTTTATGTTAATATGCTGTAAATGTTTAATTTGTTCACTGCAAGTTTAGATAAATTCAATGATGAAAGAAAAAGTTAACTCAGTTTTCATCCCTTTAATTTAAAATAATATATCGACCTGCATTATTTGTGAAGCATTAAAACCCCTAGTGCCTTTAAGTCTATTAGATTAGTTGGTAACCAAGTGAATGGTATTCATTCTTATGATTGCTGGCTTAGATGATGAGCTTTCAAAACACTAAAACATATTGTGTCTAAATTTTATACAAAGTAAGAAAGGTTATATTTAAATACTTAACAGTCTCATTATGAAAAAAACGAAGGTATATACTAACTTTCATGATACATTAGCTATTTTTAGTATAATTTTATATTAAAAAATTGAATGGTTAACATAGATATTATGAATTTATACTAATAATAAAATATCTTATTTAACTAATAAATAATTTTTAATATAAAAAATTAGTATAAATTATCAATAAATCAAATGTTAATATATATATATAATTGTTTTAGATAAAATTTATATTAATAAAACTATTCTAATATTTAGCAAAAAATTTTGATATATTAATAAATGATTTTTTATAATGTGTTCTTAATAATTTTTTGAAAAACGAAAATCTTCAAAGACTCGGACATCTTTCCACATGACCGACAATTTGTAGCACAGTCGACGGATAGTAAAAATTTTTAAACATATTACTGGCGATTTTTTATTTTTTTGCGCGCAATGAAAACATATGTTAGTCAAGATTTGATTATTAAATGTGTATTTGAAGAGTATTTCATTCGAAGAAGTAAAATATATTTTATTAATTTATTTGTTTTCTTTACATGCATTTAAAGGTATATAAAAAAATAAATAATGAATTTTTATTAAAAATTATAATATTAATATTCCAATGAATTAAAACTTGTGAGTTTTAATAAAAAATTATTATGTACAAATTTTTATTAGATTTTTCTGAACACACGTTAAAAAATTAATTTATATATTATTCACGTCAAAATATAAATTCACATTAAAACGAAACTTTATTATCACAGTTATTAAAGAAAAGGATCTACCACAAAATAGTTTTTTCTTAATTTTACTATTTTTATATATATATAAATTTTTTAAAATAACAATAATATAATAATTTTATAAATAAAAATAAACATAAAAATATTTTTTAAATCAAACAAACACACAAAAATAAACTATTAAAATTGATTTAGTGATAATTAAAAATTAAAATAATTTAACATAAAATTTGAGTTTGATCCTTTCCACGTTGCAAAAAAAAAAAAACAAACATACAAAAGTTGAAAGAAATTTTGTTTTATGTACAATGTATTTTTCACAATTTAAATGGTTGTTTTTAAAAATAGAATAATCCTACTACATAATCTCATCTCTTTTATATGATATATCTTCCTTTTAAGTTATATATGTTTTACGATTTAATATATATCAAATTATATAATATATTTTTTAATAAGTTGTTAAATAAAAATATTTAATTTTCTTAATTATTTTATTACTATGAGACATCTATCAAATTTTTCAAAATTAAAAGCTCCAAACTCTATTATTTTTTAAGTTACATTTTTTATTAACAATAAAATAATATTTTTTTTAAAGATGTATAAAATTTATAATTTTATACTTCATACATTATACTCATCCAACATACAAGATATTAATTAACTAATAAATTTTAAAAATTAATTTTTTTCCTCACGATATGTTTCCTATTCTAATTTTAAAAAATTTATATTTTAATTATTTGATTTGAATCATCATTTACTGTATCAAAAATGATAATGCATTTTTTATGTAAGTGTTTGAAATAACGATGTTTAATTTTTTTTAACAACTGAAATATGAAAATTTTATAAAATAGTACTAAAGGTGGGAGAAGAGTTACAAAATTTTTCTAATAAACAGAAATTTAAAAAGTAAAAAAGTTAAAAAAAATAAAAGTAAAAAAAATAAATTAGGATGTGTCTTTTCTATTTTCTAGTACTGTATTAAAAGCCCTAAACTATGAATTTTCAACCTAGAGAATTTGTGGTTTTTTTTTCTACTTAAGCATTATATTGCATGCATAATCCAACTAGGTAATGAATAGTTGTAATTCGAGCATCTTACTTGAATCCATGATCAAAATCTCGATTAAGCTAATTTAAATATTTTTGAATTTGTTGTTTTTTCACTTTAAATAATATATTGTTCTTAACTTTTCACATATTCCAGATGGCAATGAATCATATGACTTTCCATTTTTGCCTAAAGTTCTAATTTTCCTGCATTGGACCTCCAAATTGCATCAAATGACTTCTTCCTTATTGTTCAAGCGCATCTTGTATACCACTCCATTGTATACATGCTTTCATATGGATTGTGAGATGTCACAAGTAGTAAAAGGTGATCTGTAGTCTCTCTATTTCATCCACACATTAGGCATGGTTTTTGTTCCAGTTGTAAAATTTGATGCTTTACTAATTCATGTTTCACAGAATTCTATGTAGAATGCCTTGCCATGCTATTATTCCTTCCTTTAAAGGCACCAATTTATTCCATCAATTATTGAAAAATTGATAACATTGTTTGTTGTGTTGTTTAGACAATATATTATATGCTAACTTTAAAAGTAATTTTTCGTGTTATCCTCTTGCCAAACTCACTTGTCTTCCTCTTCCTTTAAAGATATTAACTCCACCACCTATTACAAATCTTGAGCCGCTTCTGCCTCTTACACAAATGGAGGTATGTGCCAATCCCAATTCCATATTTCATATTCCATCTGTTCCTTTCACAATAAACATATCGGCAATGGTCATATCTTTACGGTTGGAGATACTATATAGTCTTGTGAATCTTTTTCCAAGTTATTGGTTATTCAACCATTTGTGAGTCCAGAATTTTTTTTGCTTTCTATCACCCATCCTTTTATATACTATGTCCTTCCACGAGCCCTCCCTAACCTTCTTGCTCTTTTTATGGAGTGGATATCCTTCCACCAAATTGAAGATTCCGAGGAGCTATTCCCCCTTCTTGCCTCTTACACTTCGTATTTTGACTTCAAGATCCTCACCCATAGAAATTTTTATTTTGTTTTTACTCTTCATAATTATTTCTCCAACAAAGCAAGATTTAATAGGTAGATGTTTTTCATTCCTAATTCTCCTTCCTCTTTATCTTTGCATACTTGATTCCATGTTATCCAACTTATCTTCTGTAGGACTCATTGCCTCTCTATAAGAACTTGTTGAAGACAGAGTGCAAAGTAGATATTATACCTTTGCATGCTTTGAAGAATGAGAGATAGTATATTGATAACAAGGACAACATAACTTTGATAAGAACTCTCCCTCTAATTGGTAGGTGCTTATTCTTCCATATTAATAATCTATTATTTACTGAGTCTATAATCGTTTTCCATGTTATCTTTTTCTATTCTCTTTCCCAATAAGAATTCTTAGATAATTAAAAGGTAGAGATCCTCTTGTACAGTTCACATCTTTGCTATTTCTATTATCCAATGAGGTAAAATTTTGATTCATATTAACAAGCTTTTTTGGTAATTCACTTTCAATCTTGAGCATAACTTAAATACTAACATGATGTGTTTCAAAGATCTCACATTATTCAAATATGTGTGCCAAAGGCAATTATATCATCACCATATTGTAAATGTGAAATTTGTACATGCCCTACTTCTATACCCCTAAATAGTTTTTCCTCCACTATAGATTTCATTAGTAGGTTCAATCCCTTCGTAAGTATAATAAAGAAGAAGAGGGTATAGGATTATCTTGTCTGAGTCCCTTTCTTGTGAAAAATTCTTCCATCAAGCTTCTTTTTATCAATATTGATATTTATGCTGATCTTTGTCATTCCGTAATCCACTTGCACCATCTAGGAGGAAAGCTCATTCTTTCCATAAAGTATTGATGATACTCTCAACTTACAGTGTCGTAAGCTTTTTTATATCAACTTTGAATACAAAACTTGTCACCCTCTCTTTTTCATGTCATCTACCACCTTGTTAGCTATAAGGATTCTATCTACTATCTTCATATTCTTAATAAAGACAAACTAATGCTTTGATATGGTACTTTCCAACATCTTTTGGATTCTATTTGCTAGGATCTTTGAGAGAACCTTGCATGTGCATCCTACTAGTTGTATGAATTAAAAGTCCTATTTTTTTTTTGTGGGTTTCAATCTTTGGTATTAGCACCAAAAATGAACTCTTCACTCCTTTAACCAACTTACCATTTTTGTGGAGTTCTATAACAAATTTGTAAAATTCATGTTTTATCACATCCCAAAACTGCTTGATGAAGTCAAAGTTGATTTTGTCTAGCCCAGGACTTTTATTGCTTGCACAAATCCATACTACTTCCTTGATCTCTGCTTCAAATTCTTTAATCAAGAAACTTTTACAATTTTTTTATCAGTTGCTTAATATGTATGTTTTTCATCTTGGGTGAAATGGTCATATACCCCTCTTTTTATATCGGCTGGTCCTTTATGCCATTTATCATTCACCATAATTTTTTGAATTGTATTCAATCTTCTTCTCCTATTTATGCATCCATGGAAGAAGCTATAATTTGAGTCCCCATGTTCCAACCAATTCATCCTAGATTTTTTATGTAATATGGTAGCCCAAAGGTTTGACAATTCCTTATTTTTGTCGTGCATTCTCACCTTGATTCTTCATCCTCTAAAGACCAATACCTAGACTCATTTTCAAATCTAGCTCCTTGAGTTGTCCTTTAAGGCGCGTCTTTTCTTGGAAGATTTCGATAATGGTTTTTATGCCACTCCTTAAGTTTTCCTTTGATTCCTTTAGCTTGGATTATAACACAAAGGATCCCCATCCTTCCACCATTATATTACTTCATTCCTTCCTAACAAATTCCTTATAAATAAGTAACATAGCCCAACAATTTAAGGTTCTGAAAGGTGTTGGCCCTTGGAGAGTCCTTAAGGCAGCCCCTATTGAGAAATGAAAGGTCATTTGCTTGTCCACCTTTTCGTCAATAAAAATCTATCAAAACAACTCAGTAGACCGATTAGCTCTGTACCAAGTGAAGTGTTTCCCTAATGACAGAAGGTCTTGAAGCTTAATTATTTCAATGAACCCATCAAAGGCTTTCATTTCTTCTTCTCTATAGTTGGAGTGAACTCATCTTCTTTCTTCCTCACATCGGATAGAATTAAAGTATCACATTAAGCAACAAGCTAGTTCATTTATGGCTTTGTAGAACATGTAATAATTCTTAATAAAAAGATTTTCTCATTTAAGTCATGTGGGTCATAGATGTTGATCACCAGGACTCCTAATGTAAGGTCCCAACAACAAAGACCTATTGGGCCTATTGGGTCATCATCAAAATAAGAGTCAAGTAGCTGCAAGAAGAGATGGATACTTTCTTGGATCTTCAAGAGAAGCACCCTTAAGCTTAATCCATCTCTTCCTTGGCCCTTCACATGGTAGAATATAATTTTAAGTACTTTTTATATTTTAGGAACTAGCATATAGGATTTGGCATATTTACTTATAATTCTTTGCATAACATTTTGGGCCTAACTTGCCCAATTTCTTTGGCTGCCTAAAAGGGAGAGGGGCTCATTTTGGGATCCATGAAAGACTTAATTCGGACTCCTAAATCTGCCCTATCCAGCCATGCTCCTAAGCAACACTTAAGGCCTATACATGGCACCCTTGTGTGTATTTTTTCAACATTTTTAAGTCATAATTGAATTTTATTCAAAATTGTGTGAGAAATTTTCTTTTCTATATCCCTTTTCAGATTGAATTAAGGTTGGAAATTCTCCTTATCCATGGTGGTCGTAAGGGTGGATAAAGAGCTTATTCTTTCAAGGAAAATGATGCTCTAAAGCACTTGAAGACTACACCAAATTTACCTTCATCCTCTATTTCCTCTTGAATCTTTATTGCATAGTCTAAATCCTCCTTCCAAATCTGCATTCACCTGGGATCAAAGCTCCAGTATTAGAGGTTAGATCTGCTTCCTAATTTTCTTGTATTTTCTTGTTTCTTCTTAGTTTTCCAAATTCATATTCTTTTCTGTTTTCCTTTTTATTTTTGATCAGTCAAGCGATCTCCAATTTTGATGATTATTGTTGTGTTCTCTTCATATCTCTTTCTAGTTTCATTAATGATATCACTTGTGTGATTTTAATATGAAATGAATTTTTTATTTCTTGATTAACAAAGTGTGTTCATTTAGGTGCGCAAATGCACATAGCTTGTTTGATTTATGCATAACTAGCTCATTTATGATCTAATTTTTATCAAACTTATTTTTTTCTTCCTATGATCCATATCCTTCAATTTGTTAGTATGAATTTTTCATATCCGCCAAAAAAAGTTTAGAAAATTATAAGACTTGAATTAAAAAATTGGTGCAAAAATCTCATATGTGCTTAAAGTTCTTGTTCTAATTCGGTTCTTTTAGCATGTTTAGGTATTATATGAATGTTTTGATCCTTTTATATATATATATATATATATATATATATATATATATATATATATATATATATATATATATATATATATATATATATATATATATATATATATATATATGTGTGTGTGTGTGTGTGTGTGTGTGTGTGTGTTTATTTGTTTGTGTTTGTATTGTATCCTTTTAAAAAATCCCTTAAAGTGCATGATCATGTGCATGCATTCTATATGCTAAGTCTAACTTAAGTCATGTATGATTAAGTCCATAAACCTAAAGGATTAAGTGTATGCTTGAATCAAATTAAAAGATACTTAATTATTCTCCCTAGACCTTATGACCTAAGCTAGATTGGAGACAATTGAACAAGGTCTTATGACTTAGAATACCATAGCTATGCAAAGGATGAAGTGCAAAATGCATTAGGATAGATTTGTGGATTTAGGACCTTAATAAGAGCTTACGCAAGGATCAATTAAGGAATTGAACTTCCTGAAATTTGGACCAAAATTATGACAAAAATAAGTTGAGAAAATTGGAAACAAAAGAAGAAAAAACTAAAAGAGAATTAGAAAAGAAAAAGAAGAAAAAAAAACATATAGGTTCTACACCATATTACGTTTAATTACTTAGTTTATGCATGACGTAATTGCTTGGATAAATAACATCTTCTCATTGCATAAGCATGTGCATGCCACTCTTTAAATTTTCTTGGTATTTCATTTATGTGCCTACCTTCTTTGTTAGCCTTTAATTCGAGTTTGTCTTTGATTGGCTTCTAAGTTTTGTCTTTCCTATTCCATTGAGTATACCATTCTTGTGATAATTTTTTTTTGCTTGTATTTTAAATTTTCTCTAAGTTGTGTCACCTTTGCATATACACTTATGAGCACTTCATCACCACTTACACATTACTAAGGCACCTAAGTTGAGTTAAGTTATTCCTTGATCTCAAATAGGTTTAGGAGGCTATTTATGTGAGTAAAATGGTGTGAGAGGGCTGGTTGCATGGTGAAGACATTAGAAGGAGGAAAGCATAAACACTTGGTGAGGACTAGTGAAATTTAACTTGATTTTTCTAACACTAACCAAATAGGAAAGCAAGTGTCCTTTTTATTTTTGTTTGATTTTATAGGGACTTGGAGAAGCTTAATCCTAAGGAAGGATGTGCCAAGGGATTTAAGAAACCAAAGTTTGAAACTTGGACTTCAAGACCAAAGTGAAGAGCTAAGAGTAAACTTGAATTGAAGACCAAAATGAAGACATTTTTTAAAATAAGTAACATTCAGTTTTTGAATTTTAAATCGTAGGTTTAAATTTTATAATTAGATTTGATTGAAATTGTAAAACCTAGTGACCTTATAGTAAGATCTTCTTTAAGTGTAATTTAGTTTACCTTTACAATTTTTTTATGATAAGGCCTTGGAATTTCAGATCTTGGCGTGTAATACTCATCTAAGGTCAAGTTATAGTTTTTTATGTATTTTTTTGCCTTAGAACTTAGATCATGTTCTAAGTGTTACTTGTACTTTGTAGAACTAACTTGTGTAGCACTACCTTTATCTTCTTTCGCAAGGTCAAGATTGGTAGGTAAATTACTTAACCCTTGTATCTTTGTGTCTACCTGAGAATCTATACTATATGCTATGTGTTTTGACCTGGGTAATTTAATTTCTTAATATAAGCAATCCGAATGTGGAGAGGTATTTTCATATTTTTCAAATGAGTACCTTGGAATTATCCTTTAAAAGCCAAATGGAACAATTGCAAAAAGTAGAAAGGATTTTTTAAACCCAAATAAGGGCCATAAAGAAAAAACTAGATCACCTAGAAAGAAAAAAGTATAAAAATAAATAAATAAATCAAAGAATAATTACAACTGGTGGATTTAGGAATAGGGATAACTATTATGAGGAGGAAACATTAAATGATGTCAACTTCTTTGAGGAACACATTAGTTATTGGAAAATGAGAAGACACTTTTCCCAGAAGGAAAGGCCTTCCTTAAGGAATAGGCCACACTCACAAAGGAAGACACTACACTCCAACGGCCACGCACCAAGAGTAGAAAGAACTAAGGATCATGGGCATAGAGAAGACACTAGGGCTAGGGAACCCTCTAAACTTGGGACTCATAGGTATAGATTCCATAGGCCTAAGTAACGTAGGAGTAGGAGTTCCTCTAAGGATAGTATAGGTAATAGAGATTATAGAGTTAGTCATAGGATTAGAGAGTCAAGGGGTAAAGATGCCTTCAAGGCCACAAAGCTACTAAAGATTAAAATGCCTAAGTTCCAAGGCGAGAAACACTCCAGAGGAAAACTTAGATTGAGAGCTTAAGGTAGAACAAATCTTTGTAAGTCATGCCATTAGGGAAAAAGATAAGGTAAGGTTAGCCGCTTTAGAGTTTAGTGACTATGCCTTAATCTGGTGGGATAAGCTTAACAAAGAAAGGTATATACCCTTGAGTAAGTGGAAGGAAATGAAGTATATCATGAGGGCAAGACATGTACCTCCCTAATATTTAAGAGAGGTCTATAATAGGCTACATATACTCTCTCAAGGTTACAAAAGTGTAGATGAATATTACCAGAAAATTGAGGTTGCAGGGATTAGGGATAACTTGAAAGAAAATGAGGAGGCCACTATGGTTAGGTTCCTAGATGGGCTTAGGCATTACATCAAGGATGTGATAGAACTTGACCAATATCTAAGCCTTAATGATCTTTACCACCAAGTTATAAAGATAAAAGCCCCAATAAATAGGAATAAAGGAAAATGCATTGCATACAAGTCATCTACACATGATATTTGAGCTAGTAGGAAAAAGGATCCAAAAGACTCTAGCTTTACACCCTAGGAAGTGCAAAAAGGCCAAAGACTCCAAAGAGTCTAAGGGAAACACTCTAAATTTTCCCTCTGAAAAAGAGTGTTCGGTGAAGTGTTTTAAATGTTTAGGTAAGAGCACATTTCTTCCTAATACCCAAATAAGAAAACCATGATCCTCAAGAATAATGGTAATTATTCATCTCTAAAGTCCAATGACTCTAGTTCATCCTCCTCCTCTTCAAAGAGTGAATCCTTAGAGTGTGTCCTTGAGGATGACCTTATAATGGTTATGAGATTACTGAGGAGTGAAGTCAGGGAGGATAAAGAAAGTCAAAGGAAGAACATCTTCCATACAAGATATTCAATCAAGGGGCACATTTGCTCCTTAATTATTGATGGGGGTAGTTGCACAAATGTGACTAGCACTAGGCCAGTAACCAAGTTAGGACTAGTAACCACCTCCATCCTAAACCATACAAAGTATGTAACATTTCAAATTTCTTGCTTGAGTTGCATGACTAAGAAATAAATGATTATAAAACTTTCTCCTAAAATCTCTAAGAAAATTAGAGAATTTTTAATAAATGATGAAAATACCTCTGTACTAGAATAATCCAAATAATATGGAGGAAAAATGTAACCCCAAGTTAAAAGACATCCTAAGCGATTATAATACACAAATGATGGTTATAAAAGTAATGAGAAAAGAACATAAACAAAAAGATAGGGCAAAAAATTCGATAGGAAACTCTGAAAATGTTCAAAATGCTCTTAGAAAGTTGTCTTTCATAAGGATAAAAATGTTCCTAGAACAATAGTAAATGACATAAGAATGGTTTGGGAACGAACCAATAAGTGTTAAAAACCTTGGAGGAACAACTTTTGAACTTTATGGAAAATGACGAGAAAAATTATGAAAAATGCCCTTGGAAGGCTGGTAAAGGAAGAAAATGCGAAACAAAACCCAAGAAGTGGGTCCCACATAACTTGCTCGAAAATTTCATGTAGAAAACATAGTGATGGCTCACCATATGAGTCATTACAAAATTCAATGCATAAAAGATAGAAGAAAATAAATGTAAATATTTCTTTTACCATGGTTAAGGCTAATTAACCTTGTTTAATTAAAATTAACTATGCTTAGGGTAAGTAAAACTTGATTAGTGACAAACTCATTATGGTTAACATTAATCTAATCCTAAAAGGATAATTCCTCATATTTTGAATTATTTTAGAAAATAGGAATTACATGAAAAATTAATGTTCTTAAGTGGAAATTTAATTCCCACATGACCTATGTGGACGAAATTGCTTAGGATCACCAAGAAGGGGGCTAATTTGCTCTATTAACACTCCTCTAAACACTTGTGCAATCTCTCTAAACTCATCCAAAACTCCAACTTCTCTCAAATTACCAAAATCCACATTGAGCTTAAACTTTCATCTTTGAAGTTTAAGTAAAATTAAGACTTAATTACAAAGCCACAACACATCACTTGAAAGCTGTTTTGTGGACCATCTAATGAAGGAAAGAACAACCATTAAATCCCACCAAAACCCATCACAAAAATCTTCAACAAGTAGGATTTTACTATTTATATTTTTAAGTTTTAAATCTTGATTTTTATGGTTTGTTTTCTTCTTTTTGAGGATTCTTTCTCTAAGACCAATGGATCTCATTTTGTTTGAACTTATGAGAGCTCAAAACTATCTTTTAATGGTTATGAGCATAATCCATTTTTAGTGATTTTTTTATGGATTAAAGTGCTTCTAGCTACCTTAGAAGCAATTTAATCGGTTAAAATTTCTTAAAAATCAATTTTGCTTTTTTAGGAAGATTTGAGAGGTTATGAGGAAGATTTTTCAAGTGTTAATGGTATGAGATGGATGGATCTTGGAGTAGATTTAGTGGATCTACACTTATTTGCCTTGAAAAATACTATCTTGAAGATTTTTGTTCTTGAAGCTTGAAACTTGATGATTTTCTTAATATTATGAAGTGATCTGCTATTAAGTTCAAATCTAAACCCTTAAACTACTAGACTATGAAAAATTATACCATAAGTCTCATAAGCTTGATTTGGACATAAATCTAAAATATACTAAGAGTAAGTTGGAATTTTGGGACCAAAAATAAAACAAGCTTTATAAGACACTTAGAACTTTCCATAATAATGACCTAAGCTATGGAGCAAGGATAAGTCTTGATGGATCTAAGAGCTAAGGATGCTACATGTGCACAAGTTCATGGAACAAAGGTTATGTGAGAAGAATTTGAGAAAATGACCTTGAATGCTCAAGGTGAGCATTCGACCACTTTCACCAAGAATGGAGTAAAAGACCTAAAAATTTCTAAGGATGGTTTAAACTAATAGATTAAGTCCTAATTGGTGTAAACCAACTCTTTAAAGAATAAGAATTGAACCAAAATACCCTAGGACTAAAGGGTGTGCATTCGACCACTCTTTATTTAATTAAGAAGAAATGAGTTTAAAATCTTGATTAGGGTCAATTAAGGATTGATAAGCATAGATTTCATAAATAATTATCTCTCACTTTTATCTCATTAAGACTTCTTATATGTTCAATTAAGTGATCTTTGTCATATTTTATGAGTTTGGGTTCATATGAAGTTTAATTGAATTTCTTTGCTTACCCGATTAAAATGACACTATTATAGTATTTTGAGCATAATAGGAGTTTTAGACATCCAAAAATCATGCAATCTGTCTTGAATGAAAGCTTAAAGAAGTGTCCATAATTACAAAGCAAGATCAGACTCTAAATGGGATGTTTAGGACTCCGAAATTATCTCAAAAGATGAGATAGTGTTGCTGACGTGGAATGAACAGTGTGCAAAGATCCGGCCATATCTTGAGATATAGAAGTCATATTGAGATGAAATCAAATTTGTTGGACAGCTAAGATCCGGGGCTACAACTTTTGTTCAGAAGTCAAGCTCTAATTCGGACATGTGAACATCCGAAATTACGGTGCAAGAAAGTCAAAATTGTTGTGCTCATTGGTGACAAAAATTCAAAAGTGTTTTGCATTTTCAACAAAGCCCATGTGAAAGCAATAAAAGGGTAGAAAAGTAATATCCTAGTTGAAGATGATGCCTCAAAAATCCTCTATAAATAGAAGGTTTTACAGGAGGAGAAACACACCATTTTGGAGATTAACTCCAATACCATTTTCTTTTTTTCTTTCTTTCTTGTTAGTTTTGCCTCCTTCATGGAAGGCTTAGGTTTTCTTTCTTGTTAGTTTGCCTCCTACATGGAAGGCTTAGTTTTTCTTTATTGTTAGTTGCCTCCTACATTGAAGGCTTAGGATTTATTTGTTGTTAGTTGCCTCCTACATGGAAGGCTTAGGATTTATTTGTTGTTAGTTTGCCTCTTTCTTTGTTGTTAGTTTGCCTCCTTCATGGAAGGCTAGGTTTGTAGTTTCAATTCAAGGATTCAAGCTATTTTCATTTTAACTTTGAGGTCTTGATCTTTATTTACATGCTTATTAAGTGGTTTCTACTCTACTTCACTATATTCTTCAATTTTATTCTTTAATCAAAGTTTGATCGGTTGACGTATTTTGATTAATGCATAATTGATTTATAATTGGTTTTTGATTGGTAAATCATTTTCCAAAAGTTTGAAGAGTAGAAATTAAGTAATTTAATTGAAGGTTTTCATTTTATTACTTACTTCAACTGAATTCTGATTATAAAATTGGTTTAGATGAAAGATTAAGTGGTTACTAAATCTTATTGATCATAATCAATTGAATTCTGAGAGGTTTCTCAGTAGAGAATTCAAGGATCATTGTAGGGGTTCCAGATGATCCTAGGTTGATAAACACAATGCATGATTTTAATGATCAATGATTAGTTATGAAAATAGCCTCTGAATTCCTTGAGTTGATAATTGTTAAGTGAAATTAATTTCATTCTGTATTTTGCATTTAGAACTCAATATCAATCTTTACAAAATCCCCTTGTTCTAATTTTCTCCTAATTTGCTTAAGAATATGAAATGGTCTTTGGGAGATGACCTAGGTTGCACCTTATACTATACCAATAGTTTGGGGAAAATCTAGAAATTATTTTTGCGCGTTTGCGACGAGCGTGTCAAAAATTTGGCGCCGTTGCCGGGGACCATTTTAGTTTCCTAGACCCATTTAGGAGTTTGTATAAAAATTTTAATCTTTTTAACAAATTTTTTTTTTACTTTAGGTATATATTCTTGGATTTTCTGTATGAATTCACCTTTTTGTGTATGACCCGATCCAATCTTGAAAATTTATATGCATTTGATCCTGAGATTGATAGAACATTCCACCATTTGAAAAGAGCACATAGAAGACATTCATCCAGTAATAACCAAGAAAGTAACAGTAGTGATTTTTCATCTTTAAATTTTAATAGTTTTAAATATTTTGCTAAGAACATGGCTGATAGAACCCTAAAAGAATTAGCTGCACCTGATGTTGCTTATCAACCGTTGTGTATTCAATACCCTGATGTTGATGCACCATTTGAACTAAAGTTTGGACTAATACATTTGCTACGTAAGTTTCATGGCCTTGCAGGTGAGGACCCTCATAAACATTTGAAGGAATTTCACATTGTGTGTTCCACAATGCGGCCACAAGGAATTCCAGAAGATCATATCAAGTTGAAGGCATTTCCTTTCTCCTTAAATGATGGAGCTAAGGACTGGTTATACTATCTACATCCAACATCTGTTACAAGCTGGAATGATATGAAGAGATTATTTCTGGAGAAATTCTTCCCTGCATCCAGAACAGCAGCTATCAGAAAAGAGATTTGCGGCATCAGACAGAACTCCCAAGAAACTCTCTATGAGTATTGGGAGAGATTCAAGAAACTATGCGCCACTTGTCCACACCATCAAATCAGTGATCAATTACCGATTCAGTATTTCTATGAAGGACTCATGTCAATGGACAGAAGCATGGTTGATGCAGCTAGTGGTGGAGCACTTATGGACAAAACTCCTACAGCAGCTCGAGATTTGATTGCCAACATGGCAGAAAATTCTCAGCAATTCAATTCTCGAACTAATTCCTTGTCTAAAGGAGTCCATGAAATGACCACTAAGACAGACCATACACGATTGGAGAACAGAATTGAAGAACTAACCTCCATCATAAGACAGTTGGCCATCGGACAACAACAGCAACTTAATGTTGTTGACAAAACCAAAACATGTGGCATCTGCACTTCTGCAGATCATCCTACTGATGCATGCCCAACATTGCAAGAAAGTGAGACACATGAGGCTGCAGTAAATGGTATTTTTGGCACAGGACAACAATACAGACCTCCTCAACATTATCAGCAACAGAAGTTTGAACCACCTTCTGGATCATACAATCCTAGTTGGAGAAACCATCCTAACTTGAGATATGGTCCTCCACAACAACAAAGGATTCAAACATCTGACTCCCAAAATAAATACCAACCACCGCCATTCAGACAACAACAACAGCATATGCAACAATCTGTACCCTCTAATGCTTCTGAACCCTCTCTTGATGATTTGATGAAGCAATTAGCAACCAACAATCTTCAGTTTCAACAAAATGTAAGTTCTACCATTCAGGATTTACAAACTCAAATTGGGCAGTTGGCTACCACTGTCAACCAATTGAAATCTCAAGGTTCTGGTCAACTACCTTCTCAACCTGTCATAAATCCCAAAAGTGTGAATGCCATGACCTTGAGAAGTGGGAACAAAGTGCAGACAGACCCTACAATTTTAAAGCAACAAAGCTTCAATCAGACTAATCCACACCAAAAAGAAGAATTTATCTCCACACCTGGAGACATCTCTGATAAGCCATCTGAATCAGAGGGAAAGTCTGATGAAAAAAGTACACCAGCCTTCGATAAGACATCGAATGATCAACAAAAAGAAGCTTGCCATAAACGATCTGCACTTGAAGCATCTGATGAAACAAAAACCCCAAATTGTGCTGATCAGAAGGTATCTTTACCTTTTCCAAATAGAATGGTCCAATCCAAGCCCAATGTTCATGCAGAATTGGATAAGGAGCTTCTAGATACTTTCAGGAAAGTGGAAGTCAACATACCACTTCTAGATGCTATCAAGCAAATTCCCAAATATGCCAAATTTCTAAAGGATTTGTGCACGCATAAGAGAAGACTCAAAGGGGAAGAGAAGATTAGTGTGGGACGCAATGTTTCTGCCTTAATTCAACCCAGCCTCCCTCAGAAATGTAAAGATCCAGGAACTTTCACCATTCCTTGCACAATAGGAAACTCTACATTTGGTGATGCATTGCTGGATCTAGGTGCTTCCATTAATGTTATACCCTCATCAGTTTATAAATCTTTGAATCTGGGAGAACTGAAGCCAACTGGTGTGGTGATTCAATTAGCCAACAAAAGTACAACACATCCAGTCGGAGTACTTGAAGATGTGCTAGTTCAAGTGAATAAGCTGATCTTTCCAGCTGACTTCTACATTTTGGATATGGAAGATGAGTCATCCATCAATAGAGCAACCTTGATCCTAGGGAGACCTTTCCTCAAAACTGCAAAAACAAAGATAGATGTACATACGGGGACTCTCTCTATGGAATTTGGAGATGATATCATCCAATTCAACATATTTGAAGCCATGAAGCATCCTATAGAGAATCATTCACTCTTTCAACTTGATGCCATAGATCTTCTTGAGAATGATTATTCTATTGACAATCTACTTTTTGAATTTTTTGATTTTGATTTAGATTACTTAGATAATTTTACTTGCACATGTGATGAATTTGATCTATGTATTGTGTGCTCCAGGATTAATGCTGCAGACCAAACTTCTTGGAAAGATGATATGTTAGATGCAAGTGTTGCAGACATTTCAATCTCAAATAGATCCCTTCCTTCCATAATACAACCACCTCCTTTGGAGTTGAAGCCTTTGCCTGAACATCTAAAGTATTCTTATTTGGGGGAAAATGAGAAGCTTCCTGTCATTGTAGCAAAGAACCTTCTACCACAACAGGAAGAAAGGTTACTGCAAACCTTAAAAAGCCATAAACAAGCAATTGGATGGACTTTGGCTGATATTCCAGGTATTAGCCCATCTACTTGTATGCATAGGATACTGCTGGAGGAAAACACCAGACCTGTTAGACAACCACAAAGGCGTTTGAATCCAACCATCCTAGATGTGGTAAAGAAGGAAGTAGGTAAACTTTTGGCAGCTGGTATCATCTATCCCATCTCAGACAGTGATTGGGTAAGCCCGGTGCAAGTAGTTCCTAAGAAGACTGGAATGACTGTAGTCAAAAATCACAATGATGAACTAATCCCTACCAGAATACAAAACAGTTGGAGAGTGTGCATAGATTATAGGAAGCTTAACCAAGCTACTCGCAAGGATCACTTCCCTTTGCCCTTCATAGACCAAATTTTGGAAAGATTAGCAGGAAAATTTCACTATTGTTTTCTAGATGGTTTTTCAGGTTATTTTCAAATACATATAGCCCCAGAAGACCAGCATAAGACCACCTTCACTTGTCCTTTTGGTACTTTTGCCTATCGAAGAATGCCCTTTGGTCTATGCAACGCCCCTAGAACCTTTCAAAGATGCATGGTAAGCATTTTCTCTGATCTCTTAGAAAGTTGCATGGAAGTGTTTATGGATGACTTCACTGTATATGGTTCTTCTTTTGATGCATGCTTAGAAAGCCTCTCTAAAGTTTTGGACAGATGCATTGAGACTAACCTGGTTTTGAATTTTGAAAAATGTCATTTCATGGTAACAGAAGGTATAGTCTTAGGACACTTGGTATCTAGCAAAGGTTTAGAGGTTGATAAGGCCAAGATAGACATTATTACTTCTCTACCTTACCCCACTTCTGTGCGAGAAGTACGTTCTTTACTTGGTCATGCAGGTTTTTACAGAAGATTCATCAAGGATTTTAGCAAGATTGCACAACCTCTTTCTAAACTACTACAAAAAGATACCAAATTTGTGTTTGATCAAGCATGCAAGGATTCATTTGATGAACTAAAGAAGCGGTTGACAACCACTCCCATCATTCAACCACCTAATTGGATGCTTCCATTTGAATTAATGTGTGATGCATCTAATTATGCCCTTGGTGATGTACTATCTCAAAGAGTTAGCAAGAAATCTCATGTCATTGCATATGCCTCTCGCACACTTGATGCAACCCAATCCAATTACACAACTACTGAGAAGGAGCTGTTGGCAATTGTGTTTGCATTAGATAAATTTCGCTCCTATTTGCTTGGATCTAAAGTTATTATCTTCTCTGACTATGCAGCTTTGAAATACTTGCTTAAGAAGGCAGATGCTAAGCCAAGACTGATTCGCTGGATGCTTCTGTTACAAGAATTTGATTTAGAGATTAAAGACAAGAGTGGTGCAGAGAACCTTGTAGCAGATCATTTAAGTCGGATCCAGCAACCTTGTGAAGAAACTTCAATTGCAGATTTATTCCCAGAAGAGCATCTCTATCATTTGCACGGGAAGGATCCTTGGTATGCAGATTTGGTAAACTATCTGGTTGCTAAAGAAATACCCAAACACTTCACCAAATCGCAAATTGCCAAGTTGAAAAGTGATGCCAAACACTACATATGGGATGAACCATACCTTTGGAAGACATGTAGTGATCAAATCATTAGAAGATGTGTTCCAGATCATGAAGTTCAGTCTGTACTTACCTTTTGCCATTCCCTAGCTTGTGGTGGACACTTTGGGCCACAACGGACAGCTAGAAAAGTACTAGACTCAGGCTTTTATTGGCCTACAATATTTCGTGATGCACACAGATTATGCATAACTTGTGAGCAGTGCCAAAGAATAGGGAGTATTTCGCGCAGAAATGAGATGCCCCAACAACCACTTCTCTTTTGTGAGGTATTTGATGTATGGGGTATAGACTTTATGGGTCTATTCCCTGTCTCTTTTGGCTTTGTTTACATTCTGCTAGCTGTTGATTATGTTTCAAAATGGGTAGAGGCAAAAGCCACTCGTACTGATGATGCTCGAGTTGTTGCAGATTTTATCAGGTCTAACATTTTTAGCAGGTTTGGCATTCCTTGAGCTCTAATTAGTGACCAAGGTACTCATTTTTGCAACCGCACAATGGAAGCCCTACTCCGCAAACATGGAGTCACGCATAAAGTCTCCACCCCATATCATCCTCAAATAAATGGTCAAGCTGAAGTTTCTAATCGAGAGATCAAGAAAATCTTAGAGAAAACAGTTCAGCCTAACAGGAAGGATTGGAGCTTGCGCCTTGTTGATGCGTTATGGACATATAGGACAGCCTACAAGTCACCCATTGGCATGTCTCCCTACAAGATTATCTTTGGTAAAACATGTCATCTTCCAGTTGAATTAGAGCATAGAGCATTTTGGGCAGTAAAGAAATGCAACATGGATCTAGACCAAGCAGGAATCCATAGGAAGCTTCAATTGCCGGAACTTGAAGAAATTCGATTAGAAGCATACGAAAACTCCAAAATTTACAAAGAAAAGGTCAAAGCTCTTCATGACAAAAAGTTGGCAAGAAAGGAGTTTTCCGTTGGACAAAAAGTTCTCCTTTTCAATTCTCGGCTAAAGCTTATGTCTGGTAAGCTACGCTCTAGATGGTTAGGACCATTTGTAGTTACTAATGTTTTTCCTTATGGTGCAGTGGAAATAAAAAATGAGGTAACTGAAAAAATCTTCAAGGTGAATGGACATCGTCTTAAACCATTTTTCGAAGGTTTTCAAAAGCACACGGTAGAAGAAGTGCATTTGCACAATGCCACATACTTGCAATAAATTCAAGAGAAGTCTCTCTCTCTCTCTCTCTTTTTCTCTCTCTCTCTCTCTCTTTTTCTCTCTCTCTCTCTCTTTCTCTCTCTCCCTCTCTCACATTCCTCACTTATAAGTTTCAACTAATCTCTCAACTTCCTTCTTCACCTTTTAAATCATCCCAACTATTACACTACATTGAGCTTGCAGGAATAATAACTTGAGTGTTTTAAGAAAAAAATGGAGAAAGCTCTCACCAGGATCAAAATTTTGTTCCCTACTCTCCCCAGAAATTTTCTTAAAGACATTTACAATTGAAAACTTGAACGATTGAGGGCATTAACACTCTTAGGCCTTCCAGAAGATGTTCGTTGGATCATTGAAGCTAAGGTACATTTAGCAGGTGAATTTCAAGAATTATTTGTTAAAAACATGCTAGGTGTGGGAAGAAGTTCCTATGCAAAGAAGAGAAGGGCAAAAAGAATTGGAGTTTGCTACAGGTGTGCAAGATGGACCTGTAACACAAGATGCAAGAACCCTGGAATGGTTTCAAGAAATCGAGAGGACAAAATTCAATTCATAAAGGATAGACTGAGTAAGGAGTCATTGGATGATATCATTCAGACTCTTGAGACGCATCCTAGTGGGCATGTACAAGGAGTCCTTCTTGATTTGTTTGAACTGTTCCGTAAGGAAAAAGCACGTTATAGTCTTGGGAATTTGACTTTAAAAGACCCTGCTTTCAGTCTACAAGAAAAATGAATGGGAAGCACATCCTCGACTCTTAGAAGGCGTTTCAGCCGTTACTGGACGTAAAACCAGAGGAAGATGTGAGCCACAATAACAACTACTGTTCATTCTCACGCGTGTATGTTTGTCATTTACATTGTCTTTTCAATTTATTGGGCCACCATTTTTTTTGAAATTTTCACCCCTGCTTAAAGTCTTTCCTCTCTGACATTCACCTTTTCCTTGAACAAAAAAATTCAAACTTTTGCAACAAAAATTCAAACTTTTGCAACAAAAATTCAAACATTTGCTACCAAATCCTGATCCCGCACTATTCAAGCGATCTCCTTGTCTGATATTGAGTCCCTATAAACTATCAACCTCTTTGACATATTTTTTCAAAAAAAAGACAGAAACACCGTATATGGATAGGATCAATACTATCTGTGTTTTTGGTGGGTCTAACCTTGGAAAGGATGGAGAATTTCAACATGCAGCTTATACCCTTGGTAAGGCATTAGCTGCAAGAAAAATCAATCTTGTTTATGGGGGAGGGATTCAGGGTTTAAAAGGATGTGTTACAGGATCTGCACTCACAAAGGGGTGTAACGTCTTAGGTGTTGGCTTAAAAAATGGGAGCACCTCCTACTTGACCCTGGGTACTGAATTGAAGGTTGCAACCATGCATGACCGTATGAGACACATGTTGGTTAATTATAATGCATTTATTGCATTACATGGTGGTCTTGGAACAATGGAAGAAATTTTTACCATTATATTTTGGGCCTATCGGAATTTTCATAAAAAACCTTTGGGCTTATTGAATATTAATGGCTTTTATAATGGTTTGATATCCTTTTTAGATCATGCAGTAGAGCAGGAGTTCATACCACAATCCATGCACAACATCATAGTATCTGCTTCAACTGTTGAACAACTACTTGAGATTTTGCAAAATCCTACATCTGAGCTCAGTCAAGCAATGCAGCTGGTGAACCAACCAAATCAGGATGGCAGAGACAAAAGAGAACCAGATACCACTCTTTGGTTATAACTTTTCCTTACTTTGGTGGTTTTCTCACATTTCTTTTCCTGTTATATGAAATTCCATCTAAGACATTGGGGACAATGTCTTGGATAGGTTGGGGGGAGGATGGTCCGATATCTATAAAAAAACAAAAAACAAAAAAAACAAAAAACAAAAAAAAATAAAAAAAAAACAAAAAAAACAAAAAAATTAGGTTAGAATCATAAACTTGCTTTGAGTAAGATGGCTGAGTAAGGAGTTACACTTGACTCTTGATACGCATCTTATGATTAAAAAAAAAATTGAATATGGAAGTTTGTTGTTCTTTAGATTTCATAAAATAATTGAAGCAAAATTATTTACATTTCGAGATTAATTAGTTTGGGAACACATATTTAAACTGGATAGATTAGATTTGATAAATATATTACCTGTGAGATTTTGAGCCTTATTATTATTTTCTTTCTTGTGTGATTTTCATCCATGGAATATGTTACTTCAGAACTTGCATTGATTCTTTTTGAAGCTACATTTTCACATGAATTGTACAAAAATGATTGAGGCACTGTTTTTCTTGAACAAACCACTTGGCCAAATGACCAAACCATATAATTTTATCCTTTGATCAGCCCTTTGAGCCGATTAGTCTTTTCTTCTTTTTAGCTCACCACAAATCAAAAAAAAAATTGTCTGACCATAAAAGGTGAGGAATACTGGATTTATCATACCATAAGTGTTTCAATAAGTGTGGGGGAGATTATTGTTGTGTTCATTGATATCATGGTTGAAAAAAAAAACTGAAGCAATAAATTAATAAATAAACTATTATATTGAAAAAAAAAAGAATGAAGAAGTGATATCTGTTTCTCACACTTGCACTTAGACTCAGTTCTCAATCTTCACCATTTTCCTTGGTCTAACATTGTATCTCTTCAATATATCATTTCATCTTTCTAATCCCGTTATAACCAAAATAAAGACCTCTTGATTTGTGCATTGCATGTGTACATAGTAGTAGAGAAGTAGAAGATATGCAAGCCTATGATAGTTCATCTTTCATGGATTGAATTTGAGAGAAACACTTACCAAATCAAATACTTGAGAGATTAAGAGAATATCATGTGAGGTTTTATCTTTCTCAATCTATGTTTTTCAAATTAAAGTTGCCTTTCTAAGTAATTTAAAAAATTTGATGAAAGAATGCTTCATGAAATTTTGTGAATTCTTGAGAAATCAACTCAAAACTTTGATGTTCTTTCAAAAAAAAAAAATAGTCACCAATCCTTAACTTAAGTTTGCCCGAGACGTGCAAAAGATAAGTGTGGGGGAATTTGATAAGCATAGATTTCATAAATAATTATCTCTCACTTTTATCTCATTAAGACTTCTTATATGTTCAATTAAGTGATCTTTGTCATATTTTATGAGTTTGGGTTCATATGAAGTTTAATTGAATTTCTTTGCTTACCCGATTAAAATGACACTATTATAGTATTTTGAGCATAATAGGAGTTTTAGACATCCAAAAATCATGCAATCTGTCTTGAATGAAAGCTTAAAGAAGTGTCCATAATTACAAAGCAAGATCAGACTCTAAATGGGATGTTTAGGACTCCGAAATTATCTCAAAAGATGAGATAGTGTTGCTGACATGGAATTTGAACAGTGTGCAAAGCTCCGGCCATATCTTGAGATATAGAAGTCATATTAAGATGAAATCAAATTTGTTGGACAGCTAAGATCCGGGGCTACAACGTTTGTTCAGAAGTCAAGCTCTAATTCGGACATGTAAACATCCGAAATTGCGGTGCAAGAAAGTCAAAATTGTTGTGCTCATTGGTGGCAAAAATTCAAAAGTGTTTTGCATTTTCAACAAAGCCCATGTGAAAGCAATAAAAGGGTAGAAAAGTAATATCCTAGTTGAAGATGATGCCTCAAAAATCCTCTATAAATAGAAGGGTTTACAAGAGGAGAAACACACCATTTTGGAGATTAACTCCAATACCATTTTCTTTCTTTCTTTCTTTCTTTCTTTCTTTCTTGTTAGTTTTGCCTCCTTCATGGAAGGCTTAGGTTTTCTTTCTTGTTAGTTTGCCTCCTACATGGAAGGCTTAGTTCTTTATTGTTAGTTGCCTCCTACATTGAAGGCTTAGGATTTATTTGTTGTTAGTTGCCTCCTACATGGAAGGCTTAGGATTTATTTGTTGTTAGTTTGCCTCTTTCTTTGTTGTTAGTTTGCCTCCTTCATGGAAGGCTAGGTTTGTAGTTTCAATTCAAGGATTCAAGCTATTTTCATTTTAACTTTGAGGTCTTGATCTTTATTTACATGCTTATTAAGTGGTTTCTACTCTACTTCACTATATTCTTCAATTTTATTCTTTAATCAAAGTTTGATCGGTTGAAGTATTTTGATTAATGCATAATTGATTTATAATTGGTTTTTGATTGGTAAATCATTTTCCAAAAGTTTGAAGAGTAGAAATTAAGTAATTTAATTGAAGGTTTTCATTTTATTACTTACTTCAACTGAATTCTGATTATAAAATTGGTTTAGATGAAAGATTAAGTGGTTACTAAATCTTATTGATCATAATCAATTGAATTCTGAGAGGTTTCTCAGTAGAGAATTCAAGGATCATTGTAGGGGTTCCAGATGATCCTAGGTTGATAAACACAATGCATGATTTTAGTGATCAATGATTAGTTATGAAAATAGCCTCTGAATTCCTTGAGTTGATAATTGTTAAGTGAAATTAATTTCATTCTGTATTTTGCATTTAGAACTCAATATCAATCTTTACAAAATCCCCCTGTTCTAATTTTCTCCTAATTTTCTTAAGAATATGAAATGGTCTTTGGGAGATGACCTAGGTTGCACCTTATACTATACCAATAGTTTGGGGAAAATCTAGAAATTATTTTTGCGCGTTTGCGACGAGCGTATCAAGGACCCTTTGTATATAAATGAGAAGAATTAAAAGTGTAAGAAAGGTTTAGTAATGGTTTGGAGACCATTGACCATAATGATTATAATTGCTAAAATTAAGTTAAAAATATTGATTAAGACTTAAGCTTGATTCAAAGATGCATAAGATGATGATTAAAAATGAATCATGGTGTAATGAATAAGAACATGACCACTCGGACATACCTTCTAAGAGTGAAGGTGAAGTCTTAAAATTATCCAAACTTGGTCATGTTTAATGGCTTAAACCTTAACTAGTAGAAGTCATCTTCTAAGTTAAGGAAAAGTGAACCATGATGCCTTAGGATCTATGTGTATGCATTCGGTCACTCCTTAAAGAATTAAGGGAAGCTTGAGTTAAAATTTTAATTAAGGTTCCAAGAGGATCCTAAGTAAGTTTAAGGAAAAGATTGTAAAGTTGGTGGTAAAACTAGCCTAAAATTTTTCTAAAATTTATGAATGGATTTCAGGTAGGCTTAAGAAGATGATTGGAAACCAATTATGGAATAAAAATGAGATCTATAGAATTTGGCCTCCTTGAGATTAATTAAGGGAAATTAAGTTAAAACCTTGATTAAGGTGTAATAAGGATGGTTACTATATAAAAGAAATGAAATAAGAGTTTATGAGAGGCTCGGCAATGGTATGGATACCATTCGGCTAGGTGTGGTTAAATGGATGCAAGTAAGTTAAAATTTTGCTATTACATAACCCTTAAACCTAATTTAAGTAGGATATGCATAAGATATGCAAATTGAAGCACACAAAAAGTAAATAAGTTAAGAGGTACCATTCGGCCATCTAAGAAGAAATTCTAAGTATTATGATTTTTCATGAAATTATGTGAAACAACTTAACCTTGGAGAAAAAGAAAGGTTGGAAGAACTTAGAAGGACAAGTAAAATAAGTTCCCATGAGTGTTTCATCATAAAATTTTAAGAAACAAACAAGTTTGACATGTTATGGGCATATGAGATTATGTTTTCCAAGAATTAATGATAAGTTTAAGTAAGTCTTGATTCAGAAGATGATCATATGCTTGAAAATGTTCTACCAACTTGTTGTAATGCTTTATGAAAGCATAAAGAGTAATGTGAGATGTATGATGACTACTCATGGATGTTTAGAGAATGATACTATGTATGATAATCATGAATGAATGTTGATGTGAACATATGAATGGCATATTGGTTGAATATTGATTGAGCATGGATGATTATCTGGAATCTTTTAAAAGTGAACCTAATTAATGCATACCTATGTCTTCATATTTTCCCGAAGGTGTGAAATAGTAATTCAACTTCCCCAAAAGTGTGGAATAGTAATTGAACTTCTACAAAGATATAGAATAATAATTGAATTTCCCTAAAGGTGTGGAATAATAACTAAATTTCCCAAAAGTATGGAATGGAAATTGAATTTTCTTGAAGGTGTGGAATAGAAATTAAAATTCCCCAAAGGTGTGGAATAGAGAATAAATGAGAAATTATGTAAGATATAGAGAAAATGTTAGTCAAGTAATATCTATGATGTGATCCCAGATTTATGGTGTGTAAGTTATTCATATGCTTAATTTAGATGATATTGTTTGACTGATATTATTGTATGCCTATGTCTTAAGATTCTACGAAGATATGGAATAGAATTTGAATGAAATATTATAAAATACATAAAGGAGATATTAGTCAAATTATAATCATGATGTGCTTCCAAAGAGGTATGATGTTCAAGCAAGTTATATGCTTGATTTAGTTAATATTATTTGACCAACAATGATGTATGCCTATATCTTAAAACTCCCCGAAGGTGTGGAATAAAGAATGATGATTAAGGAAATTATGCATAAGTAAAAGAAATCCACTTCACTAGCATTTTCGAAAGGTAAAAATCAAACTTATATGTGCGTGAACACTCAATTATGTTTGAGGCCAATTTATGAATTAAATATAAAATAAATAATAAATAAACATAAAAATTAGGATAATAAAAAATATTAATAATAGTAATAATAAAACAAATAGAGAAAGGAGAAAAGAAAAAAAAAGAAAAAAGAGAAAAATAATAACAAAAATAAGAAAAAAGAAGAAAAGAGAAAAAATTTCAGTTAGGAAGTTGTTACAAGTTAGTTAGGAGTTAGTTAGGTTAGTTAAGGTTAGTTAAGGTTAGTTAAAAATTAGTTAAGAGAAGAAAGGAAATGGTAAAAAAATAAAATAAAATAAAATAATGAAAAATTTTTGCAAAAAGAGCTCCAAGGACTTGCGAAACTTAAAATGAAAAGTGAGGGGAAGGAGTCGGGGTTTTTTTGGTGACATATAAATATAAAAAGGGAATAGAAGAATGATGTTTAGATAGGAACTTAAGTTAATGTATTTAGATAGAAGAATGATGAGGCACCAGGCCATGTGCTCCATGAAGACGTTTCTAGAATAGGTAGAGATGATTGTAAAGAAGAAAACTGGACCTATAGAAGGAATGTTTAATATTCATAACCATCTCTCTTGAACCTGCATAATTCTACAAAATATGACCCTGTGGATTCATCTTCATCATAGAAAGCTATAGTTTTATTTAAGTCAAGTTAAAAAAAAATGGAGTTTGTACATGGGTAGGGGAAACCTGTCAGTAGCTTAGTATCCAAAACTAATGAATCCACCTGCAGTAACAATGTCAGCTGAAGGCCATGCTTACCAGCAGTTCTTGTTTCTGGTAAGTATATAACAAACCTCATGAGTATCTGGAGATAGGTCCAAATAATCAATACCTCCCAAAGGTAGTTATGGTGCTTTTCCCTTCTCTTAAAAAACATAAAGATAGAATTAGACATGTTTGGTTGGGGTTACCTTAGAAGGAAAAGAAGAAGGCTGCTGAAAGCTTAGATGTTAGGCAAATCAGGGGGTACAGGTTTGGCTCACAAGCACACTATATCCAAAGCATACGATCTGCATCAATATAAGGACAATCGAATGAATTTGGTTCACAGACGTAGAATTTGGCTCCCTTCTTTAGTGTAATACAAGATCTAGGCCCAGTATACCTTTGACACTGCAAAAATAAATGTTTATCATCTTGTTGACACTTGGTTCTATAGTTTATCAACTTTTTCCATATGTCCCCCAACTTTTTAATTAAGTTAATGTTCAGGAATACTAAGACTAAGTCGGAACCATAGCATAGTGGTTAGCCTGCTGCACGCGGCCACCAGGTCCCATGTTCGATCCTGGCATGCGGCCATTTTTTTTATATTCCCTTATGTGCCAATTTATGGACATTGGGCAGCTACAAGCCACACATCAGAGTGGGCCAAAAAAAAATCAAGTTGGTTACCCTTTAGTTGGGCCACGTTGCCTCCTGAGTAGACTATGCCAAAATCAAATGTGCTATCCTCAATTGCGCCATGCTCTAGCTGCTAGTTGCCGTCAATTAGTTGGGCTGTGCTGATTTAAAATGGGCAAGCCGGTTGCCTTGGGCCATACGAACTCTTAATTGGGTCATAGGCCAGCCCCTTTCAATTGGGCGATATTGGATCAATTGGGTCACATTTGAAATCAAGTCCTATTTTAATTTGGATCAAGCCCAATTCTCCTTTTTTTTTATTTGAAATCAAGCCTTTTTTTAATTTGGGTTAAGTCCAATTCCCCTTTTTTTAAGTGAAATCAAGTCCTTTTTTAATTCGGATCAAGCCTAATTCCCTTTTTTATTTATTTAAAACTAAATCCTTTTTTAATTTAGGTCAAGCTCAATTCTCCTTTTTATTATTTGAAATCAAGTTCTTTTTTAATTTGGATTCCCTTTTTTTTTATTTGAAATCAAGTCCTTTTTAATTTGGGTCAAACCCAATTTTCTTTTTTTGTATTTGAAATCAAGTCCTTTTTTTGGGTCAAGCCCAATTCTTTTTTTGAATTTTTAGTTAAGCCCAATTCCCTCTTTTATTTGAAATTAAGTCCATTTCTTTTTATTTTATTTGATTTGGGTCAAGCCCATTGCCCTCAATTTTTGATTTTCTTTTATCTCTAATTTGGGTCAAGCCTAATAGGTTCCATAGGTTGAAATTAGCCATTTCTTGAGGTAAGTTTAATTTAAAAGTTGATTTACAAAGCGATTTTTTTAAGAAAAAAAATATATATCTTCCAAATTTTTTGAAATACGTGCAAAGAATTCTAATATAGGCAAGTAGCGTTCTTTACTATTCCATATTTTAATTTGTGCCGATTCAAATGCGGCTTACGACGATTTGAATTTTGCAAGCACATGATTTTAAAAAATCATTGTTTTTACTAATTCCGCCTAAAAATGTCTGTGTTTTTTTATTTTCTGAAATTCGTGCAACGAATTCTAATACAAGGCAAGTAGTGTTCTCTATAGTTTCGTATTTTAATTTATGCATATTCAAACGCGGATTACGACGATTTGAGTTTTACAAACATGTGATTTTATAAAATCGTTATTTTTACTAATTCCGCCTAAAAATGTCTATTCTTTTAAATTTTTTGAAATTCGTGCAACGGATTCTTATACAGGAAAGTAACGTTCTCTACTGTTCCATATTTTAATTCATGTAGATTCAAACACAGCTTACGACAGTTTGAATTTGGAAGCACATGATTTTAGGATATCACTATTTTTACTAATTCCGCCTAAAAATATTTGTTTTTTTTTTTAATTTTTTGAAATTCGTGCAACGAATTCTAATATGGGCAAGTAGCGTTCTCTACTGTTCCATATTTTAATTTGTGCAGATTCAAACGCAGCTTACGACGATTTGAATTTTGCAAACACATGATTTTAGAAAATCACTATTTTACTAATTCCACCTAAAAATGTCTGTTTTTGAACTTTCTGAGATTCGTGCAACGAATTCTAATACGGGAAAGTAGCATTCTCTACTATTCCATATTTTAATTCATACAAATTAAAATGCAGCTTACGAAGGTTTGAATTCTGCAAGCACAAAATTTTAGAAAATTGTTGTGATAACTAACTTTGTTCAAAAATCAATTTCACCTAAAATCACCTCTTCTATTTTCCAAGAGATCAAGTCTCTTAACTAGAATTACGTAGCCTTAAGTTTCCCATTGCACGAGGGAATATGTAAGAGCAGGATCAAGTTCTGTCACGTTATTTTCCACAAACCTATTTATTTATATTCTATTTAAAGGGATCAAACAATTTTCAAAAAGATCAAAATCCCACACTCATTCTTCGGAATAGGCGAGTAGGGTGCCTAATACCTTCACTATTCATAACCGACTCACGAACTTAGATTTCTTCCTCAAGTTAGTGTTTTTCCAAATATTTTCCCTTAAAATAAAATTTGGGGGCGGCTCCACAAATCAATTAAATTCTTTTTAAAAATTTGAGCGAGTTTATCATTTCATTGTAATTATAGTTACGACAATATGCATGCAATGATTTTTAATAAACTGAAGTGGCTGGGATGAAAAATGATGACACTAAGTTTAAAGTAGAATCTTACTGAGAAACTTAATTTCTCAGCCCCTATTCTCTCATTTTCTTCCAAGCATCCTGAACGCTATTAGTGATAACAAAGATTCTTGTAGTTGAAGCAGGTGCAAGGTTCCATTGGAGTATAAGAGAATGATGTCATATCAATAATGTATAAGTTGTAAATATATGATTATCTATATGATTAATAGGTACTACGTAGTGTGATGATGTGTGTAATTAAGTTGGTAAAGGCTTTAATGCCTTAACTTTACTATGTATATGTAAATATTATCTATATATTTAGAAATTGAATAAATGTTTATGACATGAATGTTTGTACTATTATTTGATCTACATAATAAAAACGAACAAATAAACCCATAAAATTAATCTAAGCACAATTTAAATTTGATGTGGATAAGGCCAATCGTTTATTTACTTTCTACTACAACGAGGCTCACATTTTATATCAAAGGAATTCATTTTAAGAGAAAAATTTACTATATTTTTAGTAATAATTATTTTCCAAGGATTCCAGATCAAGAGATAACAGTTTGAAAATGAAATTGGGTGTGTGACTTAAGAGTAAAAATGGTATTCATTTTTAGGATGTTATAAAATGCAATGACTTGGTGACAAAAGGGAATTGTTGGTCAATCAGGAAATTCTCTTCACCTTTACCATTGGAAGGTATGAGGATAATGTTATCTGTGATGTTTTCCCAATGGAGATCAAACATGTGCTTTTGGGAAGACCATGATAATATGATAGGGATGTCCATCATGATAAGCATACCAATAGGTATTCCTTCCAATTTAACTCTCAAAAAATTACTCTAGTGTCTTTGTGCTCTAATGAAGTCTATCAAAACCAAATTCACATGAGACAAAAAAAAGGAGGCAGAGAGCCAAGGGTTGAAAATGGAAAATTTGAAAGAAATAAAAGAAAATGATAAGAAAAAAATATGAAGAAAGGTAAGTGGGGATTCCACCTCTCTTGTAAAAGAAGGTGAGATTAGACTTGTAAGGCAGGATGAGGTAAAAAAGATCCTTCTAGGTAGGAAACATCCTCCAGCATATCCCATTTCTTTGAACCTAATTATAGGGATAGGGGCTAGTACTTTTTTTTACCATTATAGCTAGGGAAATCCTTTCTTTAGGAGAAAGTCAAGAACTGGCCCTCATAAAGGCCTAATCCTCCCAACCAAGTCTTGTTACTTAGGAAATTGTGTTACATGGAATGAGGTGTATGGTATGATTAGAATCATGCATTTGATAAAACTCTTACCTTCTTGTATGCTTTATATGGTGGCATCATTTCATTGTCTTAGTATGCATCAAGGGTTGTCTTATCCATCTACATCAAGGCTAATTGAACATTCCATTATAAATGACTTGGTGCATAAGCAATCTAATTTCTTAGTTAAAACTTCATCACCATAGCACTAGTCTTGGTCACTTTATAAGAAGGTCAAAATACCTCTTCCACAGATTGTGGGTATCATACCTACCCTGGGTAATGTGACGCGCTCGACGCAAACGCGCAAAAATAATTTCTAGATTTCCCCCAAACTATTGGTATAGTATAAGGTGTAACCTAGGTCATCTCCCAAAGACCATTTCATATTCTTAAGCAAATTAGGAGAAAGTTAGAAAAAAGGGATTTTGTAAATATATGATATTAAGTGCAAAATGCAAAATACAGACTGAAATTAATTTGACTTAACAATTATCAACTCAAGGAATTCAGAGGCTATTTTCATAACTAATCATTGATCACTAAAATCATGCATTGTGTTTATCAACCTAGGATCATCTGGAACCCCTACAATGATCCTTGAATTCTCTACTAAGAAACCTCTCAGAATTCAATTGATTATGATCAACAAGATTTAGTAACCACTTAATCTTTCATCTAAACCAATTTTATAATCAGAATTCAGTTGAAGTAAGTAATAAAATGAAAACCTTCAATTAAATTACTTAATTTCTACTCTTCAAACTTTTGGAAAATGATTTACCAATCAAAAACCAATTATAAATCAATTATGCATTAATCAAAATACGTCAACCGATCAAACTTTGATTAAAGAATAAAATTGAAGAATATAGTGAAGTAGAGTAGAAACCACTTAATAAGCATGTAAATAAAGATCAAGACCTCAAATTTAAAATGAAAATAGCTTGAATCCTTGAATTGAAACTACGAACCTAGCCTTCCATGAAGGAGGCAAACTAACAACAAAGAAAGAGGCAAACTAACAACAAATAAATCCTAAGCCTTCCATGTAGGAGGCACCTAACAACAAATAAATCCTAAGCCTTCCATGTAAGAGCCAACTAACAATAAAGAAAAACTAAGCCTTCCATGTAGGAGGCAAACTAACAAGAAAGAAAACCTAAGCCTTCCATGAAGGAGGCAAAACTAACAAGAAAGAAAGAAAGAAAGAAAATGGTA
The DNA here is from genome assembly GCA_037954105.1 of Canavalia gladiata. Taxonomy (NCBI): domain Eukaryota; kingdom Viridiplantae; phylum Streptophyta; class Magnoliopsida; order Fabales; family Fabaceae; genus Canavalia; species Canavalia gladiata. The sequence continues at coordinate 23,167,637 of CM075658.1, read as the reverse complement.
TTGGAGTTAATCTCCAAAATGGTGTGTTTCTCCTCTTGTAAACCCTTCTATTTATAGAGGATTTTTGAGGCATCATCTTCAGAAAGTCACCAACTAGGATATTACTTTTCTACCCTTTTATTGCTTTCACATGGGCTTTGTTGAAAATGCAAAACACTTTTGAATTTTTGCCACCAATGAGCACAACAATTTTGACTTTCTTGCACCGCAATTTCGGATGTTCACATGTCCGAATTAGAGCTTGACTTCTGAACAAAAGTTGTAGCCCCGGATCTTAGCTGTCCAACAAATTTAATTTCTTCTCAATATGACTTCTATATCTCAAGATATGGCCGAATCTTTGCACACTGTTCAAATTCCATGTCAGCAACACTATCTCATATTTTAAGATAATTTCGGAGTCCTAAACATCTCATTTAGAGTCTGATCTTGCTTTGTAACTATGGACACTTCTTTAAGCTTTCATTCAAGACAGATTTCATGATATTTGGATGTCTAAAACTCCTATTATGCTCAAAATACTATAATAGTGTCATTTTAATCGGGTAAGCAAAGAAATTCAATTAAACTTCATATGAACCCAAACTCATAAAATATGACAAAGATCACTTAATTGAACATATAAGAAGTCTTAATGAGATAAAAGTGAGAGATAATTATTTATGAAATCTATGCTTATCAAATTCCCCCACACTTATCTTTTGCACGTCTCGGACAAACTTAAGTTAAGGATTGGTGACTATTTTTTTTTTTTGAAAGAACATCAAAGTTTTGAGTTGATTTCTCAAGAATTGACAAAATTTCATGAAGCATTCTTTCATCACATTTTTGAAATTACTTAGAAAGGCAACTTTAATTTGAAAAACATAGATTGAGAAAGATAAAACCTCACATGATATACTCTGAATCTCTCAAGTGTTTGATTTGGTAAGTGTTTCTCTCAAATTCAATCCATGAAAGATGAACTATCATAGGCTTGCATATCTTCTACTTCTCTACTACTATGTACACATGCAATGCACAAATCAAGAGGTCTTTATTTTGGTTATAACGGGATTAGAAAGATGAAATGATATATTGAAGAGATACAATGTTAGACCAAGGAAAATGGTGAGGATTGAGAACTGAGTCTAAGTGCAAGTGTGAGAAACAGATATCACTTCTTCATTCTTTTTTTCTTTTTTTTTTCAATATAATAGTTTATTTATTAATTTATTGCTTCAGTTTTTTTTTCAACCATGATATCAATGAACACAACAATAATCTCCCCCACACTTATTGAAACACTTATGGTATGATAAATCCAGTATTCCTCACCTTCTATGGTCAGACAAAGTTGTTTTTTTTTTTTGTGGTGAGCTAAAAAGAAGAAAAGGCTAATCGGCTCAAAGGGCTGATCAAAGGATAAAATTATATGGTTTGGTTATTTGGCCAAGTGGTTTGTTCAAGAAAAACAGTGTCTCAATCATTTTTGTACAATTCATGTGAAAATGTAGTTTAAAAAAGAATCAATGCAAGTTCTGAAGTAACATATTCCATGGATGAAAATCACATAAGAAAGAAAATAATAATAATAAGGCTCAAAATCTCACAGGTAATATATTTATCAAATCTAATCTATCCAGTTCAAATATGTGTTGCCAAACTAATTAATCTCGAAATGTAAATCATGTTGCTTCAATTATTTTATGAAATCTAAAGAAAAACATACTTCCACATTCAAAATATATTTTTTTTAATCATAAGATGCGTATCAAGAGTCAAGTGTAACTCCTTACACAGCCATCTTACTCAAAGCAAGTTTATGATTCTAACCTAATTTTATTTTATTTTTTTGGGTTCTTTTTTTTTTTTTTTTTTTTATAGATATCGGACCATCCTCCCCCCAACCTATCCAAGACATTGTCCCCAATGTCTTAGATAGAAATTATATAACAAGAAAAGAAATGTGAGAAAACCACCAAAGTAAGGAAAAGTTATAACCGAAGAGTGGTATCTGGTTCTCTTTTGTCTCTGCCATCCTGATTTGGTTGGTTCACCAGCTGCATTGCTTGACTGAGCTCAGATGTAGGATTTTGCAAAATCTCAAGTAGTTGTTCAACAGTTGAAGCAGATACTATGATGTTGTGCATGGATTGTGGTATGAACTCCTGCTCTACTGCATGATCTAAAAAGGATATCAAACCATTATAAAAGTCATTAATATTCAATAAGCCCAAAGGTTTTTTATGAAAATTCCGATAGGCCCAAAATATAATGGTAAAAATTTCTTCCATTATTCCAAGACCACCAGGTAATGCAATAAATGCATTAGAATTAACCAACATGTGTCTCATACGGTCATGCATGGTTGCAACCTTCAATTCAGTACCCAGGGTCAAATAGGAGGTGCTCCCATTTTTTAAGCCAACACCTAAGACATTACACCCCTTTGTGAGTGCAGATCCTGTAACACATCCTTTTAAACCCTGAATCCCTCCCCCATAAACAAGATTGATTTTTCTTGCAACTAATGCCTTACCAAGGGTATAAGCTGCATGTTGAAATTCTCCATCCTTTCCAAGGTTAGACCCACCAAAAACACAGATAGTATTGATCCTATCCATATACGGTGTTTTTGTCTTCTTTTTTTTTGAAAAAATATGTCATAGAGGTTGATAATTTATAGGGACTCAATATCAGACAAGGAGATCGCTTGAATAGTGTGGGATCAGGATTTGGTAGTAAAAGTTTGAATTTTTGTTGCAAAAGTTTGAATTTTTTGTTCAAGGAAAAGGTGAATGTCAGAGGGGAAAGACTTTAAGCAGGGGTGAAATTTTCAAAAAAAAATGGTGGCCCAATAAATTGAAAAGACAATGTAAATGACAAACATACACGCATGAGAATGAACAGTAGTTGTGATTGTGGCTCACATCTTCCTCTGGTTTTACGTCCAGTAACGGCTGAAACGCCTTCTAAGAGTCGAGGATGTGCTTCCCATTCAGTTTTCTTGTAAACTGACAACAAGGTCTTTTAAAGTCATATTCCCAAGACTATAACGTGTTTTTTCCTTACGGAACAGTTCAAACAAATCAAGAAGGACTCCTTGTACATGCCCACTAGGATGCGTCTCAAGAGTCTGAATGATATCATCCAATGACTCCTTACTCAGTCCATCCTTTATGAATTGAATTTTGTCCTCTCGATTTCTTGAAACCATTCCAGGGTTCTTGCATCTTGTGTTACAGGTCCATCTTGCACACCTGTAGCAAACTCCAATTCTTTTTGCCCTTCTCTTCTTTGCATAGGAACTTCTTCCCATACCTGGCATGTTTTTAACAAATAATTCTTGAAATTCACCTGCTAAACGTACCTTAGCTTCTATGATCCAACAGACATCTTCTGGAAGGCCTAAGAGTGTTAACGCCCTCAATCGTTCAAGTCTGCAATTGTAAATGTCTTTAAGAAACTTTCTGGGGAGAGTAGGGAACAAAATTTTGATCCTGGTGAGAGCTTTCTCCATTTTTTTCTTAAAACACTCAAGTTATTATTCCTGCAAGCTCAATGTAGTGTACTAGTTGGGATGATTTAAGAGGTGAAGAAGGAAGTTGAGAGATTAGTTGAAACTTATAAGTGAGGAATGTGAGAGAGGGAGAGAGAGAAAGAAAGAGAGAGAGAGAGAAAAAGAGAGAGAGAGAGAGAGGGAGAGAGACTTCTCTTGAATTTATTGCAAGTATGTGGCATTGTGCAAATGCACTTCTTCTACCTTGTGCTTTTGAAAACCTTCGAAAAATGGTTTAAGACGATGTCCATTCACCTTGAAGATTTTTTCAGTTACCTCATTTTTTATTTCCACTGCACCATAAGGAAAAACATTAGTAACTACAAATGGTCCTAACCATCTAGAGCGTAGCTTACCAGGCATAAGCTTTAGCCGAGAATTGAAAAGGAGAACTTTTTGTCCAACGGAAAACTCCTTTCTTGCCAACTTTTTGTCATGAAGAGCTTTGACCTTTTCTTTGTAAATTTTGGAGTTTTCGTATGCTTCTAATTGAATTTCTTCAAGTTCCTGCAATTGAAGCTTCCTATGGATTCCTGCTTGGTCTAGATCCATGTTGCATTTCATTACTGCCCAAAATGCTCTATGCTCTAATTCAACTGGAAGATAACATGATTTACCAAAGATAATCCTGTAGGGAGACATGCCAATGGGTGACTTGTAGGCTGTCCTATATACCCATAACGCATCAACAAGGTGCAAGCTCCAATCTTTCCTGTTAGGCTGAACTGTTTTCTCTAAGATTTTCTTGATCTCTCGATTAGAAACTTCAGCTTGACCATTTGTTTGAGGATGATATGGGGTAGAAATTTTTGACGCGCTCGTCGCAAACGCGCAAAAATAATTTCTAGATTTCCCCCAAACTATTGGTATAGTATAAGGTGCAACCTAGGTCATCTCCCAAAGACCATTTCATATTCTTAAGCAAATTAGGAGAAAGTTAGAAAAAGGGGATTTTGTAAATATATGATATTAAGTGCGAAATGCAAAATACAGACTGAAATTAATTTGACTTAACAATTATCAACTCAAGGAATTCAGAGGCTATTTTCATAACTAATCATTGATCACTAAAATCATGCATTGTGTTTATCAACCTAGGATCATCTGGAACCCCTACAATGATCCTTGAATTCTCTACTGAGAAACCTCTCAGAATTCAATTGATTATGATCAACAAGATTTAGTAACCACTTAATCTTTCATCTAAACCAATTTTATAATCAGAATTCAGTTGAAGTAATAAAATGAAAACCTTCAATTAAATTACTTAATTTCTACTCTTCAAACTTTTGGAAAATGATTCACCAATTAAAAACCAATTATAAATCAATCATGCATTAATCAAAATACGTCAACCGATCAAACTTTGATTAAAGAATAAAATTGAAGAATATAGTGAAGTAGAGTATAAACCACTTAATAAGCATGTAAATAAAGATCAAGACCTCAAAGTTAAAATGAAAATAGCTTGAATCCTTGAATTGAAACTACGAACCTAGCCTTCCATGAAGGTTGCAAACTAACAACAAATAAATCCTAAGCCTTCCATGTAGGAGGCAACTAACAACAAATAAATCCTAAGCCTTCCATGTAGGAGGCAACTAACAATAAAGAAAAACTAAGCCTTCCATGTAGGAGGAAAACTAACAAGAAAGAAAACCTAAGCCTTCCATGAAGGAGGCAAAACTAACAAGAAAGAAAGAAAGAAAGAAAGAAAGAAAGAAAGAAAGAAAGAAAGAAAGAAAATGGTATTGGAGTTAATCTCCAAAATGGTGTGTTTCTCCTCTTGTAAACCCTTCTATTTATAGAGGATTTTTGAGGCATCATCTTCAGAAAGTCACCAACTAGGATATTACTTTTCTACCCTTTTATTGCTTTCACATGGGCTTTGTTGAAAATGCAAAACACTTTTGAATTTTTGCCACCAATGAGCACAACAATTTTTACTTTCTTTCACCGCAATTTCAGATGTTCAGATGTCCGAATTAGAGCTTGACTTCTGAACAAAATTTGTAGCGCCGGATCTTAGCTGTCCACCAAATTTGATTTCTTCTCAATATGACTTCTATATCTCAAGATATGGCCGGATCTTTGCACACTGTTCAAATTCCACGTCAGCAACACTATCTCATCTTTTAAGATAATTTCGGAGTCCTAAACATCCCATTTAGAGTCTGATCTTGCTTTGTAACTATGGACACTTCTTTAAGCTTTCATTCAAGACAGATTTCATGATTTTTGGATGTCTAAAACTCCTATTATGCTCAAAATACTATAATAGTGTCATTTTAATCGGGTAAGCAAAGAAATTCAATTAAACTTCATATGAACCCAAACTCATAAAATATGACAAAGATCACTTAATTGAACATATAAGAAGTCTTAATGAGATAAAAGTGAGAGATAATTATTTATGAAATCTATGCTTATCATAATGCTAGACATGAGTCTAATAGATAAAATGCCAAGAAACATTCTAGATATCTTCTATAGAAACAATCAGAGACCAACAACTCAAACTTATTTGCAGTCCTTGTTCTTCTATTTTACTCTCATTGAGGTTGTGAGTTTGTGACTTTCTACAACCTATTGTGTCTAATTTGTTATGATTATATATTATTGAAATTATTAGAAAGATTCAAAAGGTTAGTATTTGATTCTAGTATTAGTCTTGTTTTCCCTTTATGAAAAGTCTCATCTACCTACTTATATGTCCTTTTTTGCAGATATTTTGAATATACACATTTGAGGAAAAAAAATGCTCTTGAAGGGGGAGAAGATGATGTAAGGTCCCAACAACAAAGGAATACCAATTGCAAAGACCTACTAGGCCTATTAGGCCATCACAAGAATAAGAGTTAAGCATCTACAAGAAGAGGTGGAGACTTTCTTGGGTCTTCAAGAGGAACATCCTTAGGTCCAATCCATCTTTTCCTTGACCTTTCATATGGTAGAATAGGATTTAGGTAGTTTATGTATTTTAGGAACTAGTAGTCTTGGCACATTTCTATGGCTCCCTTAAAGAGGGACGAGGGACTCATTGTGGGCTCCATGAGAGACCTAATTCAGACTCCCAAAGTTGTCCCATATAGTCATGCTCCTAGGAACCATTTAAAACCTATATAAGGCACCCTTGTGTGTATTTTTCAACATTATTGAGTCATAATTGAATTTTTTTCAGAATTGTGTGAGAAATTCTCTCTTCTATATCCCTTTTCATACCAGCTTAGGGTTGGGAATCCTCCTTATCCATGGTGACCATGGTGGCGAATAAAGAGCTTATTCTTCCAAAGAAGTGGCATTCTCAAACAATTAAAGACTACATCGAATTCACCTTCATGCTCCACTATCTTTTCAATCTCCATTCCAAAGTACAAATCCTCCTTCCAAAGCTGCATTAACTCTCATAGCTTCCTTCCCTCATTCCCTTTTTATTACCACACAATGGTTCCCAAAAAAATGTAGACTTCGTTCTAAGGATGTTGGGGTTTGATATTATGAGTATCCCTCTAGCCCCTCCCATTCGGCTTCTTGTATCGCCATTCAATATCCTTTTTACCCCACATGGTTTGACATAACCCATCACAACAATCTTGTAGTTTAGTTTCTTGTAAGCATATCATGTCTAAACTTTGAGATTGTACAAGCATTCAAATTTTATTCTTTTTTTCTTTCCCTCCCACACCTTAATATTGAGAGTACCTATATTCATTATTTCCTTATATACTCGATATTACCTTCCATTGCACCTTTTCTTAATTGTATCAATATGTAGTTGTATCCCACTCCCTTCCCCTCCTTTCAAAATCCCTAATTTTCTTTACAATTTTCACTTTATTATCACCTCCCACCTAACTAGTTTATTGTAAAAGAACTTGATATCTCCATGAATAGGAGGGAAAAATATAGTTCAATAAAGGAAAAATATAGTTGGATTTGGATGCGGAAATGATGATGAATTTATGTAGATTGTAGGCATCACTCCTAGGGAGATAACCCAAAGTTGCTTTGCCACCTTGGAGTTCCAAGGATAAGAAGTTTCTCACTTTAATACTAGGCTAAGGAAGAGAAGACTCGAAAAAAAAAATTCTCACTCAAAAATTCACATTCAATATATGATTCAAAAGTGCCAAAAATGGCTACAAAGTGGGCCTATATATAGGCCAAGCAAGGAATGGCCATATGCATCTTCGATCCACTTCATTTGGCTCTTAATTCGGTTGAAATTTGGCCCAAAAGATAGGCCTTCATATGCCCTTTATGAAGCCTTTTAATTAGGCTTATATAAGCCCAATTTATTAGTCCAATAATCACACATAAAAGATACCCAAGTCTTATACATGTAGGACCCTCTAAGTCTAAGTACAAAGGAAAATCCTAAGCCTATGCTGTCACAACAGTAATTACGATGAGATGACGAACTCGCTAAAATTTTGAAAAAGAGAATTTGATTGATTGTGGAGCCGCCACCAAATTTTTATTTAAGAGAAAAGATTTGGAAAAATCCTAATTTGAGGAAGAATCTAGGTTCGGGAGTCAGTTACGAGTAGGGAAGGTGCTAGGCACCCTACTCGCTCGTTCCGGAGAACGGTACCCTTAAATTGAGTGTGAGATTTTGATGTTTTTGAAAAACTGTTTGATCCTTTTAAATAAAATAAAAATAAATAGGTTTGTGTGAAAATAGCCTGACAGGATTTGGTCCTGCTCCTATGTATTCCCTGGTGCAATGGGAAACTCAAGGCTACGTAGTTCTGGTTTGAAGGTTTGACCTTCGAAGCTACTTGAAAAAGGAACAGAGTATTTTGAAAATATTTTTAGAAAAAATCCTTAGTCCCCATATGCACAAGATCCAAGGCAAACAAGGGCTGCACTAAGATCCATATGAATCTCTAAACATCGAACAGTAGTGAAACCGCTAGTTCTTTTTTAGAACTCATTGCGTGAGACTTGGGATTCCAAGACGAGGTTTCTATTGAGATTATTGAAAAAGGATTCACATATGCACAAGGTCCAAGACAACTACAGCTACACTGAGACCCAAATGAATCCCAAACCATCGAACAACAGAAAAAGATACCAGTTCGTGTTTAGAGTTCATTGCGTGTGACCTAGAATTAATGAATTTAATTTGAAAATAAAGATAATAAAAGATTGGGCTTAGGTAGAAAAAGAATTGGGCTTAATTTGAAAAAATGGACTTGATTTGAAATGAACATGGTTTAAAATTTGAGAAATTGAACTTGATTTAAACTAAAATAGTTGTTTTTAAAAATAAAAGAATTAAAACTTGATTTAACTTAGATACTCAATTTGCAATTTGAGGGAAAAGAATTAAATTCGATTTAAATGAGATAAGCTTGATAAACTTGGTTTGAAATTTGAGGAGAATCATGTGAGATGCGAATCCCCCATCATTATCAATGGGCTGCAGATAGTAGCATTTGGCCCAATTAACATATGAGATATGAGGCGCACGCTATTGGCCCAACGAAATGATCTTGCGGACGTGGCCCATTACACCAAACTAGCAGGACGAGGCCCATTTGGAATATTGAGGGCTAGGCTTGGAATGGTCTATTTGGGTCCATGAATATTGTTGTCTTGCAAGAATTAAAAGGAAAAGGCCCTCAACAGGGTTCAAACACTGGACCTAGCGTTGTATGTACCTTCACCCAACCATCAATCCACGTCTCCAACTGGGTTTCTAACACCCTTATTTTAATTTAAAGCAAACCAAGTGGACGTGGGACTATTGAATGTAGGTTACATGGGAAAGTGGAGGCTTCTCTAGCTTTGAGTAAGATTTATTGATGGCCCCCACTCCTTTTAATTTTCATTCAAACCCTTTTGCATGAACCTTCTTCCAACGTGCATGGGGTACCAAAAATTTTTTAAAGAAGAGATAAACATATTCCACATAGGTCACCCTGTGACTTCAAACTCATTTATAATGAGGCTTGCAAAGGAGTGGCTTTTTTGTGTGCATGGTGTCATGGTGCCGGTTAATTAACAAAGTTTAAGCTAATGCGTCAATATTTGGTCTTGTCTCGTTCCTTCCTTTAAGATATTCCAGTCACCTTGCTATTCATTGGCTGCATACTTATTGCTGATAGAAATTCCTATAAGTAATTTAATGGCTTTCTCCAAAAGTGGCAGGGCTCTACTGTACCCTCGTCCCCCCTTAGGCAAAGTCCCTGATAGTATTCTCATAAAGAGGCTAATTATGCATCCTGATGATCACGTCTTTATGAAGGCAGCACTATTTGCTCCAAGACTTGACCATTCCCGTATATGCAGAGTGGGATTCATTGTGTAAATTGAATGCATGGAGACTTAAGTTTTAGGCAGCCTATTGTGCTGGGTCTTTTATTATGGCTGAGCCATTCTACCACTTCGTTCCACAATACTAGACGCATAGCTACGTTTGCATGCATCAATCATCACCCTTGGTTCAACATAGGAAGGTGCAAGAGATCTGATAGAGTTAGCAGGGCTCATATTTTAGTGGAGGTAGCCGCTTAAGACAGATATTGAGTAAAGATTTACAATTTCTTATCTGAAATATTCCTTCCAGAAGAACTGGAACCAATAGAAAACAAAGTTGGACATGCGCAAGCTGGAGTCTGGGCAAGATATAGAACCCTCAGATCTTCATCCCCTTGAATCGGACGTCCCATGAGTGCCATGAACTGCTTGTAACACCTCCACCTATCTAGTAAGAGCATCAGCGGCGCTTGCTTTTGCACTCTAGGTGAACTGTTGTGGTCCTTTGTGAACAATATGTCGATGCTGCATGTGCACTTAGCCAAGGTTTCAGTGAAATCTATAACTCTTGTCACTCCAGATTCTGTCCCAAGGCTTTCTAGCACAGGTAGACGTGTGCATGCCATCGTTCAATTTTTCCTATCATGGATTTCAGAGAATACAACCAGACCCCCAACCTGAAATTCAAAGCTCTCATTATCAACACAAGATATTGGAGTAGGGAAATCATGACAACATGTTATAATCGTTGAACTCAAGCATTCTTGATACGGATATTACTAAATCCATGGCGGGGAAATTAGAAAGGTGCTCTTTTATCAATTCACATGTCGAGCATTGTGCAATCATTGGCATCAACCTAAACTCTTGTTGGTCAATCTCCAAGATAAACATAACTTCTCTATGATTTATAGCATGGCCAGATTATACCCAAAGATCCATGTTAAATACCTTTTGAGACGTGACCTCTGGACAGCCCCTGTCTCTGTAATGATTATGAACGAATCCTGTGAATTTGTTGTAGATCCGAGCACCCTATTTCATAGGACCTTTTAGATGTAGCGGAACCTACCAACATCTTGAGGACTTCACTCACCATTCGAGCATATGGTCACTGGTAGTTACAGTCCTCCCGTCGACTCCAATGCAAGAAACAGAACTAGTTGATGATGCCTCTTGCCAAAGTTCCTTTCTTATAGTTTGTGGCTCGAGCCTTTGGTGATCCATCCCAATTTAGCTCTAAAACTGCCACCAGTTGTTGGTAAGGTCAACTTCATTTGGGCAGCTTGATTGGAAGCACAACCAAACATGGGTGTTCATAGACCTAGACTGATCAGTTTAAAGACACCAGGATCTTCAAGGAGAGTATGAGCGAGTTGCTCAATGCTTCAACAGCAGCCACAGTGATGGCGGTCATGAGCACATTCATGTGTAGTATCTTTCGAATGCAGTGTTTAGGGTGGCGATCACCATAGATTATATTGATAATTATTGTTCTTTATCACAGATCCTCAACAGGAATGCGGAGACACAGTTTCTAAGCATGCAGTTTGTTTTGTTATGAGGCTATGCCACATTAGCCACATACAATCTAAGAGTTTACGATTCACACAGGGATGATAATCAATATATTCACTTCCAATTTCACTTGAAGCCCCGATACAATGAAACAAGATTGTTTTTTTTTTCACTCACAGTTAAATGCAAGCCATAGATAACATATATTCATAGAATTCGAGCGTTGAGCCTTAATGATTTCACAGAAGAAAGGGAATGCAAGAAACTGACCTTCGTGTGTTTCCTTCAACTAAGGCTGGAGAAGAACCAAGATCAACGATGTAAGGAAGCTCCCGCCGATCCCCCTTAAATGCTATCATCAAAGAGATATCTTCTTCAACACCCAACCGAGAGAGAATGAGGGAAGATCTAGACCCCCATTTCTCCTTTTCTTTCTTATCTTGGCCAAAAAACCCCCGCTCAGCATGTATCTTTTCTTCAAGGAGAAGCCTCCTCCTTGGAAAAAAGTGGAGAGAACTTGTGATGGTCATCTTTGAGAAAAATATGGCTTATTATTTCTCAATGGTGGTCTTTACCTTATTATAGAGATCCTAAATAAACCTAATATTTTGTTCTCCATCTTTTCTATGGTAGTGGGAGATATCAACAATGGGTAGTAATTCTATGGGAGTAAGGAGGTTAATACCATAAACCACCTTAAAAAGAGAATGTTAAGTTGTAGAATATAAAGCCCTATTATAGGCAAACTCGACATATGACAAACATTCCTTCCAAGACTTAAGGTTTCTCCCCACCATGATTCTCAAAAGGGTAGAAAGAGTCAAATTCTTATTGACCACTTTAGTCTAGCCATCAGTTTATAAATGACAAGTGATAGAAAAAAAAAAGTTTAGTTCCTAGCTTATCCTAGAAAATGCATCAAAAATGACTAAGGAACTTAATGTCTCTATCAAATACTATACACCTAGGAATGTCATGGGGTTTAATTACTTCTCTAAAGAAAAGTTTGGTGATAAACTATCATTCTATCATTGTATTTACAAGCTTTTAGGCATAAATATTAAGTAACTTAGCATAACTCACTTGTAATTATATATAATAACCCTTATTTTTTAAGAAATGATCAACCAAGTAGATAATATGAAAATAGGCAGATTCCACACCAAAAATAAGGGAGAAAAAGGGGCATAAAACGACAAAGGAATAAAAAAAGGATAAAAACTCCCCTTAGCAGATCAACATAACAGTGCTCTACATAGTCGTGCTAATATGGAGTAGCATAGTCATGCCAACATAACACAGCATGACCGTACCAACGTATGATGTAATGCCACATCAACCCTAATGATGCAAGAGGCATCCCAGCCAACCTTGAAAGATGTAGGAGGCATCCCAGTCAACCCTATGATGCTTCCGAGACCTAAAATGGTCACAACAACTACAGGAAAGCTAGAGCAAGCCCAACCACACTTCTCAATACACCTTAAGACACAAACATCTTTCCCCTTGGAAAGCTCACCCCTCTAGTTAGGAAAGCGACACCCCTTTGTCTAGGCATAACTCTACCCTTCCTCCATTTCTCACTTTTAATCTTTCCATTCCTAGTTCTTCCTTTGGCATCCTTCTGTAGGATCTTGGTGGGAGTAATCCTTGTGCGGTGAAAAGTTAGAGTAGTTGATAGCTATATTGGCAATATTGATTTTGTATTTCTTTTATGAGACTTTGGAAAACTTTGTGATGCATATTGTTTGAACTGTGTTTTTCCCCTTTTCTTAAATGATGTCTTCATTACAATTGTATTACTGTATTATGCTTAATCCATTAATAAAAACTAGCAAATTCTGTTAATCTATATATTGGTTGGGTAGAGGCGATTGTATCATTCCCAATTGATGGAACTATAGAGTAACTGAACCTAAGGGTCTTAGAAGATATTTTAGAAACCTAGGTTTCTAACTAATTAATTTCCTGACACATAATTAACGCATTCTTAAACTTCATGCTTTTTTATTTACCTGTCTTATCGGCTTAAGGAGGGTAATGGGTAAAGGGGAGATTACTACTACCATCGTATGAAAGAGTAGTAGTAGAATGAGTGTATAGGTGGCTAGCAATTGAATAAGGGGGAACTCGAGGTAAAAACTAATAAAGTCACAAGGGGAAGCAAAGCCCTATAAACTTTTGATTACTTGCATCGTTTATTTTATTTTCCATGTTATAGAAATCTTATTTCTATCTATTTTCCTTTCTGTTATTCCTTTTAAAAAACAATCTGCTTTCATAAAACAACTTTTTTGGTAAGCATAAAAACTAGCATTCAAGTTTCATACATACACGGCTAAACTAGTCTTTGTGAAATCGATACTAAGGACCTAAAATGTCATCTTTCTATACCACAAGTATAGTTGCGTGTGAGTAAAACTTGGCAAGAGTTTTATGCTCACGTTTTGCATGCTACAAGTTTTTGTTGCCATTGTCAGCAGGTTAGTTTCTACAAGTTTTTTATGCTTGAATTTCGATTTCTTGGGACATGTACATATCTGAATTTTTCTTTTTAATTATTTAAATTTTATTTTTCTTTTCCCTTTAAAGAGAATTCTTAAAAAAAATTTCTTTATCCAAAATTCCTTTTCCCTAATCCATATTATTTATGCTAATTCTTTCCTAAGCTTCTAACCTGTAGTTTAAACCTGAAATAGAACAAGAAACAAGTAAGTTAAGACGATAAATAAGAGAAAAGAAAATGATGATGCAAGGGAAAAGGATAGTTTTAGATTATATGGCTCCCACTGATGATGACTTGAGGAGTAGTATATCCATCCCAGTCATGGATGGTGTTAAGAATTATAAGTTGAAGCTCACACTAATTAGCATGATACAAAACTAACTTTAGTTCAAAGGAAAGGCTTCAAAGGATCCATACCTTTACATTAGAAAGTTCTTGAGGCTGACCAATACCATCAAGATGAAGAGGGACTCGGAATCGGAGGGTATATATCAAGTAACTCAAACCAACCTACTGGTTGGTCAAATCAAGGTCCTCAACAAAAAGATGGAGGCACTTATGCAATCAAGGGCACAACTTGTTCCACTAGATCGCACTCAAGCCACACTTGAGCCTAGTTTGTACAACTTGTGTGATTCCATAAGCCATGAACCAAAAGGATGCATAGTTAAGGCCCACACGACCCACCAAAATGAGGAGGCCTATTTTGTGGGGAACACCTAAAAAACCCCACTTGAAGGAATAACCCCAACCAATCTTAGGGAGAACACCAATGTAATAACACTAAAGGTTCTTCTAATACTACAGCCCCCTCATATACAGAATCAAGATTACTCCACGCAAGAGAGGAAAAAGTCAACCTCCATAGAATCAGGGTCCAAAATGTGGAGGCTTGACTTCAGAACATAGAGACACAGATGCCCCAATTTCAGAACATGGAGGAGCAGATGAAAAAGATCATAACCCTTCTAGTGCAACGAATGCTAAGGACATTGCCTAATCAACTTGAGATAAACCTGAAGGAGCAGTTGAAGCAATCACCTTAAGTAGCGGGAGTGGGACCAAAAAGAAGACAATTGTAAGACGAGAAAGAGAATGATATAACCATGAAGTTTCATTCTTCCATGCATAGTAAAAGATTCAAATATTAAGGCTTTATGTGACATAGGCTCTAATATAAATTTAATGCATTTCTCTGCTTCTAGAAGGTTAGGTATAAAGAAAAAACAAAACCTACCAAAATCTCTTTATAACTTACAAATAGAACCATTATGTATCCAAAGGAGATAATGAAGGATGTGCTGGTAAAGGTGGGAAATTTCACCTTCCCTACACATTTCTTTGTGCTTAGTATGAAGAAAATGAAAAGATCTCACTCATCTTGGAAGACCTTTCCTATCTACTAGAAGAGCAGTAATCAACGTACAACAGAGGATACTTACACTGAAATGGGATGACAAAGAGGAGGTGTTCAGTAACACTTACCTTGTAGAATATTAAAAGAATACCTCTTGCAAATCCATACATCCATATCTTCCTTCTAAACAAAGACAAGTTAGGAGAAGGTCACACAAATATTCAAAGCATCACAAGAAGAGAAGGCACCAAAAGCATCAGTTTAAGAGAGGCGTCCCCTATAAGATCATAGGGCATGGCCCCACATAATAAGCAAAATAAGGACCACCAAGAGGCGAGGGTCCCAAAAAGCAAGTACAATGCATCCAAAGATAGCACCAACCAAATCTTGTGCAGATCGTAGGTACCCATGGGCTTACTTAGCCACTAGGAACAAGTATGTCAGACTCGTGATGTAAAACAAGTGCTTGTAGGAGAAAACCTATCTATTGAAAAAAATGGTGGGAGAGAGCGAGCATGATCATGCACAATTTAGTGTGGTCATGCCAAGTTTAAATAAGGGTTATTTAGATGTTAATTTTATTGTTCATTATTTTCATTACTATAATTTGCTTCTACTAACTCAGATTCCATCTCTCAACTAGGTATGCTATGTGCCCTAAACTTTGCTACTTTTGAGTTTTGGCATGGGCGTGTGAACTTCATCACACCCAAAATACCCTAGGATAGACATAAAATACATTTTGGCACGATTGTTTCCCTATTTGCACAACCATGCTCTTCCCATGCATGCTCAGTTTAGCACTACTATACCCTTGTCTACATGTACATGCATGTATAAATACTATAGTTTCCACGTTTAGAACGAATGTGCCACTGCTTGCACAGTTGTGCCCATTTCATGCATCCTTATTTTAGCATGGTCACGCCCTTATTTGCATGGTTGTGCATAGTTTATTATTAAATTTTTCTACAGGTTGCACAGTCATGCTAATTAGTAATTAAGAAAATTCAGAATAACACAGTCATGCCATTGACTCTTGCATGACCATGCACGTGACATTTAGCACAGCCATGTCACTAACACTTAGCTGTGCCACTACAGGGAGGGATCCATTTTGGATGGTCGTGCCAAAAATTTTAACAATCTAACTTGGATTTTTTTCATATTATAGAATAAATGCCTCCCCATTCGTAGAAGAATAGTATAGCCTCCACCTTCGCTGAGGACGAGCCCTTATAAGAATTAACCTACCATAACACCAGCAAGATTGCTGGCATGCAACCTCGTCTGGAGAGGTTGCTCAAATTTACCTTCATCCCAACTCCTAACTTGGAGCATAAATCTTTTTCGTTGCTAGATGTAGAACGTTAGGTTATAAAGTACTTGGACAAACTAAGGTGGAGAGAAACTGCATTCATTTAGGAACCTGCATATAGAGAGTTGACCATAGAGTTCTTATCCTTGATTTAAGTTTCGAGGCCAATGCTACGACGAGATCCTCACGTATTTCAACGTCACACTTGGATTCATGACACCCTAGGATATTCAAACACTTAAGTTCTTGGAGACAATACTAGACCTACCAGAGAAGTTCATCAAATGAGCCTTCTAGTTTGAGATCATGGGATCCTACATGTATAACCTTAGGATCTCAAAGTTTACTATCGTGTAGGACCTGACTCTCCACATCATCCACTAGTGGTTCATCGTCGAAATCTTCACCAGGAACGACATCGCTGGATTCTTTTCGAGGATCCACTTTTTCCTCCTCTACACTAATGTTAGAGGAAAGAGAGTCTATCCAAGATTCTTTTTCATCATGTCTTACCAAGAGATTGGCCAGCACCATCAAGCATAGTAGTGCGGTTATATTGGCATCAGATATATGTAATTATTATGTGCCGCCACCATCTAGTACTCCCAATCATGGCCATCTTAGTCCAACCCATGATTCTTCTTGGTATGAAAACCTAGCAGTGCATTTGGGTAGCTTACTGAACCCCATGACACCTTGTCCTCTCTCCCCGCTAACCATCACCAAAGCAGCCACGATGTCAGCCGCCAGCACTGTCTTCACCATCATAACCATCGCAGCAGGGCTAACTAAAGGAGAAGGTAGAAAAGGATGGGGAGGATGACATGCCTGCAATTGGTCCTACACCAATCCTTTCCTTCTCTGGCCGCCTTGACCATCTACAACTACAAGTTGATTGACTTTGTGACCATCTAGATATGTAGGCTACTGTATACCATACTTGTATGATATCCCAAGAGGAAGCCTTAACATAAATAGAATCTTTTTAAGATGCAGCCTTCACGAGGATGGACACTTAGTGTGCCTCGATTCTACAGTTGCTGTAGGGCCAAATAAGTGCCCTACCACCTTAGTAGCTGAGCTTTATGCATTTATTTATTTTTATTTCATTTCTTTATGTTAACTATTAGAATTATTTTTAAGATTCTATTTTTTTTATTCTCTTTATTCTTAGGATTTAGTTTTGCTTTCCTATTCAAAAATAATAAATTTGGTTTGCACTTATATATATATATATATATATATATATATATATATATATAGTGTTGATTCTTTAACTGTGCGTTAATATGAGAAGATCATACTTTAAAAGTGTAAGGACTTCTTCCTAAAGTATTGATAACCAAAAGGGAAAATATCAAAGAGGCACAGTTTACCTCTGAGTTTGAGGAGGGAGACGCTTTCCCTCCTTATCAGGTAAGTCATACTTCTATTTCTCTTTCATTATATTTTATTTAACTTACATACGCTTAAGTTTAAGGAGGGAGATCTTCTCCCTCCTAAAATTATCTTCTTAAAGAAAATTTTATCATATGTCTCTCCTCCCGTATTTTAAAAACCAACCCTAATAAATAATTTTTTCCAAACATAAAAAGGTGGTATATGCTAAAAGTTTGAGGAGGAATACCCCTCCTATAAATTTTTTTGTAAACATTTATATCCTGCAATAATCCTCATTTTTTGTATTGTTGGTGGTTATAGATTCAAAAAACTATTGTTTGTATGTAATGAATGTTAATTTAATCTTAAAAGGAATTGGAGACTGTTGTTATAAATAATTGATAATTAGCTATGATTTCTATCATCTTGTTTTGCACTAGAGTAACCTTAAAGGAAGAATTGGGCCTATATAAGGTTACACCTAACATCTTTCTCTTTGTTGAATTTCCTTTAGACTTGCACACTCTAGAACATGCTTCGCAACCTCGTCAAGACTTTAATAAGATAATGTATAAATAGGAAAATGATAACGGAAAAATAGGTTTTATTAAAAGAACACAAACTTTGAATATCACTTAGTACCTCCTTTAAGCCTAAAAGAAAAAGAATGTTTTTCCTTGATACTCCTAATTGCGTTGATTGGATTTCAGGTACCCGTAGGTGGAAAAAACAAAAAAATACTTAAGGAGAAAAAGTATGATAAAAAAGAGAGAATAAGAGAAAAAGAAAAAGAGAAAGAGAAAAAAGAAAGAAAATGAAAAGGAAAAGTTAAATAGTTTGGGAAATAAAAAATATATATCCAAGAAAATCTGAGTAGATGAGCTTAAAAGTCTAAGAGTTTAAATGTTGATTGAAAATAATGAAAGAAATCCGTTTGTACTTCCTTCCCTTGTGTATCCTCCCTAAAATTTTTCCCTTGGTCATATTTCAACCATATAAGGATCTTTTGATTCTTGTGTATGCATTGACTTCTAATGAAGATTTGAGATTTATAGGAAAGCCTATGACAGTGTACAACCATAAAGGATAGAGAAAAAATTAATTACCTTACACACATGAGAGACAACGAGAGAGAGACAACGAGTAGAGTGATCAACTCTAGTTAAAGAACTTGATCTCAAAGGTCTAAAAGACTCCAATTGGATTGTTGTTAATTGTTTCAATGTTGGTAAATTGTAATACTATTTGTTTCAAGTTGAACATCATATTTTTTGGATTCTATATTTGCTACATTCTCATTCCTTGGGTTATTTCTTGGTAACAATTAATACTTAAGTTTGAGGATATGATAAATTATTATTTTGTCACTTTATTTGCTGGTTTTTAGGCATAATTACTATACAACTTACCATAATTCACTTGTAAATACATCTTGTAGAAAAATACGTAACACATGGAAAGGGGGTTAAATGTAATAGAAAAATTGTAACTGTTTGTGTAAAGTGAAATGTTATAAGACTTTAAGTATCTTAAGACACTTAACAAAACAAAGAATAAGGAGAGAGATATTCACTTTGAGAGTTATACTGGTTCACCCTTACCAACCTAAGGGCTATGTCCAATCGTATTACAACAAGTATATCCACTATTTTAAAATAGAACAAACATAAAGTATCATAAGACACTTTATAAAATACTATCCACAATATTTTTACACAATTCTTTCGAGGATAAACCATTAACCAAAAAATAGAAAAACACTTTTATGTTTAACAACATTTTTTTTCTTAAACCTAAATTGCAACAAGAGTAAATGCAGTGAATACAGCTCAGATTATGAATAGATAAGACACTTCATAATGTATCACTCAGTTAATGCTCGTTATCTTTTGCTCATAGACTTTGATCTTTATATAAGTTGAGACAAAGTAATCGTTGAGAGACAAATAAGATTTGTAACGTCTTCAGCATAAGCATTGAATGCATGGCCTTGGGTCAAGGAAAAACGAGCTGCTCTTTTGTCTAAACTACTTTGTGCTTGAAAAGCTTTTTTGACTTTGTGCTTTTTACTGACGTCTTTCCTTACATAACAAAATATTTCCTTTTTAGTCTTAGTCTTTCTAAGCTCTCAACCTGAAAGTTCCTTTTTCTGGTCAATGATCCTAAAAAGGCTTAGTTACATAGAGTGTAACCTGGATGTTCTTATTTAAAATATATTTCTTTTTTGTTAAGACAATAAAACATTTTGAGATGTCTTAAGAAACTTAAGCTTATGTACCTGTCTATGAGTTTAAAATTTGTATACATATATTTTTTTCATTAATCAAAATATTAGTTGATAATTGTATTTTGAGACTTGGTTCCAACATACCTAAAAACCTTTGTTTTTGTAGGAATGATAAAGTAAGAAGAGAATTCTAAAATAGGCAAATTCTAGATCAAAAGAGGGGAAAGGGGGTTAAAATAACAAGCGAGTAAAAAAGGATAAAAATTTCCCTTAGTAGACTAGCATGACCATGCAAACCTGAGTACGATTGTGCCAATGTGAAACAGCACAATCATGCCAACATCTGACTCGATCAACAACAATGTCACACTAGTCCTGGTAACACAAGAAGCGTCCCTGTCATTCCTACAACATTTCAGAAACCTAGAACGACTATGATGATTGCAAAGAAGTTGGAGAAGGCTCGATCTATGACACTAGAAACTCTAGGATCTGCATCTATAAAAAGGAGGCTCCACCACACTTCTCAACACATCAACACCACTCTTGGCTTCCAAAGATACAACACCTCTCTGCAAGAGAGTGACACCCCTCTTTCTAGGCACAACCGTACATTTCCTTCATCTCTTATTTCTAACCTCTCCATTTCTGATTCTTCCTTTGGCATCCTCTTGTAGGATCTTGGTGGGAGTAATTTTTGTGCAGTGCAAACTCAAGATAATTGCTAGCTTTATTGGAAATATTGGTTTTGTATTTTATATACTCTATGTTATGGATATTTGCGGGTTGTTTATTCATGAATAACTAATTACCCCTTTATGGGGCTTTGGAAAGCTTTGTGATGTGTATTATTTGAATCCTTTTTTCTAAAATGATATCTTCATTACAATTGTGTTATTCTATTATGTTTAATGGAACTGATCAATTATGTTAATCTGTAAGCTGGTTGAATGGAGGCGATTGCACCATGCCCAATTAACATAACTATAGAATAACTGAACTTAAGGGTCTTAAAGGATCAAGTGAAAACCTAGGTTTCTAACTCGTTAATTTCTTAACATGTAGTTAATGCTCTCTTAAACTCGATGCCTCTTTTATTTATCTATCTTGTCGGATCAAGTATGGTCATGGGTAGAAGGGAGATTACTGCTACTGCTGGATCAAGGAGGAGTAGTAAAATGAGTGTAGGTGGTTTGCTGAAAAAGGGGGAACTTAGGGTTAAAACAAGTAAAGTTACAAAGGAAACCAAAGCCTTATAAATTTTTCATAACTTGGCCGCTTCTTTTATTTTCCATAAAAAAAATCTTATTTCTATTTCTTTTCCTTTCTTTTATTGCTTTCAAAAACAATTTGCTCTCACGAAATAACTTTCTTGCCGATCTCAAAAATTAGAACTAAAGTTTCATACATAGATTGTTGGACTAGTCTGATGTAGAGTTCCTAGTTACAAAGGGTCCTAAAAAGCAAAGTCACTAGACCTATTAGACCTCACACCATTAGGCCTATTGGGTTTCACAGATTAGAACAGGACTTAGTTCATTTTCTTGTACAATTAGGACCTAGAAGACCCAATATGTAAAAGATTTTGGTCCAATTTCCCAATATTCTAGCTTAGGATTTTCGGGCATGCATTGGATCAATTTGAGGTTGCATTAAGAAGTGAAGAAAACATTATTATTAGGCTTAAATCTAGGCCCAATTTAGATTCAAAATTTTTCCCATCTTTCTCACCAGTCTGCACCTTCTTCATGCCTATATAAAGCAACCACTTAGTGTAAATTTAATATTTTAAGTCATTTGTGAATTCTATTCAACATTTAAAGAGTGTTCTTTCCTTCTTCTTCCATCTAACCAAAGTGTGAGGCTAAAGAAGCCTCCTTATCCTTGGAAACTTCCATGGTGGCAGAGGAGAAGCTCATCCTTTTTCCTTGACGCTTCCTTATATAGCTTGAAGCATCAAGAATCTATCAACCTTTTTCCATTATCTTCTACCTCCATTGACTAGAATCGTCTTCTCCATCAACCTCTTCATCATATGGTATTGATAAGCATAGATTTCATAAATAATTATCTCTCACTTTTATCTCATTAACACTTCTTATATAATCAATTAAGTGATCTTTGTCATATTTTATGAGTTTGGATTCATATGAAGTTTAATTGAATTTCTTTGCTTACCCGATTAAAATGACACTATTATAGTATTTTGAGCATAATAGGAGTTGTAGACATCCAAAAATCATGAAATCTGTCTTGAATGAAAGATTAAAGAAGTGTCCACAGTTACAAAGCAAGAGCAAACTCTAAATGGGATGTTTAGGACACCGAAATTAACTCAAAAGATGAGATAGTGTTGCTGACGTGGAATTTGAACAGTGTGCAAAGATCCGACCATATCTTGAGATACAAAAGTCATATTGAGATGAAATCAACTTTGTTGGACAACTAAGATCCGGGGCTACAACTTTTATTCAGAAGTCAAGCTCTAATTCGGACATGTGAACATCCGAAATTACGGTCCAAGAAAGTCAAAATTGTTGTGCTCATTGGTGACAAAAATTCAAAAGTGTTTTGCATTTTCAACAAAGCCTATGTGAAAGCAATAAAAGGGTAGAAAAGTAATATCCTAGTTGGTGACTTTCTGAAGATGATGCCTCAAAAATCCTCTATAAATAGAAGGGTTTACAAGAGGAGAAACAACACCATTTTGGAGATTAACTCCAATATCATTTTCTTTCTTTCTTTCTTTCTTTCCTTCTTTCTTGTTAGTTTTGCCTCCTTCATGGAAGGCTTAGGTTTTCTTTCTTGTTAGTTTGCCTCCTACATCGAAGGCTTAGTTTTTCTTTATTGTTAGTTGCCTCCTACATGGAAGGCTTAGGATTTATTTGTTGTTAGTTGCCTCCTACATGGAAGGTTTAGGATTTATTTGTTGTTAGTTTGCCTCTTTCTTTGTTGTTAGTTTGCCTCCTTCATGGAAGGCTAGGTTTGTAGTTTCAATTCAAGGATTCAAGCTATTTTCATTTTAACTTTGAGGTCTTGATCTTTATTTACATGCTTATTAAGTGGTTTCTACTCTACTTCACTATATCTTCAATTTTATTCTTTAATCAAAGTTTGATCGGTTTACGTATTTTGATTAATGCATAATTGATTTATAATTGGTTTTTGATTGGTAAATCATTTTCCAAAAGTTTGAAAAGTAGAAATTAAGTAATTGAATTGAAGGTTTTCATTTTATTACTTACTTCAACTGAATTCTGATTGTGAGATTGGTTTAGATAAAAGATTAAGTGGTTACTAAATCTTGTTGATCATAATCAATTGAATCCTGAGAGGTTTCTCAGTAGAGAATTCAAGGATCATTTTAGGGGTTCCAGATGATCCTAGGTTGATAAACACAATGCATGATTTTTGTGATCAATGATTAGTTAAGAAAATAGCCTTTGAATTCCTTGAGTTGATAATTGTTAAGTGAAATTAATTTCATTCTGTACTTTGCATTTAGAACTCAATATCAATCTTTACAAAATCCCCCTGTTCTAATTTTCTCCTAATTTGCTTAAGAATATGAAATGGTCTTTGGCAGATGACCTAGGTTGCACCTTATACTATACCAATAGTTTGGGGAAAATCTAGAAATTATTTTTGCGCGTTTGCGACGAGCGTGTCAAAAATTTGGCGCCGTTGCCGGGGACCATTTTAGTTTCCTAGGCTTATTTAGGAGGTTGTATAAAATTTTTAACCTTTCTAACAATTTTTTGAGTTTGTATAAAATTTTTAACCTTTCTAACAATTTTTTGAGTTTCTATAAAATTTTTATCCTTTCTAACAATTTTTTTTTTACGTATACTATTCTTGATTTGTTTGAACTATTCCGTAAGGAAAAAGCACGTTATAGTCTTGGGAATCTGACTTTAAAAGACCCTTTTGTCAGTTTACAAGAAAATTGAATGGGAAGCACATCCTCGAACCTTAGAAGGCTTATCAGCCGTTACTGGACGTAAAACCAGAGGAAGATGTGAGCCACACTCACAACTACTGTTCATTCTCATGCATGTATGTTTGTCATTTACATTTTCTTTTCAATTTATTTGAAAATTTCACCATTTTTAGAATATAGCAATGCAGCTGGTGAACCAACCAAATCAGGATGACAAAGACAAAAGAGAACCAGATACCACTCTTCGGTTATAACTTTTCCTTACTTTGGTGGTTTTGCCACATTTCTTTTCCTGTTATATAATTTCTATCTAAGACATTGGGGACAATGTCTTGGATAGGTTGGGGGGAGGATGGTCTGATATAAAAGAAAAATTTTAAAAAAAAACCCAAAAAAAAAATTAGGTTAGAATCATAAACTAGCTTTGAGTAAGATGGTTGAGTAAGGAGTTACACTTGACTCTTGATACCCATCCTATGATTTAGAAAAAAAAATTCAATGTGGAAGTATGTTTTTCTTTAGATTTCATAAAATAATTGAAGCAAAATGATTTACATTTCGAGATTAATTAGTTTGGCAACACATATTTGAACTGGATAGATTAGATTTGATAAATATATTACATGTGAGATTTTGAGCCTTATTATTATTTTCTTTCTTGTGGGATTTTCATCCATGGAATATGTTACTTCAGAACTTGCATTGATTCTTATTGAAGCTACATTTTCACATGAATTGTACAAAAATGATTGAGGCACTGTTTTTCTTGAATAAACCACTTGGCCAAATAACCAAACCATATAATTTTATCCTTTGATCAGCCCTTTGAGCCGATTAGTCTTTTCATCTTTTTAGCTCACCACAAAAAATAAACAACTTTGTTTGACCATAGAAGGTGAGGAATACTGGATTTATCATACCATAAGTGATTCAATAAGTGTGGGGGAGATTATTGTTGTGTTCGTCAACATCATGGTTGAAAAAAAGAACTGAAGCAAGAAATTAATAAATAAACTATTATATTGAAAAAAAAAAAAAGAAAAAAAGAATGAAGAAGTAATATCTGTTTCTCACACTTGCACTTAGACTCAGTTCTCAATCCTCACCATTTTCCTTGGTCTAACATTGTATCTTTTCAATATATCATTTCATCTTTCTAATCCCGTTATAACCAAAATAAAGACCTCTTGATTTATGCATTGCATGTGTACATAGTAGTAGAGAAGTAGAAGATATGCAAGCCTATGATAGTTCATCTTTCATGGATTGAATTTGAGAGAAACACTTACCAAATCAAACACTAGAGAGTTCAGAGTATATCATGTGAGGTTTTATCTTTCTCAATCTATGTTTTTCAAATTAAAGTTGCCTTTCTAAGTAATTTCAAAAATGTGATGAAAGAATGCTTCATGAAATTTTGTGAATTCTTGAGAAATCAACTCAAAACTTTGATGTTCTTTCAAAAAATAAAAAAATAGTCACCAATGCTTAACTTAAGTTTGCCCGAGACGTGCAAAAGATAAGTGTGGGGGAATTTGATAAGCATAGATTTCATAAATAATTATCTCTCACTTTTATCTCATTAAGACTTCTTATATAATCAATTAAGTGATCTTTGTCATATTTTATGAGTTTGGGTTCATATGAAGTTTAATTGATTTTCTTTGCTTACCCGATTAAAATGACACTATTATAGTATTTTGAGCGTAATAGGAGTTATAGACATCCAAAAATCATGAAATCTGTCTTGAATGAAAGATTAAAGAAGTGTCCACAGTTACCAGGCAAGAGAAAACTCTAAATGGGATGTTTCGGACTCCGAAATTATCTCAAAAGATGAGATAGTGTTGCTGACGTGGAATTTGAACAGTGCTCAAAGATCCGGCCATATCTTGAGATACAGAAGTCATATTGAGATGCAATCAACTTTGTTGGACAGCTAAGATCCGGGGCTACAACTTTTGTTCAGAAGTCAAGCTCTAAGTCGGACATGTGAACATCCGAAATTGCGGTGCAAGAAAGTCAAAATTTTTGTGCTCATTGGTGACAAAAATTCAAAAGTGTTTTGCATTTTCAACAAAGCCCATGTGAAAGCAATAAAAGGGTAGAAAAGTAATATCCTAGTTGGTGACTTTCTGAAGATGATGCCTCAAAAATCCTCTATAAATAGAAGGGTTTACAAGAGGAGAAACAACACCATTTTGGAGATTAACTCCAATACCATTTTCTTTCTTTCTTTCTTTCTTTCTTTCTTTCTTGTTATTTTTGCCTCCTTCATGGAAGGCTTAGGTTTTCTTTCTTGTTAGTTTGCCTCCTACATGGAAGGCTTAAATTTTCTTTATTTTTAGTTGCCTCCTACATGGAAGGCTTAGGATTTATTTGTTGTTAGTTGCCTCCTACATGGAAGGCTTAGGATTTATTTGTTGTTAGTTTGCCTCTTTCTTTGTTGTTAGTTTGTCTCCTTCATGGAAGGCTAGGTTTGTAGTTTCAATTCAAGGATTCAAGCTATTTTCATTTTAACTTTGAGGTCTTCATCTTTATTTACATGCTTATTAAGTGGTTTCTACTCTACTTCACTATATCTTCAATTTTATTCTTTAATCAAAGTTTGATCGGTTTACGTATTTTGATTAATGCATAATTGATTTATAATTGGTTTTTGATTGGTAAATCATTTTCCAAAATTTTGAAAAGTAGAAATTAAGTAATTGAATTTAAGGTTTTCATTTGATTACTTACTTCAACTGAATTCTGATTGTGAAATTGGTTTAGATAAAAGATTAAGTGGTTACTAAATCTTGTTGATCATAATCAATTGAATCCTGAGAGGTTTCTCAGTAGAGAATTCAAGGATCATTTTAGGGGTTCCAGATGATCCTAGGTTGATAAACACAATGCATGATTTTTGTGATCAATGATTAGTTAAGAAAATAGCCTCTGAATTCCTTGAGTTGATAATTGTTAAGTGAAATTAATTTCATTCTGTACTTTGCATTTAGAACTCAATATCAATCTTTACAAACTCCCCCTGTTCTACTTTTCTCCTAATTTGCTTAAGAATATGAAATGGTCTTTGGCAGATGACCTAGGTTGCACCTTATACTATACCAATAGTTTGGGGAAAATCTAGAAATTATTTTTGCGCGTTTGCGACGAGCGTGTCAAAAATTTGGCGCCGTTGCCGGGGACCATTTTAGTTTCCTAGGCTTATTTAGGAGTTTGTATAAAATTTTTAACCTTTCTAACAATTTTTTGAGTTTGTATAAAATTTTTAACCTTTCTAACAATTTTTTGAGTTTGTTTAAAATTTTTAACCTTTCTAACAATTTTTTTTTTAGGTATACTATTCTTGATTTGTTTGAACTATTCCGTAAGGAAAAAGCACGTTATAGTCTTCGGAATCTGACTTTAAAAGACCCTTTTTTAAGTTTACAAGAAAATTGAATGGGAAGCACATCCTCGAACCTTAGAAGGCGTTTCAGCCGTTACTGGACGTAAAACCAGAGGAAGATGTGTACCACAATCACAACTACTGTTCATTCTCATGCATGTATGTTTGTCATTTACATTTTCTTTTCAATTTATTTGAAATTTTCACCATTTTTAGAATATAGCAATGCAGCTGGTGAACCAACCAAATCAGGATGACAGAGACAAAAGAGAACCAGATACCTCTCTTCGGTTATAACTTTTCCTTACTTTGGTGGTTTTGTCACATTTCTTTTCCTGTTATATAATTTCTATCTAAGACATTGGGGACAATGTCTTGGATAGGTTGGGGGGAGGATGGTCTGATATAAAAGAAAAATTAAAAAAAAACCCAAAAAAAAAATTAGGTTAGAATCATAAACTAGCTTTGAGTAAGATGGCTGAGTAAGGAGTTACACTTGACTCTTGATACCCATCTTATGATTTAAAAAAAAATTGAATGTGGAAGTATGTTTTTCTTTAGATTTCATAAAATAATTGAAGCAAAATGATTTACATTTCGAGATTAATTAGTTTGGCAACACATATTTGAACTGGATAGATTAGATTTGATAAATATGTTACCTGTGAGATTTTGAGCCTTATTATTATTTTCTTTCTTGTGGGATTTTCATCCATGGAATATGTTACTTCAGAACTTGCATTGATTCTTATTGAAGCTACATTTTCACATGAATTGTACAAAAATGATTGAGGCACTGTTTTTCTTGAATAAACCACTTGGCCAAATAACCAAACCATATAATTTTATCCTTTGATCAGCCCTTTGAGCCGATTAGTCTTTTCATCTTTTTAGCTCACCACAAAAAAAAACAACTTTGTTTGACCATAGAAGGTGAGGAATACTGGATTTATCACACCATAAGTGATTCAATAAGTGTGGGGGAGATTATTGTTGTGTTCGTCAACATCATGGTTGAAAAAAAAAACTGAAGCAAGAAATTAATAAATAAACTATTATATTGAAAAAAAAAGAAAAGAAAAAAAGAATGAAGAAGTAATATCTGTTTCTCACACTTGCACTTAGACTCAGTTCTCAATCCTCACCATTTTCCTTGGTCTAACATTGTATCTTTTCAATATATCATTTCATCTTTCTAATCCCGTTATAACAAAAATAAAGACCTCTTGATTTGTGCATTGCATGTGTACCTAGTAGTAGAGAAGTAGAAGATATGCAAGCCTATGATAGTTCATCTTTCATGGATTGAATTTGAGAGAAACACTTACCAAATCAAACACTTGAGAGTTCAGAGTATATCATGTGAGGTTTTATCTTTCTCAATCTATGTTTTTCAAATTAAAGTTGCCTTTCTAATTAATTTCAAAAATGTGATGAAAGAATGCTTCATGAAATTTTGTGAATTCTTGAGAAATCAACTCAAAACTTTGATGTTCTTTCAAAAAAAAAATTAAAATAAAAAAATAGTCACCAATCCTTAACTTAAGTTTGCCCGAGACGTGCAAAAGATAAGTGTGGGGGAATTTGATAAGCATAGATTTCATAAATAATTATCTCTCACTTTTATCTCATTAAGACTTCTTATATAATCAATTAAGTGATCTTTGTCATATTTTATGAGTTTGGGTTCATATGAAGTTTAATTGAATTTCTTTGCTTACCCGATTAAAATGACACTATTATAGTATTTTGAGCATAATAGAAGTTGTAGACATCCAAAAATCATGAAATATGTCTTGAATGAAAGATTAAAGAAGTGTCCACAGTTACAAAGCAAGAGTAAACTCTAAATGGGATGTTTCGGACTCCGAAATTATCTCAAAAGATGAGATAGTGTTGCTGACGTGGAATTTGAACAGTGTACAAGGATCCGTCGCTATCTTGAGATACAGAAGTCATATTGAGATGAAATCTAGTTTGTTGGACAGCTAAGATCCGGGGCTACAACTTTTGTTCAGAAGTCAAGCGCTAATTCGGATATGTGAACATCCAAAATTGCGGTGCAAGAAATCCAAAATTGTTGTGCTCATTGGTGACAAAAATTCAAAAGTGTTTTGCATTTTAAACAAAGCCCATGTGAAAGCAATAAAAGGGTAGAAAAGTAATATCCTGGTTGGTGACTTTCTGAAGATGATGCCTCAAAAATCCTCTATAAATAGAAGGGTTTACAAGAGGAGAAACAACACCATTTTGGAGATTAACTCCAATACCATTTTCTTTCTTTCTTTCTTTCTTGTTATTCTTGCCTCCTTCATGGAAGGCTTAGGTTTTCTTTCTTGTTAGTTTGGCTCCTACATGGAAGGCTTAAATTTTCTTTATTGTTAGTTGCCTCCTACATGGAAGGCTTAGGATTTATTTGTTGTTAGTTGCCTCCTACATGGAAGGCTTAGGATTTATTTGTTGTTAGTTTGCCTCTTTCTTTGTTGTTAGTTTGTCTCCTTCATGGAAGGCTAGGTTTGTAGTTTCAATTCAAGGATTCAAGCTATTTTCATTTTAACTTTGAGGTCTTCATCTTTATTTACATGCTTATTAAGTGGTTTCTACTCTACTTCACTATATCTTCAATTTTATTCTTTAATCAAAGTTTGATCGGTTTACGTATTTTGATTAATGCATAATTGATTTATAATTGGTTTTTGATTGGTAAATCATTTTCCAAAATTTTGAAAAGTAGAAATTAAGTAATTGAATTTAAGGTTTTCATTTTATTACTTACTTCAACTGAATTCTGATTATGAAATTGGTTTAGATAAAAGATTAAGTGGTTACTAAATCTTGTTGATCATAATCAATTGAATCCTGAGAGGTTTCTCAGTAGAGAATTCAAGGATCATTTTAGGGGTTCCAGATGATCCTAGGTTGATAAACACAATGCATGATTTTTGTGGTCAATGATTAGTTAAGAAAATAGCCTCTGAATTCCTTGAGTTGATAATTGTTAAGTGAAATTAATTTCATTCTGTACTTTGCATTTAGAACTCAATATCAATCTTTACAAAATCCCCCTGTTCTACTTTTCTCCTAATTTGCTTAAGAATATGAAATGGTCTTTGGCAGATGACCTAGGTTGCACCTTATACTATACCAATAGTTTGGGGAAAATCTAGAAATTATTTTTGCGCGTTTGCGACGAGCGTGTCAAAAATTTGGCGCCGTTGCCGGGGACCATTTTAGTTTCCTAGACTTATTTAGGAGTTTGTATAAAATTTTTAACCTTTCTAACATTTTTTTGAGTTTGTATAAAATTTTTAACCTTTCTAACAATTTTTTGAGTTTGTATAAAATTTTTAACCTTTCTAACAATTTTTTTTTAGGTATACTATTCTTGATTTGTTTGAACTATTCCGTAAGGAAAAAGCACGTTATAGTTTTGGGAATCTGACTTTAAAAGACCTTTTTGTCAGTTTACAAGAAAATTGAATGGGAAGCACATCCTCGAACCTTAGAAGGCGTTTCAGCCGTTACTGGACGTAAAACCAGAGGAAGATGTGAGCCACAATCACAACTACTGTTCATTCTCATGCATGTATGTTTGTCATTTACATTTTCTTTTCAATTTATTTGAAATTTTCACCATTTTTAGAATATAGCAATGCAGCTGGTGAACCAACCAAATCAGGATGACAGAGACAAAAGAGAACCAGATACCTCTCTTCGGTTATAACTTTTCCTTACTTTGGTGGTTTTGTCACATTTCTTTTCCTGTTATATAATTTCTATCTAAGACATTGGGGACAATGTCTTGGATAGGTTGGGGGGAGGATGGTCTGATATAAAAGAAAAATTAAAAAAAAAAACCAAAAAAAAAAATTAGGTTAGAATCATAAACTAGCTTTGAGTAAGATGGCTGAGTAAGGAGTTACACTTGACTCTTGATACCCATCTTATGATTTTAAAAAAAAATTGAATGTGGAAGTATGTTTTTCTTTAGATTTCATAAAATAATTGAAGCAAAATGATTTACATTTCGAGATTAATTAGTTTGGCAACACATATTTGAACTGGATAGATTAGATTTGATATATATATTACCTGTGAGATTTTGAGCCTTATTATTATTTTCTTTCTTGTGGGATTTTCATCCATGGAATATGTTACTTCAGAACTTGCATTGATTCTTATTGAAGCTACATTTTCACATGAATTGTACAAAAATGATTGAGGCACTGTTTTTCTTGAATAAACCACTTGGCCAAATAACCAAACCATATAATTTTATCCTTTGATCAGCCCTTTGAGCCGATTACTCTTTTCTTCTTTTTAGCTCACCACAAAAAAAAACAACTTTGTTTGACCATAGAAGGTGAGGAATACTGGATTTATCATACCATAAGTGATTCAATAAGTGTGGGGGAGATTATTGTTGTGTTCGTCAACATCATGGTTGAAAAAAAAAACTGAAGCAAGAAATTAATAAATAAACTATTATATTGAAAAAAAAAAGAAAAGAAAAAAAGAATGAAGAAGTAATATCTGTTTCTCACACTTGCACTTAGACTCAGTTCTCAATCCTCACCATTTTCCTTGGTCTAACATTGTATCTTTTCAATATATCATTTCATCTTTCTAATCCCGTTATAACCAAAATAAAGACCTCTTGATTTGTGCATTGCATGTGTACATAGTAGTAGAGAAGTAGACGATATGCAAGGCTATGATAGTTCATCTTTCATGGATTGAATTTGAGAGAAACACTTACCAAATCAAGCACTTGAGAGATTCAGAGTATATCATGTGAGGTTTTATCTTTCTCAATCTATGTTTTTCAAATTAAAGTTGCCTTTCTAAGTAATTTCAAAAATGTGATGAAAGAATGGTTCATGAAATTTTGTGAATTCTTGAGAAATCAACTCAAAACTTTGATGTTCTTTCAAAAAAAAAATTAAAATAAAAAAATAGTCACCAATCCTTAACTTAAGTTTGCCCGAGACGTGCAAAAGATAAGTGTGGGGGAATTTGATAAGCATAGATTTAATAAATAATTATCTCTCACTTTTATCTCATTAAGACTTCTTATATAATCAATTAAGTGATCTTTGTCATATTTTATGAGTTTGGGTTCATATGAAGTTTAATTGAATTTCTTTGCTTACCCGATTAAAATGACACTATTATAGTATTTTGAGCATAATAGGAGTTGTAGACATCCAAAAATCATGAAATCCGTCTTGAATGAAAGATTAAAGAAGTTTCCACAGTTACAAAGCAAGAGCAAACTCTAAATGGGATGTTTAGGACTCCGAAATTATCTCAAAAGATGAGATAGTGTTGCTGACGTGGAATTTGAACAGTGTGCAAAGATCCGGCGCTATCTTGAGATACAGAAGTCATATTGAGATGAAATCAACTTTGCTGGACAGCTAAGATATGGGGCTACAACTTTTGTTCAGAAGTCAAGCTCTAATTCGGACATGTGGACATCCGAAATTGCGGTGCAAGAAAGTTAAAATTGTTGTGCTCATTGGTGACAAAAATTCAAAAGTGTTTTGCATTTTCAACAAAGCCCATGTGAAAGCAATAAAAGGGTAGAAAAGTAATATCCTAGTTGGTGACTTTCTGAAGATGATGCCTCAAAAATCCTCTATAAATAGAAGGGTTTACAAGAGGAGAAACAACACCATTTTGGAGATTAATTCCAATACCATTTTCTTTCTTTCTTTCTTTCTTTCTTTCTTTCTTTCTTTCTTGTTAGTTTTGCCTCCTTCATGGAAGGCTTAGGTTTTCTTTCTTGTTAGTTTGCCTCCTACATGGAAGGCTTAGGATTTATTTGTTGTTAGTTTGCCTCTTTCTTTGTTGTTAGTTTGCCTCCTTCATGGAAGGCTAGGTTTGTAGTTTCAATTCAAGGATTCAAGCTATTTTCATTTTAACTTTGAGGTCTTGATCTTTATTTACATGCTTATTAAGTGGTTTCTACTCTACTTCACTATATCTTCAATTTTATTCTTTAATCAAAGTTTGATCGGTTTACGTATTCTGATTAATGCATAATTGATTTATAATTGGTTTTTGATTGGTAAATCATTTTCCAAAAGTTTGAAAAGTAGAAATTAAGTAATTGAATTGAAGGTTTTCATTTTATTACTTACTTCAACTGAATTCTGATTGTGAAATTGGTTTAGATAAAAGATTAAGTGGTTACTAAATCTTGTTGATCATAATCAATTGAATCCTGAGAGGTTTCTCAGTAGAGAATTCAAGGATCATTTTAGGGGTTCCAGATGATCCTAGGTTGATAAACACAATGCATGATTTTTGTGATCAATGATTAGTTAAGAAAATAGCCTCTGAATTCCTTGAGTTGATAATTGTTAAGTGAAATTAATTTCATTCTGTACTTTGCATTTAGAACTCAATATCAATCTTTACAAAATCCCCCTGTTCTACTTTTCTCCTAATTTGCTTAAGAATATGAAATGGTCTTTGGCAGATGACCTAGGTTGCACCTTATACTATACCAATAGTTTGGGGAAAATCTAGAAATTATTTTTGCGCGTTTGCGACGAGCGTGTCAAAAATTTGGCGCCGTTGCCGGGGACCATTTTAGTTTCCTAGGTTTATTTAGGAGTTTGTATAAAATTTTTAACCTTTCTAACAATTTTTTGAGTTTGTATAAAATTTTTAACCTTTCTAACAATTTTTTGAGTTTGTATAAAATTTTTATCCTTTCTAACAATTATTTTTTTAGGTATACTATTCTTGATTTGTTTGAACTATTCCGTAAGGAAAAAGCACGTTATAGTCTTGGGAATCTGACTTTAAAAGACCCTTTTGTCAGTTTACAAGAAAATTGAATGGGAAGCACATCCTCGACTCTTAGAAGGCGTTTCAGCCGTTACTGGACGTAAAACCAGAGGAAGATGTGAGCCACAATCACAACTAATGTTCATTCTCATGCATGTATGTTTGTCATTTACATTTTCTTTTCAATTTATTTGAAATTTTCACCATTTTTAGAATATAGCAATGCAGCTGGTGAACCAACCAAATCAGGATGACAGAGACAAAAGAGAACCAGATACCTCTCTTCGGTTATAACTTTTCCTTACTTTGGTGGTTTTGTCACATTTCTTTTCCTGTTATATAATTTCTATCTAAGACATTGGGGACAATGTCTTGGATAGGTTGGGGGGAGGATGGTCTGATATAAAAGAAAAATTAAAAAAAAACCCAAAAAAAACAAAATTAGGTTAGAATCATAAACTTGCTTTGAGTAAGATGGCTGAGTAAGGAGTTACACTTGACTCTTGATACGCATCCTATGATTTTAAAAAAAAATTGAATGTGGAAGTATGTTTTTCTTTAGATTTCATAAAATAATTGAAGCAAAATGATTTACATTTCGAGATTAATTAGTTTGGCAACACATATTTGAACTGGATAGATTAGATTTGATAAATATATTACCTGTGAGATTTTGAGCCTTATTATTATTTTCTTTCTTATGTGATTTTCATCCATGGAATATGTTACTTCAGAACTTGCATTGATTCTTATTGAAGCTACATTTTCACATGAATTGTACAAAAATGATTGAGGCACTGTTTTTCTTGAATAAACCACTTAGCCAAATAACCAAACCATATAATTTTATCCTTTGATCAGCCCTTTGAGCCGATTACTCTTTTCTTCTTTTTAGCTCACCACAAAAAAAAACAACTTTGTTTGACCATAGAAGATGAGGAATACTGGATTTATCATACCATAAGTGATTCAATAAGTGTGGGGGAGATTATTGTTGTGTTCGTCAACATCATGGTTGAAAAAAAAAACTGAAGCAAGAAATTAATAAATAAACTATTATATTGAAAAAAAAAAGAAAAGAAAAAAAGAATGAAGAAGTAATATCTGTTTCTCACACTTGCACTTAGACTCAGTTCTCAATCCTCACCATTTTCCTTGGTCTAACATTGTATCTTTTCAATATATCATTTCATCTTTCTAATCCCGTTATAACCAAAATAAAGACCTCTTGATTTGTGCATTGCATGTGTACATAGTAGTAGAGAAGTAGACGATATGCAAGCCTATGATAGTTCATCTTTCATGGATTGAATTTGAGAGAAACACTTACCAAATCAAACACTTGAGAGATTCAGAGTATATCATGTGAGGTTTTATCTTTCTCAATCTATGTTTTTCAAATTAAAGTTGCCTTTCTAAGTAATTTCAAAAATGTGATGAAAGAATGCTTCATGAAATTTTGTGAATTCTTGAGAAATCAACTCAAAACTTTGATGTTCTTTCAAAAAAAAAATTAAAATAAAAAAATAGTCACCAATCCTTAACTTAAGTTTGCCCGAGACGTGCAAAAGATAAGTGTGGGGGAATTTGATAAGCATAGATTTAATAAATAATTATCTCTCACTTTTATCTCATTAAGACTTCTTATATAATCAATTAAGTGATCTTTGTCATATTTTATGAGTTTGGGTTCATATGAAGTTTAATTGAATTTCTTTGCTTACCCGATTAAAATGACACTATTATAGTATTTTGAGCATAATAGGAGTTGTAGACATCCAAAAATCATGAAATCCGTCTTGAATGAAAGATTAAAGAAGTTTCCACAGTTACAAAGCAAGAGCAAACTCTAAATGGGATGTTTAGGACTCCGAAATTATCTCAAAAGATGAGATAGTGTTGCTGACGTGGAATTTGAACAGTGTGCAAAGATCCGGCGCTATCTTGAGATACAGAAGTCATATTGAGATGAAATCAACTTTGCTGGACAGCTAAGATATGGGGCTACAACTTTTGTTCAGAAGTCAAGCTCTAATTCGGACATGTGGACATCCGAAATTGCGGTGCAAGAAAGTTAAAATTGTTGTGCTCATTGGTGACAAAAATTCAAAAGTGTTTTGCATTTTCAACAAAGCCCATGTGAAAGCAATAAAAGGGTAGAAAAGTAATATCCTAGTTGGTGACTTTCTGAAGATGATGCCTCAAAAATCCTCTATAAATAGAAGGGTTTACAAGAGGAGAAACAACACCATTTTGGAGATTAATTCCAATACCATTTTCTTTCTTTCTTTCTTTCTTTCTTTCTTTCTTGTTAGTTTTGCCTCCTTCATGGAAGGCTTAGGTTTTCTTTCTTGTTAGTTTGCCTCCTACATGGAAGGCTTAGGATTTATTTGTTGTTAGTTTGCCTCTTTCTTTGTTGTTAGTTTGCCTCCTTCATGGAAGGCTAGGTTTGTAGTTTCAATTCAAGGATTCAAGCTATTTTCATTTTAACTTTGAGGTCTTGATCTTTATTTACATGCTTATTAAGTGGTTTCTACTCTACTTCACTATATCTTCAATTTTATTCTTTAATCAAAGTTTGATCGGTTTACGTATTCTGATTAATGCATAATTGATTTATAATTGGTTTTTGATTGGTAAATCATTTTCCAAAAGTTTGAAAAGTAGAAATTAAGTAATTGAATTGAAGGTTTTCATTTTATTACTTACTTCAACTGAATTCTGATTGTGAAATTGGTTTAGATAAAAGATTAAGTGGTTACTAAATCTTGTTGATCATAATCAATTGAATCCTGAGAGGTTTCTCAGTAGAGAATTCAAGGATCATTTTAGGGGTTCCAGATGATCCTAGGTTGATAAACACAATGCATGATTTTTGTGATCAATGATTAGTTAAGAAAATAGCCTCTGAATTCCTTGAGTTGATAATTGTTAAGTGAAATTAATTTCATTCTGTACTTTGCATTTAGAACTCAATATCAATCTTTACAAAATCCCCCTGTTCTACTTTTCTCCTAATTTGCTTAAGAATATGAAATGGTCTTTGGCAGATGACCTAGGTTGCACCTTATACTATACCAATAGTTTGGGGAAAATCTAGAAATTATTTTTGCGCGTTTGCGACGAGCGTGTCAAAAATTTGGCGCCGTTGCCGGGGACCATTTTAGTTTCCTAGGCTTATTTAGGAGTTTGTATAAAATTTTTAACCTTTCTAACAATTTTTTGAGTTTGTATAAAATTTTTATCCTTTCTAACAATTATTTTTTTAGGTATACTATTCTTGATTTGTTTGAACTATTCCGTAAGGAAAAAGCACGTTATAGTCTTGGGAATCTGACTTTAAAAGACCCTTTTGTCAGTTTACAAGAAAATTGAATGGGAAGCACATCCTCGACTCTTAGAAGGCGTTTCAGCCGTTACTGGACGTAAAACCAGAGGAAGATGTGAGCCACAATCACAACTAATGTTCATTCTCATGCATGTATGTTTGTCATTTACATTTTCTTTTCAATTTATTTGAAATTTTCACCATTTTTAGAATATAGCAATGCAGCTGGTGAACCAACCAAATCAGGATGACAGAGACAAAAGAGAACCAGATACCTCTCTTCGGTTATAACTTTTCCTTACTTTGGTGGTTTTGTCACATTTCTTTTCCTGTTATATAATTTCTATCTAAGACATTGGGGACAATGTCTTGGATAGGTTGGGGGGAGGATGGTCTGATATAAAAGAAAAATTAAAAAAAAACCCAAAAAAAACAAAATTAGGTTAGAATCATAAACTTGCTTTGAGTAAGATGGCTGAGTAAGGAGTTACACTTGACTCTTGATACGCATCCTATGATTTTAAAAAAAAATTGAATGTGGAAGTATGTTTTTCTTTAGATTTCATAAAATAATTGAAGCAAAATGATTTACATTTCGAGATTAATTAGTTTGGCAACACATATTTGAACTGGATAGATTAGATTTGATAAATATATTACCTGTGAGATTTTGAGCCTTATTATTATTTTCTTTCTTATGTGATTTTCATCCATGGAATATGTTACTTCAGAACTTGCATTGATTCTTATTGAAGCTACATTTTCACATGAATTGTACAAAAATGATTGAGGCACTGTTTTTCTTGAATAAACCACTTAGCCAAATAACCAAACCATATAATTTTATCCTTTGATCAGCCCTTTGAGCCGATTACTCTTTTCTTCTTTTTAGCTCACCACAAAAAAAAACAACTTTGTTTGACCATAGAAGATGAGGAATACTGGATTTACCATACCATAAGTGATTCAATAAGTGTGGGGGAGATTATTGTTGTGTTCGTCAACATCATGGTTGAAAAAAAAAACTGAAGCAAGAAATTAATAAATAAACTATTATATTGAAAAAAAAAAGAAAAGAAAAAAAGAATGAAGAAGTAATATCTGTTTCTCACACTTGCACTTAGACTCAGTTCTCAATCCTCACCATTTTCCTTGGTCTAACATTGTATCTTTTCAATATATCATTTCATCTTTCTAATCCCGTTATAACCAAAATAAAGACCTCTTGATTTGTGCATTGCATGTGTACATAGTAGTAGAGAAGTAGACGATATGCAAGCCTATGATAGTTCATCTTTCATGGATTGAATTTGAGAGAAACACTTACCAAATCAAACACTTGAGAGATTCAGAGTATATCATGTGAGGTTTTATCTTTCTCAATCTATGTTTTTCAAATTAAAGTTGCCTTTCTAAGTAATTTCAAAAATGTGATGAAAGAATGCTTCATGAAATTTTGTGAATTCTTAGGAAATCAACTCAAAACTTTGATGTTCTTTCAAAAAAAAATTAAAATAAAAAAATAGTCACCAATCCTTAACTTAAGTTTGTCCGAGACGTGCAAAAGTTAAGTGTGGGAGAATTTGATAAGCATATATTTCATAAATAATTATCTCTCACTTTTATCTCATTAAGACTTCTTATATAATCAATTAAGTGATCTTTGTCATATTTTATGAGTTTGGGTTCATATGAAGTTTAATTGAATTTCTTTACTTCTTATATAGTATTTTGAGAATAATAAGAGTTGTAGACATCCAAAAATCATGAAATCTGTCTTGAATGAAAGATTAAAGAAGTGTCCACAGTTAAAAAGCAAGAGCAAACTCTAAATGGGATATTTAGGACTCCGAAATTATCTCAAAAGATGAGATAGTGTTGCTGACGTGGAATTTGAACAGTGTGCAAAGATCCGGCCATATCCTGAGATACAGAAGTCATATTGAAATGAAATGAACTTTGTTGGACAGGTACGATCCGGGGCTACAACTTTTGTTCAGAAGTCAAGCTCTAATTCGGACATGTGAACATCCGAAATTGCGGTGCAAGAAAGTCAAAATTGTTGTGCTCAGTGGTGACAAAAATTCAAAAGTGTTTTGCATTTTCAACAAAGCCCATGTGAAAGCAATAAAAGGGTAGAAAAGTAATATCCTAGTTGGTGACTTTCTGAAGATGATGCCTCAAAAATCCTCTATAAATAGAAGGGTTTACAAGAGGAGAAACAACACCATTTTGGAGATTAACTCCAATACCATTTTCTTTCTTTCTTTCTTTCTTTCTTTCTTTCTTGTTAGTTTTGTCTCCTTCATGGAAGGCTTAGGTTTTATTTCTTGTTAGTTTGCCTCCTACATGGAAGGCTTAGTTTTTCTTTATTGTTAGTTGCCTCCTACATGGAAGGCTTAGGATTTATTTGTTGTTAGTTGCCTCCTACATGGAAGGCTTAGGATTTATTTGTTGTTAATTTGCCTCTTTCTTTGTTGTTAGTTTGCCTCCTTCATGGAAGGCTAGGTTTGTAGTTTCAATTCAAGGATTCAAGCTATTTTCATTTTAACTTTGAGGTCTTGATCTTTATTTACATGCTTATTAAGTGGTTTCTACTCTACTTCACTATATCTTCAATTTTATTTTTTAATCAAAGTTTGATCGGTTTACGTATTTTGATTAATGCATAATTGATTTATAATTGGTTTTTGATTGGTAAATCATTTTCCAAAAGTTTGAAAAGTAGAAATTAAGTAATTGAATTGAAGGTTTTCATTTTATTACTTACTTCAACTGAATTCTAATTGTGAAATTGGTTTAGATAAAAGATTAAGTGGTTACTAAATCTTGTTGATCATAATCAATTGAATCCTGAGAGGTTTCTCGGTAGAGAATTCAAGGATCATTTTAGGGGTTCCAGATGATCCTAGGTTGATAAACACAATGCATGATTTTTGTGATCAATGATTAGTTAAGAAAATAGCCTCTGAATTCCTTGAGTTGATAATTGTTAAGTGAAATTAATTTCATTCTGTATTTTGCATTTATAACTCAATATCAATCTTTACAAAATCCCTCTGTTCTAATTTTCTCCTAATTTGCTTCAGAATATGAAATGGTCTTTGGGAGATGACCTAGGTTGCACCTTATACTATACCAATAGTTTGGGGAAAATCTAGAAATTATTTTTGCGTGTTTGCGACGAGTGTGTCAAAAATTTGGCGCCGTTGCCGGGGACCATTTTAGTTTCCTAGGCTTATTTCGGAGTTTGTATAAAATTTTTAACCTTTCTTACAATTTTTTGAGTTTGTATAAAATTTTTAACCTTTCTAACAATTTTTTTTAGGTATACTATTCTTGATTTGTTTGAACTATTCCGTAAGGAAAAAGCACGTTATAGTCTTGGGAATCTGACTTTAAAAGACCCTCTTGTCAGTTTACAAGAAAACTGAATGGAAAGCACATCCTCGACTCTTAGAAGGCGTTTCAGCCGTTACTGGACGTAAAACCAGAGGAAGATGTGAGCCACAATCACAACTACTGTTCATTCTCATGCATGTATGTTTGTCATTTACATTTTCTTTTCAATTTATTTGAAATTTTCACCATTTTTAGAATATAGCAATGCAGCTAGTGAACCAACCAAATCAGGATGACAGAGACAAAAGAGAACCAGATACCACTCTTCGGTTATAACTTTTCCTTACTTTGGTGGTTTTGTCACATTTCTTTTCCTGTTATATAATTTCTATCTAAGACATTGGGGACAATGTCTTGGATAGGTTGGGGGGAGGATGGTCTGATATAAAAGAAAAATTAAAAAAAAACCCAAAAAAAAAATTAGGTTAGAATCATAAACTTGCTTTGAGTAAGATGGCTGAGTAAGGAGTTACACTTGACTCTTGATATGCATCTTATGATTTAAAAAAAAATTGAATGTGGAAGTATGTTTTTCTTTAGATTTCATAAAATAATTGAAGCAAAATGATTTATATTTCGAGATTAATTAGTTTGGCAACACATATTTGAACTGGATAGATTGGATTTGATAAATATATTACCTGTGACATTTTGAGCCTTATTATTATTTTCTTTCTTGTGTGATTTTCATCCATGGAATATGTTACTTCAGAACTTGCTTTGATTCTTATTGAAGCTACATTTTCACATGAATTGTACAAAAATGATTGAGGCACTGTTTTTCTTGAATAAACCACTTGGTCAAATAACCAAACCATATAATTTTATCCTTTGATCAACCCTTTGAGCCGATTAGTCTTTTCTTCTTTTTAGCTCACCACAAAAAAAAAACAATTTTGTTTGACCATAGAAGGTGAGGAATACTGGATTTATCATACCATAAGTGTTTCAATAAGTGTGGGGGAGATTATTGTTGTGTTCATCAATATCATGGTTGAAAAAAAAAACTGAAGCAAGAAATTAATAAATAAACTATTATATTGAAAAAAAAAAGAAAAGAAAAAAAGAATGAAGAAGTAATATTTGTTTCTCACACTTGCACTTAGACTCAGTTCTCAATCCTCACCATTTTACTTGGTCTAACATTGTATCTTTTCAATATATCATTTCATCTTTCTAATCCCGTTATAACCAAAATAAAGACCTCTTGATTTGTGCATTGCATGTGTACATAGTAGTAGAGAAGTAGAAGATATGCAAGCCTATGATAGTTCATCTTTCATGGATTGAATTTGAGAGAAACACTTACCAAATCAAACACTTGAGAGTTTCAGAGTATATCATGTGAGGTTTTATCTTTCTCAATCTATGTTTTTCAAATTAAAGTTGCCTTTCTAAGTAATTTCAAAAATGTGATGAAAGAATGCTTCATGAAATTTTGTGAATTCTTGAGAAATCAACTCAAAACTTTGATGTTCTTTCAAAAAAAAAATTAAAATAAAAAAATAGTCACCAATCCTTAACTTAAGTTTGCCCGAGACGTGCAAAAGATAAGTGTGGGGGAATTTGATAAGCATAGATTTCATAAATAATTATCTCTCACTTTTATCTCATTAAGACTTCTTATATAATCATTTAAGTGATCTTTGTCATATTTTATGAGTTTGGGTTCATATGAAGTTTAATTGAATTTCTTTGCTTACCCCATTAAAATGACACTATTATAGTATTTTGAGCATAATAGGAGTTGTAGACATCCAAAAATCATGAAATCTGTCCTGAATGAAAGATTAAAGAAGTGTCCACAGTTAAAAAGCAAGAGCAAACTCTAAATGGGATGTTTAGGACTCCGAAATTATCTCAAAAGATGAGATAGTGTTGCTGATGTGGAATTTGAACAGTGTGCAAAGATCCGGCCATATCTTGAGATACAGAATTCATATTGAGATGAAATCAACTTTGTTGGACAGCTAAGATCCGGGGCTACAACTTTTGTTCAGAAGTCAAGCTCTAATCCGGACATGTGAACATCCGAAATTGCGGTGCAAGAAAGTCAAAATTGTTGTGCTCATTGGTGACAAAAATTCAAAAGTGTTTTGCATTTTCAACAAAGCCCATGTGAAAGCAATAAAAGGGTAGAAAATTAATATCCTAGTTGGTGACTTTCTGAAGATGATGCCTCAAAAATCCTCTATAAATAACAGGGTTTACAAGAGGAGAAACAACACCATTTTGGAGATTAACTCCAATACCATTTTCTTTCTTTCTTTCTTTCTTTCTTTCTTTCTTGTTATTTTTGCCTCCTTCATGGAAGGCTTAGGTTTTCTTTCTTGTTAGTTTGCCTCCTACATGGAAGGCTTAGTTTTTCTTTATTGTTAGTTTCCTCCTACATGGAAGGCTTAGGATTTATTTGTTGTTAGTTGCCTGCTACATGGAAGGCTTAGGATTTATTTGTTGTTAGTTTGCCTTTTTCTTTGTTGTTAGTTTGCCTCCTTCATGGAAGGCTAGGTTTGTAGTTTCAATTCAATGATTCAGGCTATTTCTTTGATTTA
Organism: Canavalia gladiata; assembly: GCA_037954105.1. NCBI lineage: Eukaryota > Viridiplantae > Streptophyta > Magnoliopsida > Fabales > Fabaceae > Canavalia > Canavalia gladiata. The sequence continues at coordinate 23,124,112 of CM075658.1, read as the reverse complement.
TGTGATTTTTGTTATGCTAAATCAATTTATGTTAATAGTTTCCAAATTTTCCTTATTTGTTTAATTTGGATAATAAATGAATCTACATTTGTCTGATTACTGAAGTATGTGCATCCTAGTGTCAAAACATGCCTAGCTTGAGTAAGTTGAGCATAACTTGATCAGTTCTAGTCCGATCAGCTAGCATGGCTATGTTGGCTTCCTTCAAGAGGTATTTTTATGCTTTTGTCACTCCTTTATCTTTTTATTTCCTTTTTTCCTTCCTTTTAGTTCATAATTTGTCTATTTTCTAATTCTTTGGTTGTGTAACCATTCCTACAAAAATAAGAAAAATAAGTAGAATTAAGATTGAATAATCATTAATTTCACAATAAATAAATAATTTATTACACATAAATTAACAAAATGGTAGTTTATCAATGATATTGATGAAGATGATGATGATGATAATGATGATAGTGTTGTCGAGGGCATACTTTGATTTGAGAAATTAGATCCTGGTACCTCGCTTCATTACTTTAATGAAGTGATGATGATGATTTGGGTCCATATATATCGCAACCGTAATCACGACCAGACGATGGACTCGCTAAAAATTGAAAATTGTTTTATTGATTATATGGAGTCGCCACTAAATTATTATTTAAGGGAAAATACTTGGAAAAAACCTAAGTCGAGGAAGAGATTTAGGTTCGGGAGTCGGTTACGAGTGGGAAAGGTGTTGGGCACCCCACTCGCTCGTTCCAAAGAACGGTGCCCTTAAATTGAGTGTGTGATTTGTTTGAAAACTGTTTGATCCTTTTAATTAAAATAAAAATAAATAGATTGATGGGAAACTGCTCCTACGTATTCCCCGGTGCAATGGGAAACTCAAGGCTTACGTAGTTCTGGTGTGAAGGCTTGACCTTCAAAGGTGAAGAATTTTGAGGGATTATTTTTGACAGTTTTTTCAAGGGCTTGAGGGATCCTTTGTCCACATGTGCACAAGGCCCGAGACAACTAAGGCTGCACTAGGGCCCATATGAATCTCTAAATATCGAACAGTAGTGAAAACCGCCAGTTTTCCATTTAGAGCTCATCGCGTGAGACTTATGATTCCCAAAATGATGTTTTGTAAAATTTTATTATTGACGAGGAATTCTTAATCCACATATGCACAAGGTCCGAGGAAACTAAGGCTGCACTAGGGCCTATATGAATCTCTAAATATCGAACAGCAGTGAAACCGCCAGTTTCCCATTTAGAGCTCATCGCATGAGACTAGGAATTCCCAAAAAGAATTTAATTTGAAAAAAGTAATAGAGATAAAATGAACTTGATTCGGAATGAACTCGATTTAAAATTTGAGTATTTGAAGCGAAAGAATTAAACTTGATGTAATTTTTGGGAAAAGAAGTTGAGCTTGATATGATTTGAGGAGAGGAATTGAATCTTGACTTGATTTGAGAAAAGAAATTAATCTTGATTTGATTTTGGAAGAAAAAAACTAAACTTGATTTGATTTTTATTTTGAAGAAAAAGAATTTGGTTTGAATTTTGGGAAGAAGAATTTGATTTTGTTGATTTTGGATTTGAATTAATTGGATTTGATTTTGAAACTAATTTGGTTCGAAAGAAAAAGAATTTAATCGGAATTTGAAGAAATGGGATGGAGATTAATTTTGAAGAAGAATGAATTTTATTTAGAATTTGATTTAATGGGAAGGAGATTGATTTTGAAGAAGACTTGAATTTGAGAAGTCAAATTTGATTTAATGAAAAAAGGAAAGACTTGATTCTAAGAATTTTAATGGGAATAATACTTGATTTTAGTATTTGGAGAAAAGAATTAAATTAAAATTGCTTGACTTAATTTGGGATTGGGTGGATAAACCTGATTTTCATATTTGGACTCGATTTGAATTTTAAGAGTTTTGGGCTCCATTTGGCCTGTGAGGCAGCAGGGCCCATTTCCGATTTTGGCCTGGATTGAATCACAACATGGCCACCAATTGCATGTAGGTGCCTCGCTGGCCCACTACATGTTGGTGCCTATGACTGTGAGGGAATTTAAAAAGAAGTGTAGCCCCTGAGGATCAAATCCCAGACTATAAAGATACTGGCTCTGCGCTCAGCCACTGGACTACCTTGAAGGTTTGAGATTTCACCACGTTGGATTAATCTTAAGGTGAGCTCAAAATGGAATGCTCAACCAGATATTAAAAGAGAAGTGCAAGGAGCGGGAATCGAACTTTAACATAGGATTACGCACAGCGCGCTCAACCATTTGGTCTACTTAGCGTTTTGACATAAGTTCTATAACTCAAAGTTAACTATGCATGGAAATCGGGTCTGTCTTAACTGTAGCTGCATCATTATTTTCCAGAGACTCCATCGAGGATAACAACCATCCGCATAGGCAGATTATCAACTTGAAGACTCTAGGGCCAAGTGGACCAAATGCTCCGATCATACCCTCCATGGCTGCTCTAGTCTCTTGCTTTGCATGAAACTTTGATATTTAATTATTAGACTCAAAGGTTGCTCTAGTCTCTTGCTTTGCATGAAAATGGTGCATTTATTCAGGAGCAACTCATCTCAAGACCTTCTACTGATATTACATGGGACACCTTGCAATTCATGGCTCAAGGACTAAATTCGGTTCCCTCACTTGCTGCATGAGTTAAAAGTGAGGGCCTGGGAATGGCGGAACTGCACAACTATTGGTCATCATAATCGCCATCAACCATATATGACGTTGGAGTAGGCCTGAAAGAGAAGTTCACAGGAGGAACTAGCGTCTTGAAATTCTGACCATGCATGACCATGCATATTCTTCTAGGGGGTAGGAGATTCGATCATGGAAGTAGAAAAACCACGGGTCAGTTTCCATTATTTGAACTTCAAAGGTGCACTCTGAGTTTGATGTGGAGTATGACCCAACGTGCGATAATGACTCTCTCAACCAAGTATTGAGCAGCTTAGCAGAAGATTGACATGGCCTAGATCCGCATTAGAGCTCTGTGAGTATTGGATCAACGTCATGACTAACAGGATCAAAAGGATAGTGTTCTTATTAAATGGTCTCAACCGAGAACAGAGTTATCCAAAATTTGAGAAATCTTAGCTTCCCACCTACCATATTTCATAAGTGCAAGTCAAGTTGCTAGACGTCATTGATAGGACTGAATCACACTATCCATTCCTCTTGCTAAAGAATCGACGGATCAAACTTTAAACATTTTATAGTTTCTGCCTCACATGCTCATATCAATTGTGTAGCTTTATCATGTTAATGGTGCAGACAGTATCAGATTTACAGAATTCTCTACAGCTAAAATGCCTAAAACAGTGAGATTGGCATAGCATAGACTCGAATAGTTACAAGCACAACGTTCTTGATTTAATTTCATTCTAACATAAAATTATAACTCTTTATCGAAGACAAGAATGCACGAATTGATGTTATCAACAGAATTTGAGTTATATTCTAGTGACATCTTCATCTAAGTACCTGCGCATGAGAAATAATCAAAGTGTTAAGAGACTTACCTGGTTGTTTGGAGTAGTCCTTTCTTCGTTCAAAAACTACTAACTTTTCATCCTCAATCTCCTCCAATCTGCTGCTACTGGTGTAGTGATTTGAAGGAAGATATCCAAGCTTCTTCCAAGAACTTTCAAGAAAATCTCATGGCATTGCACCAAATTGATCTCTTCTCAGTTACATCCTCCCCTCCTCTTTTTCTTAGAATATTTTTATGAACCTCCAGGGAAGTCCCTGTCCAAGAAAATCCGTCTCCTCTCCTCTCCCAGAAGAACTCTCACCGGGAAAAAGAAGAGGAAGAAGAAGAAGACCTCCCTTCCAATTACCCTCTGTTAGCAGAAAAATGTGAAGAAAAGGTCTAAGAAAAACAACCCCTTTCGTGCACATGCGCATTTTTATTTTATACTTTGTTTTTCAGTTTTTCCTCTTTCAGTTAATTTGTTTTCTAATTCAGCTTTTCCGTTTTTTAATTTGTATTTTATTAATTTTATTCTATGTTTTTGATTTATATGCTTTTTTTTTTGTAATTTTTTGTTTTTTATTATTTGTTTTATTTTTTTGTCTTTAATTTCTATTTTTATTCTTGTTTATTATTTCAATTTTTTCTATTTTTAATTTATTTTTAGTTTCAGATTTTGTTTTTATTTTTATTTTTTATTTTTTATTTTTATTTATTTTCTGTTTTATTTCTTTTAATTTTATATTTTTCTTTTCTTTTTTTTTAGTTTTTTTATTCTGTTTATTATATTTTTGTTTTAATTATTTTTTATTATTATTCATTTTTTATTTTCATTTTTCTGATTTTATTCCCCCCTTTTTTTGTATTTTAAATTTTCACTTTTAATTTTCCTATCTTTATCTTTGTATTTATTTATTTGTTTTATTATATATTTTTTAATTATTTAAATTATTATTTATTTACTAATTAATTTTACAAATGGGACCTCAGACATAAGTAGGTGTTTACAACATGTATGTACATATTATAGGGATACCAACTTCAGATAAGTGAGGATTATTGTAGTATGAGGCGTAGTAGACCTCATCCTAATTTTGAGTTTGTCATCAAAGAATTTGATAAGAGAATTTAGAATAATATCATGTATATTCATTGTATTTATTTGGATCTTGAATCAAGTGAGTATATCATATAATAAGACTTGTGTGTTAAGATGCAAGATTTATCAATGTGCATGAGTTGTAAAGAGAATGATCGAATAATCATGCACACATTTTGAACCAAGATTGATTTTATAATAGTTCTTTGTTATTACTTATGAATTTATATGTTATTTATATAAAGTTGTAATATAGTATAGTACTCCTATTCAAACTACTTCTTAAAAGAAATGTCTCATTCTGCTGTCTATTATTTTCTTACAAATGAAACTATTTTCTAAAATATTTACAATGAAAAAAGTTTCATCCAAATGCAAAGATGACTATTAACTTAACATGGAAGTTAAATCTTATAGTGAATCTGTAAGGTCACTCTAATAAATGTAAAAATGAATGTTATCTAAGAAATCGAAAATAGTTCAATACCCCAAAATATAAACAACTATTATAAAATAAAGTTAAGATATGGAGAACTAGAAGTTATAAAAAGTAATGGATCTCATAGTTAATAATTATTCGGTGTAATCTCAATTTTTTTAAAAAATTTTAATTAAATATTAGTAATACTAATTTAGATCACCTACATTTTAATTAAATTAAAATTTGTATAAATAATTTAAAAAATAGTTATAGTATAAATATATCTAAAAAATTTGGTAACATCAACATTAATATATAACTAAAATAATTATTTATTACTTATACTCACAATATCAATATAATAACTTAGCATTAACATCATAGTATTAATCTTATTATTTTATCTCAATATCTTTATAATAAAATAAATGAATGGAATAAATTATAAGATTAACATAACATCCTTTTTTATTTTAATTTTTTTTAAGAAAAGCTGATTTAATAAAAAAAACAAAAAATAATTTTAAAACTATATAACTATGGTAATATGTTAATATTTTATATCAAAATTAATATATATATATATGTATGTATATATATATGTGTATATATATATATATTAAGTTTTTTCAACCTAAATATATTACATAAAACTTTATATTAACTATTATTATTTTTTCATTTATTTTATCTGTAACTTTCTTAATATTTTATATTTTCAACTTTTTGAATTTAAATTTTATATTTTAGTGTTATTTTTAAAATTTTTCAAAGAAAAAATGGCTATAAAAAATAAAATTTTTAATAAATTAAAAATATTATTTTATTACATATACATATTAAATATCTTATAATTTTATACTTATATTATAATATAATATCCATTTAATTTTTTTTAGATATAAATTTATCTTAAAAAATCATAATATAAAATAATATGTGCAAAAATAAATAATTACAAGTTTTAATACCCATTTTATATTTTATTAAAAATACTTAAATTTTATTTATATGATTAATTTTAGAAAAATAACTCCAAGCTCTTGAAAGGTTTAAAAAAACTATTTGAATATTTATTTGATTTAATTTATCTATTTCATCTTTCATTAATAATACATTTAATTTTTTTTCTAATTATATGAACATAAAGAACAAATTTTTTATTTGCTTAGTGTAATATAATACTAAAGTTCTTCCACTACAAATATTACATAAATTTTATTCTTTATTTTTATTTTTAAAATTTTATTTTAATTTATTAATTCAAATATTTTTCTTTAACTTCTCATTTATTTGACTTATAAATTTTCTAAATTTAAATTTTATTTTTTTATTTTTGTAGCTTAATAAATTGATCGTTTTGATGTAATTTATAAAGTTTCGTATTATAAATTTTTCAATAAAAATTTATATTATGTAAAGTTTTCAAGTACTAAGCAAACATTTATATTAAATATATGAAATATTTAATATTATTAATTATACATTACAAATAATAAATAATGTAAAAATATAATATTAAATATAAACCCATACACCGTACAGATACAAAATCTAGTTATGATTAATAGATGAAATTATAATAAAATAATACATCTTATATTAAATTATGAAATTGTTAAAATGTATTCTGTTATTTTTTTAATTACAGTTCCAATTGTATAATTAATATCCTAAAATACACTCTTCGTTTTATAGAAAATAATTAAGCTATGTGTCATATCAACAGTAAACTAGTACATTTGTTTTGACAATATTTTTTTATTGAGTGTGAGAAACTTTCAGAAATATCATTTTTTGGAGGAAAATATTTTGCAAGAAAATCTTTACATGTCAATTTTCACCACTTACTAAAGCGGAGAAAATTGTTTTCGTTTGTTTGAAAAATTATGTTTAAGAACATTTTTGGATCGTGAAAAATCTTGTTAGAAATATTTGAAAGTGAATTGTTTATGGTAAAAGAAATCCACAGAATTTTTGTTTAAGGAAATATTCTGAAAACTTAAAACATTTTCCGTTATCAAACACCGATCGGTAATGCGACATAGTTTTTCTTGGTTTTTAGCTTCCTTGACCCAGTCAAATGACCACCATGCTCGAGTTGAGTAAAATTGGTAATGTGAAATTGCTCTAGCCCAAGATCCATAAGCTCATAAGCATAAAGAATCTAACAGGTATTAAACCCCCATGAAAAAAAGTTAAATGTATTAAACCTGTATACATCTTCTGGTGCTTTACCTTTATTTTTTTGTCAAGGTGAAAAGCTTTCCTTAATGAATGTGTTTCGTCTATTTTGAGCTTTAGTGCATTTATAAACAGTTCAGGGCTCATCAAACCTTCCCAAAGCCCAAATCCTTTTTCCTTTACACTTTAATGCGTGAAGGTGGTGAAAATAAAGGAAAATATAAGCAAACATACCTACCGTCTTTTCCACTTTTTTATATCTTAAAATCAAAGGTAAAAAAAATAATTAAAAAGGGATGGTTAAAAAGGGGATCGGACAACTAACATCCATAAGTAGGGATATTGGAGCTGTGAAAATAATGAGGCTAATTTTAAATAAATTCTTTTTTTACATATATTCATTTACAGATCGTTGAATTTTTTTTATTTTTAAAAAATTATCAATTCTTAAATAAAAGATATAAATAAATAAATAATAATTTTTATATGTAAGAGAATCATTACTAAATTTTAAATAAAGTATGTGATATATTGATATGTGTCTCTCTCTATTTTTCGAAAATATCTCATGTAATTGTTTTACTTTCCTTTTTCTTATCAAGACAATTAGTTCAATATACCCCATACTCACATGTGGCTTTTGTATGTTAGTTTCTGTTTAGATTCAACGGAATCTTTCAAGGTGAAATTTTTTAGTCCACAAAGAAAAAAGGCTGCAAGCAACGGCCCAAACAATAAAAAACCTGAGCAATTCAACCATGTAACTACACAGAGAACAATGACCCACCGGACATGCTTGGTTCGTAAGATCATCTAACTATTGACAAAAAAAAAAAACTAACTTTTTTTTATGTGTCTATAAATAAAAGTAATAAGATTTAAACTTCAGATTTCTTATAAATTATTTAAATTTTTTATCGGCCAATTTTAAATAGTTAAAAGTAAGATAATCTAGTTCTAGCTATTTAGGAAAAAACGCAAACACTATTAAAAAATACTTTAGAGATTAACAATTCCGGTTAAAATTTCCATCCATATTTTCATTCTCTATAATTGGGATCCCATTGAGAGTGATTCCAGATAGTTACATGTAATTGACATGTGAAAATGTCACTTGAAAAACAGTTAACTAACTCCTTTCTAAGTGCTTGTATTTTATTATTTCAAGCCAAAAATAAATGACACCTGGAGAACAATTTTTAAAATTTCACTCTTTAAATGTTTTCTTTTTACAAAATAACTTTATGATCAATTTTAAAAATTTTTTATTTTTACAAAATACCTAGAAATAGTTAATCAACATTTGAAGAAAACGGTATTTTGGAAAGAAAAATACCATTACGAAAAATAATTTAGTAGTAATTTTATATAATTAGTAATAATTTAATTGATGTAAATAGTAATATTATAATTTACATTAATTACTAATATTTTAACCTTTTTGTTTATAAAGAAAATAAAACAACAATCAACGACGAATAAATATAACTCTGAACAATGTGTACGAAGGGCAGAAGAGACGAAAGGAGGTGCTTTTGACTTAATGAGGTAGTCTATGATTGAGTGAGTTGGTCCTGGATGGTCTTAATAAGTGCAATATACATGTGATACATGTGATAAGGAGATACTAAATAGTCCATAAAATATATACATATCTTATACTTTACAAATAATTCTTAGAAGTTATATTATTTTAAAAGTTTGTTATGTGAAAGTTTAAATGATTTCAATTTTATATAGTTAATTATTTTAATTAACATTAATAGTGAGCATTAATTATAAATAAATAATTTATAATAATATAATATCTATTTATAAATTCTTTAATAATAATATAATCATAGTATATCTTTTAATTTCAATTGTCTTTTTAATTTTTAAAAAATGTAATAACTGTAACATATCCATCATGCAAGCATGGCTTGCTACTAGTTTTTCGTGAATGTTATTGGAGAAACCTATACTGCTATATACATTACACATAGCCAAGCACCCTGTGAATTTCTTAAAACTGCTCCAAACCCCACTTGTGGTGGATTTTTTATTGCACTTCCATCAGCGTTGATGACCACTACTGCGTCTTTAGGTTGCGGGAGCAAGGATGTATATGTGCTGTTGATAAGTGTATGCTTTGATCTTACCAAATACACCAGATAAAAGAGGTGAAATTGATATTTAGTAGTTCGAATTGCCACTTTGTGTCGTCCAACAAGTTCAATACCTTCAAGCAAGTATAATACACAATATTTTCATTTTAAATACATTACTATTTTTATATACATAAAGTTATCAAATATTTTTTTATGTAAAAACATTTACACAATTTTTAGTAAAATTTATCCTCTTTTGTTATAATTTTTTCAATTTTTTATCAAATATATAAAAAGTAATAATATATTAAAATGAAGCCATCACAAGTAGAGGTGTCAAATTGATCCTTGATCCATGAGTTGGTCATTTGATCCTAAGCTTTGGTTCTAGATTATATAACCTACTTAGAAGTAGGTTTTTTTTAAGTCTTAACCCACATAACCTTAATTCAAGAGAGCTTAGTGTGGGTTAGGTCATGCGCTAACTTATATAACTTTATTTTATGTTCTTCTGTTTTAAACTTATTTAAAAGTAAAATTTTTAAATCTTAACTCACGTAATCCTCAAATTAAGTAAAATAAATGTGAGTTAACTCATCTAACTTTATTTTACCTCATTTGTTTTGTAACTCATTTAAAAATAATATTTTATTGTACTAAAATATTATTTAATTTATTTATATTTCCTTTTTATATTTTTTATCTTTCTTTAAATATTTTTTCATTTATCTCTAAAATTTTTTTCCATTCTAAATTTTTTTCCTATCTTTCAAATTTTCTCATTTTTTTATACTTTTATCTTTTTCTTTATTTTTTATTGATATATTTGTTTGTCCATCTCTAAAATTATATTTTCTTTCTATTTTTCCATCATTTATCTAAATTAGGAATGGAAACAGGCTGAGCCAAGTTAAGCTTTAAGTGTTTAAGTTTGGTTTGTTTAAAAATTTTAAGATTTGAACATGAACCTATTACCTGTTAAAAATATTTTTGTTTTTTTGTCAAGGTTTGGCCAGATGTAAAACTTACAAGGCCTATGAACCTATTTACAAGCCTACATTCCAAAAAAGACCAATAAACAAACTTAAAACCTATATAAATAATTGATTAAAAAGGCTTATAAGCTTAAAACCTACAAGTTAAAAAGATCATTAAATAAATCTAATATATATATATATATTAAAATAAATACTTTACAAATATAATATATTAAAATAAATATAATAAATATAAATACATAATATATAAAGATAAATAGGTTTCTCACTAGGTTAAATTGATTTTTTTGTAAATTTAAGTGTTACTTGTTTAATTAAAAATATTTTTTAATTAGTTTAAACCTATCTATTTATTAAACAAGTCTAGCCAAATTAGACTTTAAACAAGTCAAGTTGTAGGCCCATGTTGGGTAACCTTATTCACTTCCATTTCTATTCTAAACTTTCTTATTAATTTTAATTTTTTATGTCTATTTTATTTTGAAAAAGGGAAAGAAAATAGAGAGAAAATAAATTATAGAAAAAAATTAAAAGAGACAATTTGAAGAGAAAAATTAAGCTCATGGATTAACCTTAACCCTTAGGGCTTAATAGACTTTTAGCCTTATAAACTTTACAAATATAAACTTTTGTGGGCTTGTGGACCATTTTAACCCTAGCTCACATAGGTTAGGGTTGGATTAGGTTGGATTGGATTGGATGGATCAAATTGACACCTATAATCACAAGTATGCAACAATACACATCAAGTAGAACCAACATAATTAAAGCAATTCATTATTCAAATTCATCAACAAATTAAAATATATAATATAATGAAGTACAAGATATGTAAAAATATACTACAATATAGTTTAAATACATGAATTGAAAAATCATTTACACACAAGTCATCCTCCAACAATAAGGTTGCATCTTTTCATGTATATTGTACATGAATCAAAGAAATCTGTCTAACACAAACTATTACAGATTTTTTGCATAAATTTTAAAAAATTAACCTCATCTTCCATATATTATGCGCATTTCCAAAAGAATTATATATACAAAATTAAAACTAACAAGATAAATACATGTATAATTAAAATAATTATTATCATACAAATAAAGATATATATTTTAAAATATCTTAAATTATTTTACAGTATTTTTCAAATATTATATGTTTAAATATTATAATAAATAATTTAATATATTAAAATATTTTTAAAAAGATAGTAAAAAATATTTTTTTGAAGCGCTTTATTTTAAAAGAGTTGTAAAAAGTATCACATATAACTATTATTTTTAAAACACTTTTTTTTAGAAGTATCGTAACATGTCATCTTTTAAGGCATTGTCACATTTCTGTATATGTCTAATTAAGAGTTGAGTATAATTGAGATTGTACCCAACATCTTTTTTTTTAATGATCTTTCTTTAGTCGATTGCATAACAAAAAAAAATTGATAAAAAAAATTATATTTCTTTGAATAAACTTGGATTTAGATTATTATTTATTACCTCTTTGAGCTTAAAGAAATAAAAGTTAAATCTTATGTGTCTCTCACGTAATTGCTAAAATTTTAGGTATCTTTATATTATAATTGAAGTTATGTAAATATTTGGGAATGTATAAATGATAAAAAAAAAATAAAAAAAATAAAGAAAAAATAAAAATAAAAAGGAAAAGTCTAAAAAGCCTTGTGAAAATAAAAGTTCTAAATTCATGAAACTCAAGTAAATATACTTATTATCTAATGGTTTAGAATTATTAAATATAAGTTAGTAACAAAATTCTTTGAGCTCTTTTTCTTCTTATATCTTATCTAACGGTGTAATTTTATTTGTCACATCACAACCTTAATAAAGACCTTTTAGTTTTTGGATGTGATTTAACTTTTAGTGGAGATTTGAGGTTTAAGAAATTGTTGTGAGAAAAAAAGTGGTAATGATTTATATCCTCATATACTTAAAAGATGGTGAGAAGAATGGTTCTCTCTAATGTGAAACTTGGTTTCAAGAAACCAAGATTCTAATTGAATTTTTATTGATGGTTCATTTGATGATAATTGTATTTATTTGTTGCAGGTTAATATGTAAAGTTTTTAGATTCTATACTTATTACAGTCTTATCTTTAAGTTATTATTTGGGGAAAAATAATATTTAAGTTTGAGGATACAATAAACTAACATTTTGTTTATTTATTTGGGAGAAATTAGTTATAATTATAGTGCAATTCATGATTATTTAATTTTAATTTCACCTAATTTTTATTACTTCTTTCAGGAATGGTCATGCAAGTAAAAAAATAAAAAACTTGACATATTTTGGGCTAAGAGAAGGACGAAAAGGAATAAAAAGACTAACGAGCATTAGATGGATCAAAATATCCTTAAAGGAAGCCATCACAATCATGTTGGATTCAAGCACACCCTCACAACTGTGCTGGATTCAAGCATGCCCTCACATCCATTAGAGTTTTTTGACATGGCCAATGCAAACCTAAGCATGATTGTGCTAGATGATGAGCACAATTTTGCAGCATCTTTTCTTTTCCAATGTAGTCGTGTAGACTTGAGCATGACCCTACCAATTGTAAATGATGCAGGAATGATCCAATCTAATGTTAATGATGCAAAAAATGATTCCAATAAGTCCTGACAACACAGTGGGTGATTCAAAGCCACCCTAACAACTCAAGAGGCATCTTATGTCAACATGATTCATAGCAAAAGAAGCCTAAATTCGCACCTATAAAAGGGAGGTTAGGCTATGGAAGAAGACACTCCTCACATGCTTCAACATACATTGATACATTTCTTTCCTTTTCATTTCTCATTTACCCCATTTTCATTTCCATTTTTTCTTCTAACATCCTCTCGCAGAATCTTGGAGGAGGGAGCCCTTTCACAGTGAGAGTTGCTGAGTCTCTTGTTATCTTTGCTGACACTACTATTCTATATTCTTATCTTAAAATTAAGGTTATGAATTATTTTGTTGGGTTAGCATGCTTTTATTTGTCTTTATCTACCATGTGTAACTAACCCCAAATCATGAGACTTTGGTGAAATTTATGATATAATCACTTGAATCTCAATTCTCCTTTATGAATGATTATATATTCTTTATCCAAATTATGTTTACTTTGTTACGCTTGATTAATTAATGAAAATTGATCACACTTGTTGATTTCTAAGTTGGTTGGAGAGTAGACAATCGTACAATTTTCATATTAGTAGAACTATAAGATGAACTAAGTCTAAGGGTTTTGGAGTTTTAATTGGAATTATAGGCTTCAAACTGATTATTAACTTAACAAATTCGAATATACTTTATGCATCTTTTATTTATATATATTGCATGATCATTAGAGGTAGTACTTAGTGGAAAAGAACAATCATTACGTAGTAACAACAATAGAACAAATGGTTAGCAATTAACATTTTCAATCATTCACACGGAAGTTTAGAGGTAAAGGTGGGGAAAATCACAAGGGGATCTAAAGTCTCACACTTATCCCTAAATTCAACTTGTATTCTTTGTCTTTACATTTTTTTTTTGTCTTATTCCTATATTTTCATTCTTATACTTTGCAACAAAATTTCTTTTTCAGTGAGTTCAAAAGTTGATATTTGAACCTATTTTAAGGATTTTCAATATAGTTCCCATAAGATTGACGTTGATGCTTTATTTGGATGATTTTAAAAATAGGAAGGAAAGAAATAGAAAGAAAAAAAAATGGAATGATAAGAAATGGAGTGGAAATGAAATGGAAAAATAAGTTTGTTGAAATAGATGAAAATAGAAGAGAAAGAAAATTCTTTTTACTGTTTGGATGAATGAAAAAGAAAATGGAAAGAAATATTAGTAATATAATTTTTATTTATATAAATTTTTAAAAAGTAAATTTTAACTTAAAAAAAATAATTTTGTTAATATATTTTTTTATTAATATTGTATTTATTTTTATAAAAGATATTTAATAATTTAAAATAAAAAAATTAGCTCCCTTCATTTTCTCTCCTCTTAAGGGATGAAAATATTTTTATGAATTCCACATAATTTAATTTCTTCCTTTCATATAAGATAAATACAAACAAATAATGGTAGAAAAATAAAATTCAAGTAAATTCTTGAAACAAATTTTTTTCTCCTAAATTCCTTCTGATCAAACAATGGATAAGAATTTAAAATATTTGTATTTATACTGATAAATATATTTATTTATAAATAAAATTTGACGTATAATTTTTTAATAATAATTTTATCCACCTCATCTTATTAATTTGAGGTTATCTATATTAGAAACATACAATTTTTTTTTATTTTGTAATTTTTGTCAATATTTTCATTGTGAATTCATGTATACTAGAACATTGTGCTTCTTACATGGTTATGGCTTATCTAAACTTGTATTTTTTTTTTTTATAAAACTCCTTTTCTTTAATCATATGTATTGTGCAACAACTCATAACATGTATATTTTTTTATTGTAAAATTATCACTATAATATATTCACATTCCAGTTATTTAATAAATTATGAGATAAGAAACGATTAATTTGGCCACATAATATTTTTAAAATTATCCCTACATAGTGGTGTATTTTTAAAGAATTTAAACTCATATTTTAATATTTATTGTTAGAATTGACAAGCTTATTAGCAAGTCCTACTTATTTGTAATACGAATACAACTCGTGGAATTATGTTATAAAAGATGTTCAATAGAAACTTTTAAATGTTGGTAATTATATTTTTAAATGTTGTTAAAAATATTTTTAAAATATTACAAAAAAGAAAAATTAAAAATATTTGTCAAATCCAATTGTAATATTTTTAAATGACAATGCTGTGAAAACCTTTTACCAAGTTTTTTCAGATATTATGAAAAGGATAAATTAAAAAAGATGTCAATTGACAACATTTACGTAGTGTTGCTGATGATGTATTAACAGGATACAAAATCTCTTAATGACATGATCTTTATAGTACATTTGTGAAAATATGTGTTAATTGTAACTGCTAACATTTTTTAAATTACTCAATTATATTGTAGTGTGTTTGCAATGTTGTACACTAAATAATATAAAAGGTTTTCATATTTTTTTAATTATATTTTTACAACTTTTTAATTTTAGTTTTTTCAACTAATTATTTTTATACAAGATGTACTACATTTCATCGGCATGTACTTAAAAAGCTTATTTAAAATAAAATAATATAAAATATTTGAGCAAAGTATTCTAATCCTTCCTATCTTTTATAAAGGAAAAAACCCGATTAACTCATTTAGACTGGAAATATCCCTTATATACTTTTTTTATTTCTTAGGTAATGAAAATCCTATATTGTCGTCTAAAATTCCTCATCTTAAGCTCACCCCATTCCTCCCTTGCCTCATCTTAATAAAATAAAAAGATGTGATAGAGATGGATAATAAAAAGTATTACTAAAAGTGCTTTTCATACAAAATATGGGAAAAACTAAACTAATGAAGAAGTTAGAGTTATTCATTCAAAACATTTATATATTTGGTTTACATAATGAAAAGAAATATACAAGTAATATAATAATAAAATATAGAAGTTCACCCAACTTATTTTGATCCCTGCTTAAGCTCTCTTTATGATGATTTTCCTAAGTTTGCTTAATTAGATATTTAGATTAAACAACCTGTTGATCTCATCTTTTATGGCATGTTTGATTGAGTGGAAGAATTACGTGGGAATAAAATTAACGTAAGTTGTATGCTTACACAAATTTAGGAAGGAAAAGATTAGATTAATAGTGAAGTCCATATTAAAGAATTTCCCCCAGAAATGGGAGGAATTAGGGGGAAGAACACAAGTTTCTTGTTTATTTTTTAAATAATTTTATCTTAAATAATATTTTTATATTATAAAAATGTAAAAAAAATTTATTTAAAATATTATAATAAAATTTTTATATTTTATATTTAATTATTTTATAATTATTATGAATAATATTTGATATACTTTATTTATTTTTTATTTATTCAAATAAGAAATTTTTTTATTTTATCCATTTTTATAACATTTTTATGTTATTATTTTATTTTTTATCTTTCTTTTTCTATTCTTCCTGCTTTCTTAGGCCAGGATCATTTATTTCATTCATCTATTCAAAGTTTATTATAACTTGGTGACATTTTTTCTTTAAAGTCAACATACACAACATCAAATTTCAAAGTTAAAATGGCGTCACTTTTAGACAAGAAAAAAGTGGTGTCACTTTTCGGCTTGTTATTCTGGATGTCTCACTCTCACTCTGCCTTTTGATTTTTATACTTTTCCCGCCTGAGTTACTTTTAAATTTTCTCATTTCACATAAGAAATAAGAAAACGTAGTTTTTAATATTTTGTAAGAACAAATACTAAAATATTATTAAAAATTTATTATATATAAATTTTTATTCTATAGTATTAAACACAAGTTATAAAAATCGATAATAAAATTCAAAATTTTACTTTTAATAATGCTGCATAGCAAACAAAAGACAAGATACATTCCATAGCCCATTACTTCAACAACTGCCGAGGGTACAAAATTGTGAGCGACGGACACAGTAGTTAATCATAAGGGGCAACCTCAATAATACGAGAATTTCTGTGATGATTAACTTTAATTTAATTGAAATTGACGAAGTAGTTTTAACTTAGGCTGTGACAACTGACAATGATATTGAGTTTTAAATTTTCTCGTCAATCACTTGTACTTTCAGTTTAAGAAAAGAAGCTTACCTTTTTACTGTTAATTCCATTACTAGCAACTATCTTGCACGTTATATTCTAAAGTTTTTAAAATTGGTCATTATTTTGTTAAACTATTAATTTAAGATTTAATAATTTAATTGTAATTAAATTGTAATCAAATTGATATTAATTAAATATTATTTTTTAAAAAATATATATAATATTATATTAAATATATATAATAATAATAAAATATATTAAAATTATAAATTTATATAATTAAAAATTAAAAAATTATATAGTTTTTAATTTTTAAATTAAAATTATACAAATAAATAAAATAAAAATTTATTTTAATATATCTTTAAAAAATTAAAATAATATTATTTTATATAAAATTGATTTTTGACTAATTTATTAATTTTTTGCTGATTTGGTTTATTATTAATTTTTTATTAAAACATTTTATGATTTAATTTATTTGAAAAGAAAACTGTTTCCACCGATTCTATCCGGTTTTTAAAATATTGTTATATACACACACGATGAAAAACATTAGACAATGTTAAAGAGTCACTGCATTTTAAGCTCCAATCTTCACTACCGAACATCTTATATATCTCTGTAGTGTGTTGTGGATCTACAAACCTAAATCTTGTTTTATGCAAGTTACAAAGGCAAAATGTTAGAATCTTGGTGCCCAAATTCGGCCTTCACTGTTCCACATAGCATGAAGGAGATTCAAACAAAAAACTTTTCTGCAATTTGAATTTTATTATCTAAAACTAAATTGGATAAATACACGTGAAAAAAGAGAAAGACAAAAAGGAATATATATAACGATAATGTGATAAAATAATCTAAAACTAGTGTAGCAATAATAAAAGTGTAAAATAATCAAGTTGTAAGAAATTTGAAAAGAAAAGTCAGACAAATAGCTTACTTTTTCCTATTTTTCCTCCTCCTAAATCCCTGTTTCTGATACACGCTCAAAATAAAAAATAGTCAAAACAACAGATACCATTGCAAGATCCAAATCAAATAAATAAAAAGCTGGTCAGGTGAGGACCCACTCTTCACATCGCCTAATAATTGAGACTTCCAATCCTTGTCTCCGTTTTCCTCCCTCAAAGATTAGGACAACAATGAAAGCCACGTGTAGCATCAAGAGACTCATGTCCATAGATAATACCCCTTGCCCTACCCTGGGAACAGAATCACCCTCTGAAGTCTGACCCCCCACAAAGCTAAAAAAACACCGATCCTACGTGTCAAAACGACGTTCCGTTTGTCAAAAAATCATTGACATCAGCAGCGGTACCCACATCCCCTTCTCCAATTCAGAGTTCTTCGGTGGAAGAAAACAGTAATGGTCCAAACTCCAAACCCCAAAAGAAGTGTTGCTTTTTCTTCCTTTTCTTTTTAACCTAAGAACATAACAACCAAGAGCTACTGCTACATTTTAAAAAGTCAAATTTTGCAAGACACGTGTCCATTTTTGGTTAAGCCGGAGAAGGTTGAGAGGTGGGATCAGCGGAGGACGGGATATCAGTTCCAACACGACAACCTTCGAGCATGAACACTATGTCAGACATGGTTGGTCGATCAAGAGGGTCAGTTGCGGTGCAAAGCAAGGCCACTTTCACACCCAGCAAGAACTCTTCCCATTCCGGTGACTCAGGATCCAACTCAAGCAAACCTGGGTCTAATAGTTCCGTAATTTGACCCTTTTGTAACTGTTTCTTCACCCATTTAACTATATCCTCATCCTCCGAGAACATCAGTGGTCTCTTTCCAGTGAGAAGCTCCAGCAACACAATGCCAAAGCTGTACACGTCACACTCCTTCGTGGCTTCCCCTGTTACCGATACTTCCGGTGAAATGTAACCCAAAGTTCCAATTGAAGTTGAAGTGGAGGCTTCAACCGGGTTGGCTATAGTTAACTTGTCAAGCCCAAAATCTGATAAATGAGCTTCGAAATCAGCATCGAAGAGGACATTCTGAGGCTTTATGTCGCCGTGGACCATTGAGGATTGATGCAGAAACGCTACGCCACGGGCAATTCCCAGTGCAATGAGGTGTCGCATTGGCCAATTCAAAACGTGGCCATCTAAGTGAGATGCTTCTTGGAGCAGTGTTGCGAGGTTTCCATTGGGCATGTAATCGTAGACCAGGAGTCTCACATCTGGTGAACTAGCATAGTAGCCTCTAAGAACGGTTAAGTTCCGGTGCTTGATTTTCCCTAATGATTCAGCTTCTTTTCTGAACATGTTTTCATCTACTGATCCATCTGGGAGCTTGCGAATGGAAAGAACCATTCCGTCGTTGTAGCAAGCTTTGAATACTTGCCCGTGTCTTGTTCTGCTCAGCACATTCTCTTCGTTGAATTGCCTTGTTGCTTCGATTGTTTCAGCAAGTGTGATTTTGTTATTGAACATGACAAGTTTTGGTCCATTGCTATCAGTGCTGCTACGACCTTGACTTGTTCCAGAACTTGTCCTCGGACTCTTTTTCTTCTCTCCTGACACTGCTGCTTTTATCCTTCTGCGCCATCTCAATAGGCTGAAAATATAAAAGCAGCAACATAGTGCCAATAAGAAAGCCCCGACTGCTATGATAACAATCAACACAATCAACCTATTCCTCTCCCTTCTGTCCATCTCTTGGCACTTCCTATCCAATGGCTTTCCACATAAATTCTTGTTGTTTTTAAATACAGAGGGGTCATTGAACCGAGAACCCAACAACGGTGGAATCTCACCTTCCAGATTATTGCCCGAGACATTGAAATACACCAAACCAGGGATCATGGATAGTTTACTAGGGATGTCCCCACTCAATTTGTTGGTAGAGAGATCCAGCATTGTTAGGTATGTTAACTCTGCCAATGACCCTGGTATAGCACCTGAAAGTTGGTTGTGGTCAGCTAACAAAACACTTAACCGTGAGCATTTGGAGATATCCACAGGCAAATCTCCAGTTAAATTGTTGCTACTCAAATCAAGCACTTTCAAATGGGAAAGGCCAGAGAGATCAGAGGGAATAAAACCTGCCAAATAATTTGATCCAAGCTCAAGAATTTCAATATCAGAGCAGTTTCCAATTTCCGGAGGAATAATTCCTGTGATGCGGTTATTAGACAATGAAAGAACAAGAAGTGATCGAAGAAAGCCATAATTTTTAGGAATTTGACCAGAAAACTGATTAGAGCTTAAGTTCACATATTTCAAACTAGTCAAGCTGCTAAACCCTTCAGGGACTTCCCCTGACAAGTTGTTCTCTTGCAGAGCTATAATCTGCAAACTAGGCAACCCTGAAAGCTCAAATGGCAATTCACCAGAGAGGTTCTGTTTGCTCAAATCAAGTGTAGTTAGCCTGAAAAGATTCCCCAAGCTAGAAGGAATTTCTCCATGGAAACCATTTCCACTTAGATTCAGAACCATTAATTTACTAAGATTCCCAATTCTCCCCGAAATATGACCCGAAAACTTGTTCCCACTAAGGTCCAGTATTGTCAAATTCTTTAACAACATTACCTCCTCTGGCATAATACCGTTCAAGCTATTACCTCTTAAACTCAAGGTTACAAGAGACGCAAGATTACCAAAACTCACCGGAACAGAACCAGTGAAGTGGTTGCCGCCAAGTGACAGAACATTCAGTCCATTCAGATAACCGAAAAAAGAAGGAACCTTGCCGAAAAATCGGTTCCCTTCAAAATCAACAACGTGCAGGGACCTACATTTCTCGATCACCGGTGGAATCGTGCCGGAGAACAAATTGTTGGCAATCTTCAACTCCTCCAACTGCTCGAGGTTTCCAATTTCCGGCGGAATTTCACCGGAAAGTTCATTGCCGGAAATATCGAGCACCGACAAAGTTGTTATATTGGCTAACCACAACGGAAACTTACCACGCACGCGATTACCCTGAATATTTAAAACCTCAAGAACGCTGAAACATGTTGCTGCTTGAGGCCATGCGAAATCCGTGAAGCCGTTGAACCCTAGTTGAACAATGTGAAGCGACGGCGTTTTGAGGGAGACGTTACAGAAAACGGAAACTGGAACAGAGCCGGTTAGATTATTCTGCGCAAGGGATAACACCTGAAGGTTCGGGAGAGCCGAAATCGCTGCCGGCAACACGCCGGCGAGTGCGTTCCCCTCGACACTCAAATGCACGAGAGAGGAACAATTGGCAAGAGACGAAGGTAAGGTTCCTCCAAGAAAATTGTGATCGAGCCAGAGATATTGCAAGCGCTGAAGCTCTCCGATGCTCGCCGGAATTTGGCCGGAGAACTGGTTGTTCGACAGATTGATAAGCTGAAGCTGAGAAAGACCGGAAACAGTGCTTGGAATCTCGCCGGAGAATGCGTTCGCGGAGAGGTCAAAGTACTTCAGACGGAGAGGGAGTTCTCCGGGAACTTCGCCGGAGAGATTGTTTCCGGCGACGTTGAGAATCTGAAGACCGGCGAGGTTTGCGATTTCCGGCGGGATTTCACCGGAGAATGAGTTGTACTGTAAGAACAAGGCGCGTAGGAGCGTGCATTTGGAAAGCGAGTGAGGAATGGTGCCGTTGAAGGAGTTGGAACGAAGGCTTAGCGTCCGAAGCATGCGTAGGTCTGAAATACGGTCACTGAGTTGACCACCGAGTTGAAGGCGAGGTAAGCGTAGCTCGATGACTCGGTCGTTTTTGCATGAAACGCCGCGCCAGTCGCATGGAGCTAACGGCGTGGACGGGTCCCAGCCGTTAAGCGCGCCGAGAGGGTCGTGGAGGTTGAGCTTGAACGACGTTAAAGCTTGGATCTCCGTGACAGAGCTGCAGTGGGCGCATGATAAGAAGGGTGCGCACAGTAGCACGAGGAGAAGAAGGGTAGACATAGTTTTAATGGTACTAAGGTGTGATGATGAGCGTGTGTTGGAGTGATGTAAGGCAAGGGAGAAGCATAGATGGAGTGAAAAGGTGTGGCTGGCTTAAAGATGTGCTAATGTGCGCATTTTCCAGATTCACCAAAGCATACTCAGGGAGATTCTCTTTCTCTTCTCTGTCTATAATTTGTGTTTGCCCAGAGATGAAATAGAGTTCCCTCCAAAGTCGTACGCAGAACCTCTTCCCTCCCTGTCTTTTTCTTTTTTCTATTTTTAGGGCTTTGTTTGTTTGTGAATTTTTTATTACTTCTTTTTTGTAATTAATTATTTTCAGGTTTATTCGCTATAATTCGCCAACTTCTGAAAATGAAAATGGCACTGCGGTGTGATCAGGCTACGGCGAGACCCTACGGTACGGTCTGATGACTTCTTTAATATAATGTGATGAAAAAAAAAAAGATCAATAGTATCTCTCAATCAAAAGGTTCTGATTTTATTGATATTTTAGTGAGATGCATTCATGTTTTGCCCAATGTGGTAGGTTTTCAATGAATCGGCGTAGTTAAAAGTTTCTCGACGATGTGATAGCTGGAATCATTGAGCTATGTGTCTGTCTATCTTATCTTTGCATGTTTAACTTTCGCTTCTGTTCCGTTGTTGAGTGTTTAATCAGTGCTCGTAATTAAATCATATACTTTCACATCAATTTTAAATCACGTTCGATGCCTCGTAAGAAATTCTCTTGGTCGAATGTGGAAACATGCACTGGGTCTCGAATGTTTCGTCGTGCTTTCCCTGCTGTTTTGTTTAAGGATTTGATCGTTTAGCAATTTTTCGAAAATTATTTTCTATTATTATGCTGAACATGTTTTACTCTCTGTTTGGGTTGAATTAGAAAAGAGAGAAATGAAAAAAAAAAAACGAGAGAAATTGATGTGAAATTGAAGACTTCACTTGTTTAGACAAAAATGGAATATAAGGTGGAAGGAAAGAAGGAAAATTGGAATCGTGTCTATTGTTTGCCTCTTGTGCCGTAATCTTAGCACGGGAAGAGAGAAGGAACTTAATGAATTCTCTATTTTGCCCTCTCTCCCTTTATTTATTTTTTTCAATTTTCGTCTTAACCCAATTCATTGCTAGGCCATTGTTGAAGCTACACTGTGCTAGTCTCAAATCTCTCTTCAAATGCTACAACTCGGAGCCTGAAACACTTGTGGCCTACTTTAGCCAGGATTTGTGCAATGTTCACTATTTTGACCCTGAAATCGAACTTCCCCACACTATCATCTGTCTTGACCATTTTACTGTTGGTGCATATCTATGTTAACCCTGTGCAACGACCATGATGCGTAGTGTTTCAGATGGGTCTTTAAAGATTTTTTTTTTCAACTATCAATTCTCGACCATAATAATTCTCATTCCTGTTAGTATTAATAGATTGTGGGTTTCTTCTCCTTTTAAAAAAATAGATTATGGTTTTTTCTGTTGTCTAGTGGATCAGAGCTCTCATTTCCATCCTCACACACCAACTGGTTTCGGATTAATAAATATATCAAGATTAGACTATGTGACCATGGTGCGTATCTCTTATCTCCATTTTTTTTATCTAATTGTTTTTGTTTTATTATTTTATTTAGAATGCCATAATTTTTATTATATTTCATGTTTGAGAAAAAATAACTTAAGGATAAATTTTTCTTTTTCTAAATATTTCAATTTCTTTTTTTTTCATTTTTCTACTTAGTTTAATAAATAGAGAAAAATTTTAATATTTTTTCTGGATTTTTTATATTCAAATAATGCACCATATCTATTTCATCTCTCTCTTTATTTTATTTTCTTTTATATTTTATTTTTTCAATTTTTTACTATAATTTGCCCAATTAATGTAAAATTTATAGTTAAAATTAATTTTAGATGCATATTTAATTTCATTCTATATTGTAAAATTAAGTTTATCGAAATCGCTTTTATTTAATTTTAGAACAAACTAGTTATTAATCAGTACTTACAACTAATTCATATTCATTCACGTCAAATTTAAATCTCGTTAAAATGATGCCTTGTAAGAAATTCTCTTGGTCGAATGTGGAAACATGCATTAATCGGATGTTTCACTTTATTTTCTTTGATTTAATGTTAGAATTTAGATTAGGATCTAGTCCATTTCTAGTCTTTAGCTGTGGTTTTCTCTATTGGGGCTATTCAATTGGAATGGTAACAAATGGTTCCGCCAAAATAAAGAACAATTGGACGATGATTGGATTTTTCGAAGTTTAGGCTTTTTCAAGTTGGGATGGATAGGACATATTTTCACTTGTTTGGTACTTTATACTTTCACACCCAAATTTTGGCTGGACGTTCAGTGTTTCCTTTAAAATGTTGAGTATGGTTCATTCCCTTGGGCTTGAATGGTCAATACATCAGCTGAAGTTGAAAGCAAAAAGAGCCAAGTTTTCACTGTTATTTTAGGCTTTTGAATCTATTTCGGCATAAAGTTCTACCAGGAAAGTACAGCGAATGCTTATAAAATCTCAAAGGATCAAATTAGATTAATGTCCATCAATTTGGAGGACCACAAATTGATAGTCACGTTGATACTTTAGTTGAAAAATTTGACAATTAAAGCCAACCCACGCGACAAAATTTCAAATCAAAGCAACGTTTTTGGGAGGTTTGTACCTGGGATTAGAGCTAGTAGTGTAGGGGGAAAAACAAAAAGGACAGAAACAAGAGAAAAGGATCACTATTATATGCTCCATAAATCTAGGCAAGACATTTTGCCAATAAAAAGGGGTTTCACTTTAACATGATCATTTTTTTCGTAATTATGTCGTAATTGAACAATGGTACGTCTTGCCAGCACCAAATGACCTGGCAATGCAAGAAATTTATCACAAGCCTACTGAACTAATAAGAGTGCTAATTTGGTCAAGTGGTTCAGAAATGAAACATGATCTAGCCCCGTTCTCCTTCATGCTTTCAATATGTGGAAAGAAATGCTGATGGGTAGAGAGGGCTTATGGGCATCATCCAAGAAATTAATATATAATTAACATGAACAGAACGATGGCATTCTTTACCGTTTTGTGTCTAGTTGTGATTGAATTGAATGGCAACAGGGAACATTTTAAATGCTATGTTTGGTCATCAAAATCAACACACTTTTCCTCTTGGAATCAAGGAAATAGAATAATTTTAAATTTTCATATAACAACTTGTATATTTTCTTACTTTTAAAATAAAAATATTACATATTTCTATGATTAAATATATTTATTTTTATTTAATACTTGTTTTATAAGATATGAAGTAATATTTAAAAAATATAATATTACTCTTGAAAATAAAGAGGTAAGTATATGAAAACAAACAACAAATAATATTACTATTTAATCCTCCAATTAATCTACATAATATTTTATAAAAAATATTAAATAAGAAATATTTATTATCTTCAAAATATAAAAAAATATTTTTATCCAATAATTAAGATAACTAGTAGGATATTGCACAAAAAAAATCCTATAATTATTCAACTTAAACTCTTCATGTATTCACTAGTTAAGTAATTTTAATTAAAATTAATTTTATATTTCATACAGTATCATTTTATTAATATTTATAATACTTTTAAAAATTATTAAATAAAAATAAAAATAAATTTTATATATTAAAAATATTTTATATTTCTTATTTAATAAATAAGAATATTAATATAAAGATATTATAAAAAATTTAAAAATATTATTTTATTAAATATACAATTTTTTTATGTGAGTAGTTATCACTCACCTAGGACTATATTTAAAGAATTCAAGTTCAAAAAAAATTAATATAGAAATAAATAAAGAACTTAAGTTGTTTCCACTCAAAATATATTGTGAATCATCTCAATAACTGTTTAATATGTTATTTTAATAATATTTTATAAATAGAAATTAACGTATTTTAAAAAATAAGATAAAATAAATTTTAATCTTAGATTATGATATAAAATAATATATAATTACACAATTCACTATTTATATTAATTTAATAAAAAAAATTCATATGAAGATTTAAAAATTATTGTAATTTTATAATTAAAGAATATTTTAATGCAATATTTAACATATATTTATTATAAAATTAATAATAATATATTAGGAAATTTTTATCTGTATTTTATTATTAGAGTAGTTAAAATATAGTATGATTATACTTAAGAAAAATTTGATATTTTATTCATAAAATTTCTCATATTATATATTTATAATTGTACAAAATTATAAATCATGTTTAATCGAATATTATAAATCTCACAATATATAAAAAATATATTAACATAAAATATATATGACTTAATTTATATAAAAAATTAAACTTAATTCTAAAATTATAACACCATAAAAAGAATTACACGGTACATAATATATAAATTTTATTAATTAATTATGTAAAATTATAAACTAAATTATTTAAATTTTTACAAATTTTTTACAATAATTTTTCAAACTCACAACCATACAAATATAATAATGGAATATATTATATGGTGATATATACTATAAATAGAATATAATAGTATTATATACTATAAATAGGATATTTAATAGAAGGCATAAAGGGAGATCAAAATTGGCAAGTCTTTATAATATATGCTTACAGAGATAAAAAAAAACTAAATCCATATAATAACATTTAACCATAAGAGTACAGCATGCTATAGTGACACAAATATCATATGGAATGTGCGTAAAAAAATTTAAACCCAAAATTTAAGAGTGTAGTATTTAAATAATGCAATTAATCTTATATCATTAAAAAAATTATTTTTTAACAACAGTTATATTTTATTTTACCAAAAGTTTAAACCTCATTCACATCATTTAAACAATAAGAAAATTATGTAGCAAATTGTTTATCAATAATTTTAAGCAAATATGGATAAATCCAATTCAAACAGTTGAAATTTACTTAAAATCTTTTATAACCTTTGCTAAATTTGAAAAAATTTATAATGATTTAAATCTTAGGTAGTTATTTACAATTGTGCAAACCTTTATTATTTATTTTATATTTTTTAATAATTTAAACTCTTGTTAGTTATTTAGGTTCATTACTTATTTTATATTTTTCAATAATTTAAATCTTTGTCAGTTTCTTAGGTGATGAAATCCTTTTCTAATTTACTAATAATGATAATAAATTTCTTCTAATATTTTTTCAGTTTCTAACAATTTAAAATATAATTTTTTTATTATTATAATATTAAAAAAACCTAAAAATATACTAAGAATTAAAATTTATATCAAAATATACATTAACAATTTTTTAAAATCTCAAATTATATTATTAGTTGTTAAAATAGTATTATAATATTTACATCAATATTATAATTATACTAAAATATTAAATGCACTTAAACTAAACATCCACTCCTAGAAAAAAAATAAAAGCAAAAAAAAATTAATAATTAGAATAGATTTGAAACTATAATCAATACTTTTTATTTAGATTACATATATTTTCAATAACTTATACTTAAATTATTTATTTGTTAATGTTTCAATAACTAATGCTTAAATAAATTCTGCGATCATGATTCAAGGCCCAATTTTCTTTTTGCTCATTTTTTTGATTAATTTTATAAAGTCAGGAAAATAAAACAAATGGATAAAATAATTAAGTTTCTCTTCTTTCTTCTTAACCACAGGTAGTCCGTATCTTTTAAAAGGAGGGATGGATTTTCACCCCGAAAAAGTAGTAAAATAATTCAAAAGATATATGATAAATGATGTAATTAAATAAAGATTGAAAAATAGATAAAAAAATTATAAAAGAAATAAGTATAAAAATTATTATTGTTATTCAATCCGCCACTACCTCGAAATTTCATTTTATGTAAACAAAATTAAAATAAAGAATACTGTGAAATTTTATATATATGTGACACGCTCGTCGTAAACGCGCAAAAATAATTTCTAGATTTCCCCCAAACTATTGGTATAATATAAGGTGCAACCTAGGTCATCTCCCAAAGACCATTTCAGATTCTTAAGCAAATAAGGAGAATGTTAGAACAAGGGGATTTTGGAAAGATTTGATATGAAGTTCTAAATGCAAAATACAGAATGAAATTTATTTGACTTAACAATAATCAACTCAAGGAATTCAGAGACTATTTTCTTAACTAATCATTGATCACTAAAATCATGCATTGTGTTTATCAACCTAGGATCATCTGGAACCCCTACAATGATCCTTGAATTCTCTACTGAGAAACCTCTCAGAATTTAATTGATTATGATCAACAAGATTTAGTAACCACTTAATCTTTTATCTAAACCAATTTCACAATCAGAATTCAGTTGAAGTAAGTAATAAAATGAAAACCTTCAATTAAATTACTTAATTTCTACTCTTCAAACTTTTGGAAAGTGATTTACCAATCAAAAACCAATTATAAATCAATCATGCATTAATCAAAATACGTCAACCGATCAAACTTTGATTAAAGAATAAAATTGAAGAATATAGTGAAGTAGAGTAGAAACCACTTAATAAGCATGTAAATAAAGATCAAGACCTCAAAGTTAAAATGAAAATAGCTTGAATCCTCGAATTGAAACTACAAACCTAGCCTTCCATGAAGGAGGCAAATTAACAACAAAGAAAGAGGCAAATTAACAACAAATAAATCCTAAGCCTTCCATGTAGGAGGCAAAACTAACAAGAAATAAATCCTAAGCCTTCCATGTAGGAGGCAACTAACAATAAAGAAAAACTAAGCCTTCCATGTAGGAGGCAAACTAACAAGAAAGAAAACATAAGCCTTCCATGAAGGAGGCAAAACTAACAAGAAAGAAAGGAAGAAAGAAAGAAAGAAAGAAGATGGTATTGGAGTTGATCTCCAAAATTGGTGTGTGTCTCCTCTTGCAAACCCTTCTATTTATAGAGGATTTTTGAGGCATCATCTTTAAAAAGTCACCAACTAGGATATTACTTTTCTACCCTTTTCTTGCTTTCACATGGGCTTTGTTGAAATTGCAAAACACTTTTGAATTTTTGCCACCAATGAGCACAACAATTTTGACTTTCTTGCACCGCAATTTCGGATGTTCACATGTCCGAGTTAGAGCTTGACTTCTGAACAAAAGTTGTAGCCCTGGATCTTAGCTATCCAACAAAGTTGAGTTCATCTCAATATGACTTCTATATCTCAAGATATGGCCGGATCTTTGCACACTGTTCAAATTCCACGTCAGCAACACTATCTCATCTTTTGAGATAATTTCGGAGTCCTAAACATCCAATTTAGAATCTGATCTTGCTTTGTAAATATGGACACTTCTTTAAGCTTTCATTCAAGATAGATTTCATGATTTTTGGATGTCTACAACTCCTATTATGCTCAAAATACTATAATAGTGTCATTTTAATCGGGTAAGCAAAGAAATTCAATTAAACTTCATATGAACCCAAACTCATAAAATATGACAAAGATCACTTAATTGAACATATAAGAAGTCTTAATGAGATAAAAGTGAGAGATAATTATTTATGAAATCTATGCTTATCAAATTCCCCCACACTTATCTTTTGCACGTCTCGGGCAAACTTAAGTTAAGGATTGGTGACTTTTTTTTTTTTTTTTTTTTTTTTTTTTTTTGAAAGAACATCAAAGTTTTGAGTTGATTTCTCAAGAATTCACAAAATTTCATGAAGCATTCTTTCATCACATTTTTGAAATTACTTAGAAAGGCAACTTTAATTTGAAAAACATAGATTGAGAAAGATAAAACCTCACATGATATACTCTGAATCTCTCAAGTGTTTGATTTGGTAAGTTGTTCTCTCAAATTCAATCCATGAAAGATGAACTATCATAGGCTTGCATATCTTCTACTTCTCTACTACTATGTACACATGCAATGCACAAATCAAGAGGTCTTTATTTTGGTTCTAACGAGATTAGAAAGATGAAATGATATATTGAAGAGATACAATGTTAGACCAAGGAAAATGGTAAGGATTGAGAATTGATTGTAAGTGCAAGTGTGAGAAACAGATATCACTTCTTCAATTTTTTTTTTTTCTTTTTTTTCAATATAATAGTTTATTTATTAATTTATTGCTTCAGTTTTTTTTTTTTCAACCATGATATTGATGAACACAACAATAATCTCCCCCACACTTATTGAAACACTTATGGTATGATAAATCCAGTATTCCTCACCTTCTATGGTCAGACAAATTGTTTTTTTTTTTTTTTTTTTTTTTTTTTTTTTTTTTTATTTGTGGTGAGCTAAAAAGAAGAAAAGGCTAATCGGCTCAAAGGGCTGATCAAAGGATAAAATTATATGGTTTAGTTATTTGGCCAAGTGGTTTGTTCAAGAAAAACAGTGCCTCAATCATTTTTGTACAAATCATGTGAAAATGTAGCTTCAAAAAGAATCAATGCAAGTTCTGAAGTAACATATTCCATGGATGAAAATCACACAAGAAAGAAAATAATAATAAGGCTCAAAATCTCACAGGTAATATATTTATGAAATCTAATCTATCCAGTTCAAATATGTGTTGCCAAACTAATTAATCTCGAAATGTAAATCATTTTGCTTCAATTATTTTATGAAATCTAAAGAAAAACATACTTCCACATTCAAAATTTTTTTTTTTTTTAAAAATCATAAGATGCGTATCAAGAGTCAAGTGTAACTCCTTACTCAGCCATCTTACTCAAAGTAAGTTTATGAATCTAACCTAATTTTTTTTTTGTTTTTTTTTTTTTTTTTTTTTTTTTTTTTTTTTAATTTTAGATATCGGACCATCTTCCCCCCAACCTATCCAAGACATTGTCCCCAATGTCTTAGATGAAATTTCATATAACAGGAAAAGAAATGTAAGAAAACCATCAAAGTAAGGAAAAGTTATAACCGAAGAGTGGTATCTGGTTCTCTTTTATCTCTGCCATCCTGATTTGGTTGGTTCACCAGCTGCATTGCTTGACTGAGCTCAGATGTAGGATTTTGCAAAATCTCAAGTAGCTGTTCAACAGTTGAAGCAGATACTATGATGTTGCGCATGGATTGTGGCATGAACTCCTGCTCTACTGCATGATCTAAAAAGGATATCAAACCATTATAAAAGCCATTAATATTCAATAAGCCCAAAGGTTTTTTATGAAAATTCCGATAGGCCCAAAATATAATGGTAAAAATTTCTTCCATTGTTCCAAGACCACCAGGTAATGCAATAAATGCATTAGAATTAACCAACATGTGTCTCATACGGTCATGCATGGTTGCAACCTTCAATTCAGTACCCAGGGTGAAGTAGGAGGTGCTCCCATTTTTTAAGCCAACACCTAAGACGTTACACCCCTTTGTGAGTGCAGATCCTGCAACACATCCTTTTAAACCCTGAATCCCTCCCCCATAAACAAGATTGATTTTTCTTGCAGCTAATGCCTTACCAAGGGTAGAAGCTGCATGTTGAAATTCTCCATCCTTTCCAAGGTTAGACCCACCAAAAACACAGATAGTATTGATCTTATCCATATACGGTGTTTCTGTCTTTTTTTTTTTTTTTTTTTTTTTGAAAAAATATGTCATAGAGGTGGATAATTTATAGGGACTCAATATCAGACAAGGAGATCGCTTGAATAGTGCGGGATCAGGATTTGGTAGCAAAAGTTTGAATTTTTGCTGCAAAAGTTTGAATTTTTGTTGCAAAAGTTTGAATTTTGGTTGCAAAAGTTTGAATTTTGGGTTCAAGGAAAAGGTGAATGTCAGAGGGGAAAGACTTTAAGCAGGGGTGAAAATTTCAAAAAAAACGGTGGCCCAATAAATTGAAAAGACAATGTAAATGACAAACATACACGCATGAGAATGAACAGTAGTTGTGATTGTGGCTCACATCTTCCTCTGGTTTTACGTCCAGTAACGGCTGAAACGCCTTCTAAGAGTCGAGGATGTGCTTCCCATTCAGTTTTCTTGTAAACTGACAACAGGGTCTTTTAAAGTCAGATTCCCAAGACTATAACGTGCTTTTTCCTTACGGAACAGTTCAAACAAATCAAGAAGGACTCCTTGTACATGCCCACTAGGATGCGTCTCAAGAGTCTGAATGATATCATCCAATGACTCCTTACTCAGTCCATCCTTTATGAATTGAATTTTGTCCTCTCGATTTCTTGAAACCATTCCAGGGTTCTTGCATCTTGTGTTACAGGTCCATCTTGCACACCTGTAGCAAACTCCAATTCTTTTTGCCCTTCTCTTCTTTGCATAGGAACTTCTTCCCATACCTGGCATGTTTTTAACAAATGATTCTTGAAATTCACCTGCTAGACGTACCTTAGCTTCAATGATCCAACGGACATCTTCTGGAAGGCCTAAGAGTGTTAATGCTCTCAATCGTTCAAGTCTGCAATTGTAAATGTCTTTAAGAAAATTTCTGGGGAGAGTAGGGAACAAAATTTTGATCCTGGTGAGAGCTTTCTCCATTTTTTTTTTCTTAAAACACTCAAGTTATTATTCCTGCAAGCTCAATGTGGTGTAATAGTTGGGATGATTTAAGAGGTGAAGAAGGAAGTTGAGAGATTAGTTGAAACTTATAAGCGAGGAATGTGAGAGAGGGAGAGGGAGAAAGAGAGAGAGAGAAAGAGAGAAAGAGAGAGAGAGAGAGGGAGAGAGAGAGACTTCTCTTGAATTTATTGCAGGTATGTGGCATTGTGCAAATGCACTTCTTCTACCGTGTGCTTTTGAAAACCTTCGAAAAATGGTTTAAGACGATGTCCATTCACCTTGAAGATATTTTCAGTTACCTCATTTTTTATTTCCACTGCACCATAAGGAAAAACATTAGTAACTACAAATGGTCCTAACCATCTAGAGCGTAGCTTACCAGGCATAAGCTTTAGCCGAGAATTGAAAAGGAGAACTTTTTGTCCAACGGAAAACTCCTTTCTTGCCAACTTTTTGTCATGAAGAGCTTTGACCTTTTCTTTGTAAATTTTGGAGTTTTCGTATGCTTCTAATCGAATTTCTTCAAGTTCCTGCAATTGAAGCTTTCTATGGATTCCTGCTTGGTCTAGATCCATGTTGCATTTCTTTACTGCCCAAAATGCTCTATGCTCTAATTCAACTGGAAGATGACATGCTTTACCAAAGACAATCCTGTAGGGAGACATGCCAATGGGTGACTTGTAAGCTGTCCTATATGCCCATAATGCATCAACAAGGCGCAAGCTCCAATCTTTCCTGTTAGGCTGAACTGTTTTCTCTAAGATTTTCTTGATCTCTCGATTAGAAACTTCAGCTTGACCATTTGTTTGAGGATGATATGGGGTGGAAACTTTATGCATGACTCCATATTTGCGGAGTAGGGCTTCCATTGTGCGGTTGCAAAAATGAGTACCTTGGTCACTAATTAGAGCTCTAGGAATGCCAAACCTGCTAAAAATGTTAGACCTGATAAAATCTGCAACAACTCGAGCATCATCAGTACGGGTGGCTTTTGCCTCCACCCATTTTGAAACATAATCAACAGCTAGCAGAATGTAAACAAAGCCAAAAGAGACAGGGAATGGACCCATAAAGTCTATACCCCATACATCAAATACCTCACAAAAGAGAAGTGGTTGTTGGGGCATCTCATTTCTGCGCGAAATACTCCCTATTCTTTGGCACTGCTCACAAGTTATGCATAATCTGTGTGCATCACGAAATATTGTAGGCCAATAAAAGCCTGAGTCTAGTACTTTTCTAGCTGTCCGTTGTGGCCCAAAGTGTCCACCACAAGCTAGGGAATGGCAAAAGGTAAGTACAGACTGAACTTCATGATCTGGAACACACCTTCTAATGATTTGATCACTGCATGTCTTCCAAAGGTATGGTTCATCCCATATGTAGTGTTTGGCATCACTTTTCAACTTGGCAAGTTGCGATTTGGTGAAGTGTTTGGGTATTTCTTTAGCAACCAGATAGTTTACCAAATCTGCATACCAAGGATCTTTCCCGTGCAATTGATAGAGATGCTCTTCTGGGAATGAATCTGCAATTGAAGTTTCTTCACAAGGTTGCTGGATCCGACTTAAATGATCTGCTACAAGGTTCTCTGCACCACTCTTGTCTTTAATCTCTAAATCAAATTCTTGCAACAGAAGCATCCAACGAATCAGTCTTGGCTTAGCATCTGTCTTCTTCAGCAAGTATTTCAAAGCTGCATGGTCAGAGAAGACAATAACTTTAGATCCAAGCAAATAGGAGCGAAATTTATCTAATGCAAACACAATTGCCAAAAGCTCCTTCTCAGTAGTTGTGTAATTTGATTGGGTTGCATCAAGTGTGCGAGAGGCATATGCAATGACATGAGATCTCTTGCTAACTCTTTGAGACAGTACAGCACCAAGGGCATAATTGGATGCATCACACATTAATTCAAATGGAAGCGTCCAATTAGGTGGTTGAATGATGGGAGTGGTTGTCAACCGCTTCTTTAGTTCATCAAATGAATCCTTGCATGCTTGATCAAACACAAATTTGGTATCTTTTTGTAGTAGTTTAGAAAGAGGTTGTGCAATCTTGCTAAAATCCTTGATGAATCTTCTGTAAAAACCTGCATGACCAAGTAAAGAACGTACTTCTCGCACAGAAGTGGGGTAAGGTAGAGAAGTAATAATGTCTATCTTGGCCTTATCAACCTCTAAACCTTTGCTAGATACCAGGTGTCCTAAGACTATACCTTCTGTTGCCATGAAATGACATTTTTCAAAATTCAAAACCAGGTTAGTCTCAATGCATCTGTCCAAAACTTTAGAAAGGCTTTCTAAGCATGCATCAAAAGAAGAACCATATACAGTGAAGTCATCCATAAACACTTCCATGCAACTTTCTAAGAGATCAGAGAAAATGCTTACCATGCATCTTTGAAAGGTTCCAGGGGCATTGCATAGACCAAAGGGCATCCTTTGATAGGCAAAAGTACCAAAAGGACAAGTGAAGGTGGTCTTATGCTGGTCTTCTGGGGCTATATGTATTTGAAAATAACCTGAAAAACCATCCAGAAAGCAATAGTGAGATTTTCCTGCTAATCTTTCCAAAATTTGGTCTATGAAGGGCAAAGGGAAGTGATCCTTGCGAGTAGTTTGGTTAAGCTTCCTATAATCTATGCACACTCTCCAACTGTTTTGTATTCTGGTAGGGATTAGTTCATCATTGTGATTTTTGACTACAGTCATGCCAGTCTTCTTAGGAACTACTTGCACCGGGCTTACCCAATCACTGTCTGAGATGGGATAGATGATACCAGCTGCCAAAAGCTTACCTACTTCCTTCTTTACCACATCTAGGATGGTTGGATTCAAACGCCTTTGTGGTTGTCTAACAGGTCTGGTGTTTTCCTCCAGCAGTATCCTATGCATACAAGTAGATGGGCTAATACCTGGAATATCAGCCAAAGTCCATCCAATTGCTTGTTTATGGCTTTTTAAGGTTTGCAGTAACCTTTCTTCCTGTTGTGGTAGAAGGTTCGTTGCTACAATGACAGGAAGCTTCTCATTTTCCCCCAAATAAGCATACTTTAGATGTTCAGGCAAAGGCTTCAACTCCAAAGGAGGTGGTTGTATTATGGAAGGAAGAGATCTATCTGAGATTGAAATGTCTGCAACACTTGCATCTAACATGTCATCTTTCAACGAAGGTTGGTCTGCAGCATTAATCCTGGAACACACAATACATGAATCAAATTCATCACATGTGCAAGTAAAATTATCTAAGTAATCTAAATCAAAATCAAAAAATTTAAAAAGTAGATTGTCAATAGAATAATCATCCGCAAGAAGGTCTATGGCATCAAGTTGAAAAAGTGAATGATTCTCTATGGGATGCTTCATGGCTTCAAATATGTTGAATTGGATGATATCATCTCCAAATTCCATAGAGAGAGTTCCCGTATGCACATCTATCTTTGTTTTTGCAGTTTTGAGGAAAGGTCTCCCTAGGATCAAGGTTGCTCTATTGATGGATGACTCATCTTCCATATCCAAAATGTAGAAGTCAGCTGGAAAGATCAGCTTATTCACTTGAACTAGCACATCTTCAAGTACTCCGGCTGGATGTGCTGTACTTCTGTTGGCTAATTGAATCACCACACCAGTTGGCTTCAGTTCTCCCAGATTCAAAGATTTATAAACTGATGAGGGCATAACATTAATGGAAGCACCTAGATCCAGCAATGCATCACCAAATGTAGAATTTCCTATTGTGCAAGGAATGGTGAAAGTTCCTGGATCTTTACATTTCTGAGGGAGGCTGGGTTGAATTAAGGCAGAAACATTGCGTCCCACACTGATCTTCTCATCCCCTTTGAGTCTTCTCTTATGCGTGCACAAATCCTTTAGAAATTTGGCATATTTGGGAATTTGCTTGATAGCATCTAGAAGTGGTATGTTGACTTCCACTTTCCTAAAAGTATCTAGAAGCTCTTTATCCAATTCTGCATGAACATTGGGCTTGGATTGAACCATTCTATTTGGAAAAGGTAAAGATACCTTCTGATCAGCACAATTTGGGGTTTTCTTCTCATCAGATGCTTCAAGTGCAGATCGTTTATGGCAAGCTTCTTTTTGTTGATCATTCGATGTCTTATCGAAGGCTGGTGTATTTTTTTCATCAGACTTTCCCTCTGATTCAGATGGCTTATCAGAGATGTCTCCAGGTGTGGAGATAAATGCTTCTTTTTGGTGTGGATTAGTCTGATTGAAGCTTTGTTGCTTTAAAATTGTAGGGTCTGTCTGCACTTTCTTCCCACTTCTCAAGGTCATGGCATTCACACTTTTGGGATTTATGACAGGTTGAGAAGGTAGTTGACCAGAACCTTGAGATTTCAATTGGTTGACAGTGGTAGCCAACTGCCCAATTTGAGTTTGTAAATCCTGAATGGTAGAACTTACATTTTGTTGAAATTGAAGATTATTGGTTGCTAATTGCTTCATCAAATCATCAAGAGAGGGTTCAGAAGCATTAGAGGGTACAGATTGCTGCATATGCTGTTGTTGTTGTCTGAATGGCGGTGGTTGGTATTTATTTTGGGAGTCAGATGTTTGAATCCTTTGTTGTTGTGGAGGACCATATCTCAAGTTAGGATGGTTTCTCCAACTAGGATTGTATGATCCAGAAGGGGGTTCAAACTTCTGTTGCTGATAATGTTGAGGAGGCCTGTATTGTTGTCCTGTGCCAAAAATACCATTTACTGTAGCCTCAGGTGTCTCACTTTCTTGCAATGTTGGGCATGCATCAGTAGGATGATCTGCAGAAGTGCAGATGCCACATGTTTTGATTTTGTCAACAACATTAAGTTGCTGTTGTTGTCCAATGGCCAACTGTCTTACGATGGAGGTTAGTTCTTCAATTCTGTTCTCCAATCGTGTATGGTCTGTCTTTGTGGTCATTTCGTGGACTCCTTTAGACAATGAATTAGTTCGAGAATTGAATTGCTGAGAATTTTCTGCCATGTTGGCAATCAAATCTCGAGCTGCTGTAGGAGTTTTGTCCATAAGTGCTCCACCACTAGCTGCATCAACCATGCTTCTGTCCATTGGCATGAGTCCTTCATAGAAATACTGAATCAGTAATTGATCACTGATTTGATGGTGCGGACAAGTGGCGCATAGTTTCTTGAATCTCTCCCAATACTCATAGAGAGTTTCTTGGGAGTTCTGTCTGATGCCGCAAATCTCTTTTCTGATAGCTGCTGTTCTGGATGCAGGGAAGAATTTCTCCAAGAATAATCTTTTCATATCATTCCAGCTTGTAACAGATGTTGGATGTAGATAGTACAACCAGTCCTTAGCTCCATCATTTAAGGAGAAAGGAAATGCCTTCAACTTGATATGATCTTCTGGAATTCCTTGTGGCCGCATTGTGGAACACACAATGTGAAATTCCTTCAAATGTTTATGAGGGTCCTCACCTGCAAGGCCATGAAACTTAGGTAGCAAATGTATTAGTCCAGACTTCAGTTCAAATGGTGCATCAACATCAGGGTATTGAATGCACAATGGTTGATAAGCAACATCAGGTGCAGCTAATTCTTTTAAGGTTCTATCAGCCATGTTCTTAGCAAAATATTTAAAACTATCAAAATTTAAAGATGAAAAATCACTACTGTTACTTTCTTGGTTATTACTGGATGAATGTCTTCTATGTGCTCTTTTCAAATGGTGGAATGTTCTATCAATCTCAGGATCATATGCATATAAATTTTCAGGATTGGATCGGGTCATACACAAAAAGGTGAATTCATACAGAAAATCCAAGAATGATATACCTAAAGTAAAAACAATTGTTAGAAAGATTAAAATTTTTATACAAACTCCTAAATGAGCCTAGGAAATTAAAATGGTCCCCGGCAACGGCGCCAAATTTTGACACGCTCGTCGTAAACGCGCAAAAATAATTTCTAGATTTCCCCCAAACTATTGGTATAGTATAAGGTGCAACCTAGGTCATCTCCCAAAGACCATTTCAGATTCTTAAGCAAATAAGGAGAAGGTTAGAACAAAGGGATTTTGGAAAGATTTGATATGAAGTTCTAAATGCAAAATACAGAATGAAATTTATTTGACTTAACAATAATCAACTCAAGGAATTCAGAGACTATTTTCTTAACTAATCATTGATCACTAAAATCATGCATTGTGTTTATCAACCTAGGATCATCTGGAACCCCTACAATGATCCTTGAATTCTCTACTGAGAAACCTCTCAGAATTTAATTGATTATGATCAACAAGATTTAGTAACCACTTAATCTTTTATCTAAACCAATTTCACAATCAGAATTCAGTTGAAGTAAGTAATAAAATGAAAACCTTCAATTAAATTACTTAATTTCTACTCTTCAAACTTTTGGAAAGTGATTTACCAATCAAAAACCAATTATAAATCAATCATGCATTAATCAAAATACGTCAACCGATCAAACTTTGATTAAAGAATAAAATTGAAGAATATAGTGAAGTAGAGTAGAAACCACTTAATAAGCATGTAAATAAAGATCAAGACCTCAAAGTTAAAATGAAAATAGCTTGAATCCTCGAATTGAAACTACAAACCTAGCCTTCCATGAAGGAGGCAAATTAACAACAAAGAAAGAGGCAAATTAACAACAAATAAATCCTAAGCCTTCCATGTAGGAGGCAAAACTAACAAGAAATAAATCCTAAGCCTTCCATGTAGGAGGCAACTAACAATAAAGAAAAACTAAGCCTTCCATGTAGGAGGCAAACTAACAAGAAAGAAAACATAAGCCTTCCATGAAGGAGGCAAAACTAACAAGAAAGAAAGGAAGAAAGAAAGAAAGAAAGAAGATGGTATTGGAGTTGATCTCCAAAATTGGTGTGTGTCTCCTCTTGCAAACCCTTCTATTTATAGAGGATTTTTGAGGCATCATCTTTAAAAAGTCACCAACTAGGATATTACTTTTCTACCCTTTTCTTGCTTTCACATGGGCTTTGTTGAAATTGCAAAACACTTTTGAATTTTTGCCACCAATGAGCACAACAATTTTGACTTTCTTGCACCGCAATTTCGGATGTTCACATGTCCGAGTTAGAGCTTGACTTCTGAACAAAGGTTGTAGCCCTGGATCTTAGCTATCCAACAAAGTTGAGTTCATCTCAATATGACTTCTATATCTCAAGATATGGCCGGATCTTTGCACACTGTTCAAATTCCACGTCAGCAACACTATCTCATCTTTTGAGATAATTTCGGAGTCCTAAACATCCAATTTAGAATCTGATCTTGCTTTGTAAATATGGACACTTCTTTAAGCTTTCATTGAAGATAGATTTCATGATTTTTGGATGTCTACAACTCCTATTATGCTCAAAATACTATAATAGTGTCATTTTAATCGGGTAAGCAAAGAAATTCAATTAAACTTCATATGAACCCAAACTCATAAAATATGACAAAGATCACTTAATTGAACATATAAGAAGTCTTAATGAGATAAAAGTGAGAGATAATTATTTATGAAATCTATGCTTATCAATATGCATATGTAAGTGGACGTGAATTATAATGTATATTAGTATAATTATGAGAGAGCAATTAGCAATTGAATAGAAGAGACAAATTTTAGGGTGTATGAATAAGATGAAAAACCAAAGACATTGTGAAAGAAAAGTAACGAAAGAGGACAAAATATACGTAGAGAAACGATAGGAAACATATGACAGAGTGAGCAGTTGAGTTGAGAGTTATACGTTTTAGAGCTTGGATAGTTCTATTTTTTTTAGCTATCTTTTTCATCCTTCAATTGTGATGGTAATAGGATTAAAAAAATAAAATAAAAATCTTCTAGTAAGTAAAATTGAAATAAATTACTTATAAGTTCTACCTTTCTTGAAAATCAGTTAAGACTGCTCTTTCGACAAGATTTATTTTTCATATACAAAGTTTGAACCTAAAAGACCTTTCTTAAAAAAAATTAAACATATACCACTTAAATTAATCAATCATTAGTACATTAATTTAATTTAAGAGTATATACACTTTTATTTTTTTGTACTTTACACATTTTCCTATATGAACTAAATACTTTACAGAATAGTTTTTAGATAATTTCATGAGAGTTTCATTGAAAAAAAACTTGAATCTACCTTGTCCTTCTAGTAACACTTGTGTAAAATTCACCAAATAACATACTGAGTTAAAATAGTCAATCAAAGGCTATGGTCTTATCATTCTTTTTTGAAATGATTATTCTAAAGGAAAAAAATAATTTATGGAATATAATTTAAGAAAGGAAAAGGAACCTACAAATGACAACAAGCATGAAGGTGAAAGCTAGTGTAAGGTTATTGATTGTAGAGGAAAGTGTGATATCATTGTAACTATACCAGCATACTCCGGGATCTGAGATGAACAATGAACAATTGCATCAATTCATACCCATCAAAATCCAAAACAATAAATTTAGCACAATAAGTGCAAGAAAAAGGAAAACTAATACTAAAAGGCCTTAACATTTGTAGGGCCCTTACATTATCATTCCAAGAAAAGCAATTTTGGATAAGATGGAGAAACTCAGTGGAGGATCCACTCTTGATCTGCAAAGACACATGTTGATGAACAACCATTGAGGTAATTGCTTAGTTAGAAACATGTTTCTTCAAGATTTTGAAACAAACAGTTACCAATTGTGTAGAAAGAAGTAACAGGAATGAGGACAACAATAGCAATAGTATAAGCATAGGTCACAAAGACGTAGTTACTCATCCCTTGTACAGTGACTATCTTGAATAAAGTGAAAAATGTGTTGTTGCATTAATTGACACTTGGCAATAGGCACCAGTAAAGGAAGCAAGTCCTTGTAATAGTAGCTTCTATCCATCCCTTAGAGCTTCACCTTCCTATTCAGGTTCAGTCTCAAAGACACCCCTCACTACACTTCACAATTTTATATATTATAATAGATATTAATTATATATTAAGTTAATTAAAATGTTTATTCCATATGGACAAGGGAAATTAAACAAAAAAACTTAAACATAGACCCACTAAGCTCACTTCAATTCTAAAAAATTGCAAGACAAATTAACTCCTAACCAAAACTACATGATCAGAAGCCACAACAAAGAGCTTCAAATAAGGAAATGCTGAAAAAGACTTAAAACAAACTACGATTTATGTAACCATATATTACAATAAATTATTTTCTTGGCTTATATCTTCTAATTCCTACGAAAGCTCTTCTTTGTTTCTCTGGCTAAGTACAAAATTGGGACGACTGTGAATAAAAGTATGAGCAAGATACATAAAGCACACGTTAATTTTCATATATAGATCAAAATAATATATAGAAAGAAAGAAGGATAGGGAGCTGACCAGTGAGTGACCATCATCCAAGGCAAAACTATAACTAAATGATAGAAGTAGAATTATTTGTTTTCGGCTAGTAATTAACCAAAAAAATACCTGATTAACTCTTAAAAAAACTAGAGATATATGAAAAACAAAGGTAACAGAGATATATGTTAAGTTAAAACTAAAAAAATATATTTTCTAAGATGAGCATAAGAACTCAATAAACCCAGTCTCATGCTCGAAGATGGAAACGTAAGAACTCTCTCCCTCAAAATGCACACATAGAAACCTTGCTTCGAAAATGGAAACATTAGGGTTTCGTGGGAATAAGAAAACTGAAGTAGAGCAATTAGAATACAGCATGAGAAGAATTCACAATATTAAGAGGCTTTAAGAAACTTAAAGGATGGTTTTGAGAGAAAGAATTGTAATGTGTGTCACCAGAAAGAAAGGAGAGAAAATAAAATAAATATCTTTTAATGGATTGTCACCTGTTTGGTATAGAATCCTTGCTACTTAGCTGCAATTAAGCTAAACCGTACATAAAATAAAATATCTCGGGTAGGTTTATAAAATTGTGGTTATTGTTGAATTTATCCGTAGTTTGTTAAATTCTAGCAACTAAACTGTTGTTAAAAATAAATTTCTTGTAGTGTATTAATTCATATAAAATACAAGGAATGTTCAAAAAATTATAATTTTCTCTCTAAAATAAAAAACCAATAATATGATTTTTAAAAAAAATTGGCTTGCATGTGGGTCTCTGTGCTCACACTTGCTAGGCTTGAGAGTGGGACCGGTGATGGAGCTGCCTAGCACCCATAAGCTTCAGAAATGATTCATTTAACCTTGAATTTTGACCCAAAAATTACACGAGATTGGATGAGACATTTGTGCTAAAAAATTTCAGATATGATGGTCCAATGTTTAATTATAAAAGTTGTCAATCAATTATTTTTTTAAAAAAAAGTTCATTCTTTTGTGAGGAATTTCACTTTGAAAAATGCTTTCGTTTTCGGACCCTCAAGAAAAAGAAGCGCTAAATTGTATCTCATTTTGAGACTAATTGCTACAATCTTTGAGTATGTTGATCATTTATGTAAGTTTATCGAAATTCCCAAGTCAAATTTGGAAATGGTTCATTCATTTAGTTTTAATTTTAGATGACGAACGATATAAAAAATGTTCAAAAATACAAAAAAAAAATATAAAATTCAA
This sequence comes from Canavalia gladiata, assembly GCA_037954105.1. Taxonomy (NCBI): domain Eukaryota; kingdom Viridiplantae; phylum Streptophyta; class Magnoliopsida; order Fabales; family Fabaceae; genus Canavalia; species Canavalia gladiata. The sequence continues at coordinate 23,081,189 of CM075658.1, read as the reverse complement.
CCAAAATACACAATGAAATTTTATCATAGTGTTCGCATTTATTAGGGAATAAAATCCCTCAATAAATTTTGGAATCAATTGACTAAACCATGACATTTTAATTTAGAGCCTACAAGTTCATTATATTTCCTCTTGTTCTTATATTGATCAAAAGTTTTGAGAGTGTAATATGTATCGATAATTGGCTTCTTTTATTTTTATATTAATCATAAAGTTTGAGAGAGCAACATGTATTTATAGTTGATTTTGATACCAATTTTTGGATTTATTAACAACAAAAGAACAACTTAGAGATACAAATTATAGTATTATTGTTGTCAAAATAACCAAATAAAAGAGTAAGAATATGTGTATCCATCATTATGTTTAGATTCATGTCAATTAATGCTCCTTGAGTGTTTAGAGAAAAGAAAAGAATGATAGAAGAAATGCTCCTTTCTAACATGTTTTCAAAGTGTATATACCTTATGAGAATGTGTACTATTATAAATTGTTTAGTGAAAAAAAGTTTATAAATCCACTATTAGGACATAGATAAGAATAATCTACCACACAATAAACTATACATACTAAAGGTTTAACATTAACTTTATCAATATAACATATGCATAATTGAAATAGTAATATCATAATTAATGTTAGTAATTGACATTAAATAATAAATTAATGTTAATCCATCAATTAGAATTTTTTAACAATTGTTATTAATAATAATATAAGAGCCCTATTTATTTTCTAGTTCACAATCAACATATAACTATCTATCTATCAACAATCAGAATATGTAACCTATTTTAGAAACACAAAGGAAACAATCAAGTAAGGTAAAACAACTCTTCACCTATCTTCACGATTTCCACTACAATATCCTCACCTATATTTCTATTGTCTCTAATTAAGAAAGGTACCCTAATATGATTCGAACCACACGAATGAATCAGAATACGAAAATGTCAATTTTGAAACAACTTGTGAATTAGGATAAAATAAAGAAAATCAACACAATCATAACTTGTCAAAAGAACCAATATTATTAAAGACAGTTCTTTATCCAAGAATAAAAAGAATCAATTAATACAAAGATGATAACTCTCAAATAGAAATATTATTAATCATATTTGGAACCTATTTAACTTAGGAACCTTTCCCTTCAAAAGTGAACCTACACTCAATCACCAGTTCACAAACCATCTTTGTTCGCTAACCTAGCATAGTATTCATTCTTCTTTTAAATATTAGCTTGAACATTGACATGTAACTTTTATACAAATTAGACCTTTTACTGGTCATCCAAATTAACAAAGTTATTACTAGGTAATAAAAAAACATTTAAAGGAAATAAAGAGTTAAAATCATACATAACATTAAAAGGTGAAAAGAAAAAAGATGTATACACAACAATATTATATGCAAATTATACATAAGACAGACATTTTTCTTAATCTTTTATGTTCCTTTGAATTATAACATGAAATAAAGTACTTATAGTCTTATTTACAACCTCATGTTTTCAATCTCTTTGTAGATGTATCATAGTAGAGAATAACAACTTAGTGTTCATCTTACCCAACAAGGTTCTTCAAAAGCGACTAAGAAATTTAAAATCTCAATCATTCATTGTAGTTTTAAGTAAGTTATGCAAACACATTATTTATTCGAAAAATAAATTAGCAATATGGGTGACATTATTAGTTTTAAAACAAGTACTGAAATGTACCATTTTACTAAACTAATTCACAACTACAAAAATATTATATTTTCCATATAGGATCCTAGACAAACCCAATACAAAATCCATAAAAATATTAATTCGAGGGTATTCAGGAAAATGTAAGGGAGTATATAAATCATGAAGCATTACCTTTTATTTTACTTGTAAATGAGTAGTGCATTTATAACAAACAAGTTTAACACCATGCTTTATTTTGAGAAAAAAAAATAGTTTATGTGAAACATTATAAATTTTTTGAATGCCAAAATATTCCATTAATCCTTCCTATGAGTCTCTCTAACAAGAATTTCCTTATATATTTAGGCATATACAATTTATTTTTCTTAAACAAATATCTATTTTATCCAAAATAGTCCCCAAAATCATGTTTGTAAAATACAAGGCTTTTAGTAATTTAAATTCAAGTAATTTGATATGTAAAGTTGTAAGTAATGTATACCTTTAAAAAAATGTATCAACTATAGTAATTTTCTTTCTCTTTTTGTATTTGATAACATAAAAAACCATATCATTAAATTCTAACCACTTAACATGTCTTTTGTTGAACTTACTTTGGGACTTAAAGAACTTCAAATTAAGATGATTGGAATGGAGGACAAACTCTATTGACCAAATGTAATACTGCCAATTTTGTAAGATCCTCACCAAAGTATAGCACTTCTTATTATAAGTTGGATAATTGAGTATAATCCAATTGAGCTTCTCAATAAAATACATCAGAGGTTTAGAATCTTGCATAAAAATAACTCATATATCCACTTTAGAGGCTTCATACTCAATCTAAAAAGCTTTATTAAAATTAGACAAACTTAACACAAGGATATTAACCAACTTATCCTTTAACAAATTAAAAGCATTTTTATGATTATTATCCTATTTAAAGATAACATTACTTTTAACAAGTTTATTTGAACATAAGTTATAGAACTAAAATTTTGTTCAAACATTCCTGTGGGCATAGGAAATTCCTTAATTACCTTGACTTTTTCTTCTATAATAATTCCTTGAGAACTTATAAAAAAGTATAAGAAGAAAATTGATTCAAAGCAAAAAGTGAATTTTCAAGATTATTTTATTTATTTATTTTTGAGTAGGAGATCTTGATTTATTTATTTTTTATCATGATTCCAACCTTTCTATTTCATGGTTAACATTTCTAAAAATTTTAAGGGTAAGAGAATTAACTAAATATTTGTAGCTTCTCTCAAACTAATTCACATAAAATTAACATGTTACAAAATAATGTTGATTTTACTCTATTTTCCAAATCTAGTTTCAAATAGAAAAATTATCTAATAAAAAAACTAGATATGAAACATAGAGTGAAATTAAAATTAATTTTCAATATGATAAATCTTTATAGATTAGCTAGGAAGAAGATTTTGGCATTTTGATCAATGTATATTACCTTCGAAATATGTAGAAAATTTAACTGAAAAGGTTGGAGTCTTAAAAAAAAATTAAGATCTTCAACTCAAAATGAAATATAAATACGACAAACACAAGAAGCGATAAAAAATAATCTAATTCTAAAATCATAATATAATCAAATCCTAGATTAAAGTATAAATTTTAAACCTTTAATTAAGTCCTAATAGTTATAACCTAATTAAATACTCTGTATCATTTCTAATCCTAAAATAAATCCTAACAAGCATAATCTAATTAAAATCTAAATTCTAAAAAACACTAATTATACTTAATATAGTTAAAACCCTAATTCTAAAACAATTATAATTACACTAAAATTATAAAATAATCCTAACAATCCTAGTTAACTATTTTTCATAACATAAAAATATATAAAATATTATTAAATACTTAAGAATTTTTTTTTGATAAACTATCTCTAAATATATTGTAGAACCTCGTCAAAAACCTCCTTTGTGTGAAAAAAAAAATACATGGCAAGACAAATTTAAAAAATATAAAAAATAGGAAAAGGAGAGGGATCGATATGTATATAAATATAGTTATCATTAGTTAGTTTGGTAATACTAATAGAGGATTGATGAAGTTAGTAATCCTTTAACACTGATAAAATTTTTAAAAGTTTGTTTTCAATGAAAAAATTTGTTACTAATTTAAAAAAAATTATCGATGAGTTAGTCATCTATAAATTGGCACAAATGTTTCTTGGCTTATTATGCATATTTTAAAGTCAATTTTATCATTAGTAATGGAACAAACTTAACTTGTAAAACTATTCCATTACCATTAGTCATCGAAAATAATGATATCACATATTTGTTAATAATGACGAGATTTCTTATTATGGAATATGTATCTTAGTTTAGCTTCTAACCATCTACAGGTTACATACAATTATTATCACCCAGGTCATGATTATTTTACTATAATAACTATTCTAGTATAATTGTTTTATCAAGTACAGAAAATTTTATTTAATTATTAAGTACAAAGGATCCTTATTCCTTTTACAAATTTACTGGGCTTGCATAGATTATAAGGGAAACCAATATAAAATGTTTACTAGATGCTTATATTTGACATGGATTTTAACAATCCCAATGTAGCTACCATACTTTGGTCATATACATTTCTAAATCCCATTTATTTTCTCAAAATACAATATTATTTTAGATTTTTTAGATATTTCACATTGTTGCCAATCATATTGTTAATGAACAACACTTTGATCCTGTCCCTCCCTTTACCCTCTTTAATCGAAACTTGATTAAGTAGTCAAAGTCTCCGAAATGGACTCACTTATTCAACTTATCACCTAGGTCCAGGCATTAACTTCATGATTACATTCCAAAAATATGTACTAAGTGTTTTCATCCTCTATATCACAAGGAGGCATTTTCATGATACTAGAATATTTTTTGAGCAAGATTAGCGTAGGTTAGAAACCTATCCATTAGCAATCTCCATCCAAAGTATTTTAGCTTCTTCACTACTATAATTATCCATAATGATTGATAAGTTGGATGATCATTATTCATTACTCCTTGACTATTTGAACTCAAAAGTATGTAAGTTTATTTGACTATAAATTGTCTAAATAACTTTATCTTCCAATATCTACTTGTCCATAGGAAGATTGGGTGATAGTCCCCTACCTTTTGAGGATTCTCTTTTCTAGATATTAAGGTCAGTAGATAATACATCATCCTCCATGAGAATGCAGCGGGATATAGAAATCATCAACATCTCAAATATGTCCTCTTTTATGAGGTACCAAAAGTGCTTGATAGAATTTTAAGTGAAGTAGGAAAGGAAATGAACAATACTGTCCGACAAGGACCTACGAGTCAGCTTGTTTAAATTCTAACTTGACTCAACTTGTTTAATAAATAGGCAGGCTTAAGCTTGTTAAAAAGTCTTTTTAGATAAACAAGTCAATTTTAGACTTGTTAAAAAGTCCGTTTAGCCTAATCGGAGGTCTATATCTTTATATATTGCATATATATATATATATATATATATATATATATATTAATATATTATATTTACATAATATTAATAGATCAAAATTTTTAATTTTTAATTTTAAACTAAAGGAACCCTATATTTGTAAAACTCCCTAATGTTTATTATAAAAGTTATATAAGTTATTTTAGTTTTAAAATAAGTACTTTATATTTTACTTTAGTTTTTATGTGTATCTAGATTTGTATATACGTGTGTGTATGTGTTATGTGCAAGCGTTATATTTCTTTTTGTATATGTTATTGTATTTGTATATAGTTAGTGTTTAATATACATGCTTTAAAATTATATAGTTAAGCTTACAAATATTTTATCTTGTTGACTTTAAGGTTTAGACCTTTAATCAATCATTGATATATACTTTTAGTCTATTTATTGGCCTTTTTTGTATTGTAGACTTTTAAACAGACTTGTAGGCCTTGCATGCTTTAAAATAGGTCAGACATTAACAATAAAAAATCCTATAATAGGTAACAACCTCATACTCAAGCCTCAAAATTTTTAAACACGTCTGGCTTGAACGCTCAAAGCTTAGTTCGACTCGACCTATTTCTATCCTTAAAGTGAAGTCATTAAGACTTGGGCTTTTATTTGAGAAACATGACATGATTTCTTCATCTATCTCCTTAGTGGTAAACTTTCCATCTATTCTGCATGTCCTCCAGCACCTATGTAAATACCACACCTTTTAATTGGATAAAGGACTCACTAGGACTAGTGAATTGGTTGGCGAAGGGCTATAATACCATCTCCTTGATATGCTTCATGTCTTCTATCCATTCCCCCCCCCCCAACTCAAAGGGTCCACAATGTTGTTATGTCATCTTTAGTTGTTTATAATTCGATGGAAGGATTGAGTGTTTTCGTTTCCCTCTTTAAGTCAAGTCAATCATGATTTTTGCATTAGCATTGACTCTTTGTATGTCATAATTTCACCCATATATCTTAAGAAATCCCTTCTTTTATGAAAATCTTCTTCTTTATAAAGGCTAGTTTCCATTCTTAGTTTCATTATCTGTAGTTTCTTTAACGTTTTAGCTAGGTGATGTCTAGATTCCCACATCCCTCCTTGTTCCATCTTTTGACACCTTGTTTCACCAACTGTAACTTCTTACCCAACTTGTAAGCATGCCACCCCTTCACTATAAATGATTTCCATGTTGATTACACCACCTCCTTAAGTGAAGCCTCCTTTAACCAACAATTAAAGAAGGTAAAGCATCAAGGTCCCTAATATTGTTTTTCATCCCTTAGTATGATAAGGAAATGATTTAAACCATTTTGTATCAAGATACATTAGGACCTAAGGCCAAATTGCAATATTGACTCCTTTGAGGCTAGGAATTTATCTAGGAAACTTATTATTGTTCCTGCCAATAAGGCCTCCCTTTGATCCTCACACAATTAAAATCTCCATAAATTCAACACTTTCCATCCCCATACAAGTTCTTGGTGTTCTATAGGGTCTGTCATTAAGTGAGTATGTCATCCCTTGAGCAAAGGGAGTAGATATTGACTATAAAAAATTGTTGCTTACATGTAAGCCCAAGGACCATAAATTATGGCTCTTTCCACGAGAGACTATATTTGTAGCTTTATTGTATCTCACACTATGAACAACCCTCCTAACCGTCTATTTGAGGGAATTATTGAAGAGTCAAAATGATTATCCCACCATATGGTCACTATCATGTGTGTAGATCAAACCAAGTTATGTTTTCTAGATTAGAAGTACATTAGGTCATTTTACCACTTCCAAATCTCTCTATCATCTTCTCTTTACGGACTCCTATCCCCTTATGTTGTGTGATATTAGCCTTATAGTCTAGTTATTGTCCTTGTGCCTAGTGTTATATGATACAAGATTCCACTTCCATCAATTTTCTAACCAGGTTTTCTTCATCCCAAGGGATTGTGAATCCTACTTCTTTACCAATCTCTAGTAGCATTACAACTCATTGTCATGGTTCCTAACACCATATTCTTAGGTTACACTTACAAATATCATTATCAAATATTGTGGTACTTAATTTTTGAGAGGGCATGATGCGTAGAAGGGACTACGGATATGTATGTGCATGGGTGAGCATAGACTTCACAACTTTTATGTAATATTCTAATAATAATATCCATTCTATGCTTAAGTTATATCACAAATTCATTACTAGTTTGTTACTCCATGATGTGAAACTTCTTTGGAAAAATATTATTATTGAAACAATTTTTTTTCAAAATAATAGTTGAAAATATAAGCCTCGTCATAGTAATTATCATAGCAGATGGTAAACATTCAAAACATCATCACTCACGCTATCTTTGAAAATTTGCATACATTTACACATACCACAATATGTACCTTATTACTTATATTTAATATACACCTATCAAACATAAAGAGAAAAAGGCTCTTAGCGAGTCCTTTATAACAAAAAAAGGAATTAATACCCTTTCTTATATATACAATCATCCATTATAACTTATACCCATGCTATATTTCACAAAGGAAGGGTTCTCTTCATCTCTTCCTGCATCCTTTCTCATGATCATTAAAATTTGGGTCTGCGTTATTCATTTCTATGTAGATCATTATCACTACAAAGAGCTTAGATAAGCTTTGGGAAAAGAAATGAAAGGTAGCAAGTGAGAAATCGTAATTTCTCACATAGGCGTCTATCTTAAAGTTAGTGACATTATTTCAAACCTAGCCACTTCAATTTATTTATGAAAAATGTGAGAAGCATATACGTCTAATTTTTATTTTTAAACAATTCTTATTTGAAGTGAATCCTTTTTAACTAGCATAGATTAAATCTCATACAAGCATGTAACTCATTTTTTATTAAATGGTAGGGATTAAACCCCGTACAAGCATATAGCTCATTCTTTCCTTAGGTCACTATATGAACAAGATAAATCATAACATAAAATATACTACTTGAACATTAACATCTTTTCCATACTCATAACATTCTCATTCACTAGTCACCCTTTTAATGACATTTTAACATATGGCACACCATTATACTCTTAATGACATATTATTAAACATTTGTGAAGCACTATCTTCTTAGTTTCACTCATACTCAAATTTTTTAGGATATAAGCTCATTCCTAATGGTCTTCACCACCTTAACTTGAAACCTTATGACCTCTAACATGTATAGTTCTAGACTTCCACACATGCACAAGTTCTAAACTTGGCACTTTACAACTATGTGCTCGTTAAGTTTTTAGATAGAATTTTCTTTAATGATTTCTTGACTTCTTAGGTTCCATTTCAAGTCTTTAAAATATGATGCATGCTTAATATTCAATCAAAATATAATGAACATATAGCACTTAGTTCATTCATTATCACATAATCATTTAAGCATAACATAGAACCAGGCACACATAAGCAAGTCATCTTGTCATTCAAGAGATCACACAACAATTTAAATATAAGTGATCATACTCAAGCATAGTCATAATAACCAGGGCAATAATTTTACCCAAAAACTTACATACTTAGTGAAAACCTTTACTTAAGTAAGGTCCTTACAATTTTGGACATTCTTTTTCTAAAATTTCTCAAGTTGACTTTGTTATTTATATTTTATGATAAGTTTCTCAAGGGAAACCTACACCATTCAACTTTTCTGTGTTTTCCTTATCCTTTCCTCTTCTCAAATGTTTAGTTGATGGTTTTCTTATCATTAAGTTTATATTGGCCAAAAGGCCTTTTCTCCTCCCAAGTGAATTTTTTTGTTCACTGGACCTTATGACCACTTTTATTTCTCAAATTCATTCCTAAGGAAGATGAACATGTAGGTTCTTGATCATTAAATCTTATTATCCAATTCCAATCTCTCTTGGCCAAATGGTCTCTTCTAACCGCACAAATTTTTTATGTTCATCCTTCTAAGCTTTTATGGCCAAATTTTTAAATTTAAAACCTAATGAAAATAATTCTTTAGTTGTTGCCTATTAATTTATTTTACTAGCTTGATTACTAATTTAGGTTAAATTATTTATATTTTTGCCCACAAAATCATATCCATTTACTTGAAATCATCTTTATACATTAAGAACACCTAATTCCTTTATCCTTTGTTTGAATGAGGAGAAATAGGAAGAAAAGAAAGGGAAAGGAAGGAAAAATAGGGTATAGAAATGTTTTCCATTGTTTGTTTGCATATGGAAATAGGAGGGAAGGAACCAATTTCCATAGGCTCAACCAAAATTCATTCCTCCCCCCTCCCCCAAATTCGGTAAAAAACGGGGCTTGTATTCTTTATTTTTTAATTTTAAATTGTTAAAATTATTATATATTTATAAAATATAAAAAATATAATAATATCTTAATAGGAATATATAATAAAAAAATTTAAGTTAAATTTTGTATTATTAATATATTTCTTTTCCTCTCATTTTAACCCATCCAAACAATAGACATCTTTCTATTCCTTCCTATTTTAACACATCTAAACAACTCATTTTTTCTTCTTATTTCCACTCTCTTTCTTTCATTTCCCTTTCTTTCCTTCTTATTTCCTCCATGAACGAAACAAAGCATTAGCCTAGATTTTGTTAGCTACTTTATTCCACTTTCTCCAAGACTTGGCCGAATGGCCATGTTTTCATTTTAAGGCTTTGTAACCAATTTTTATTATCCTTGAAAATTATTTCTTGAGAGATTATAATTTAGGTAGTTAGGCTAATTGAACGTGGTAGTTTTTAAGTTCTTTCTCCTTAATTAACATGGCTTGGCCAAATGACCATCATGTTCACAAAGATCTCCAAATATTTTTACATCTCCTTGTGTATATTTGTGGTTTTACCAATTATGGAGGGAGTTATTATCATGTCTTGGTGAATTTTATACTTTTATTCTATCGATAGCTGAATGACTTCATTGGCCACCAAGAAGTCACTTTCACCAACTTTTCCCCTTTAATTCTTGGATCTAGGACCAAGACACTTAGTCAACATATTTTGTATTTGAATCTATTAAATGTTTTTCTTAGTCCATGCCCTTGGTCTTTGTGCCTTACTCTTTAAAGTTTTAAGTTTATGTCCCTAAAATTATAGATCTAGTCTTCTAAGTATTAAAGATCAAAACTTTAACTTAACATGAGGAAAGTAACAAGCTTGAACTTTAGGAAGAAATAAGATAATACATGGACAAATTTAAGCTCAAATAAGACAAGGCTTTCAAGATTTTCTCAAAAATCAAAATTCACCATCACTTGAGCATCTTTCAATACATAAATAAAACTTATCAAATCTTCCCAAAATAATTAAAAATCATTTTCAAGAAGATTTAATAATTAAAATGTTTAAATAATTCTAATAAGCACTTTAAACCATTAAAGCTTCATTTTTGGCTCTTCAAAATTATTTTAAAAATAGAAAATATTATTTTTGAAGCCTAGGGTAGTTTTAAGCTAAACAATACTCAATGATGTTGGATCTTGAAGTTTAAAGAAAAGATCCACAAAGATGAAGAATATTAGGAAAAAATACTTAACAAAAGCACTTAGAAAAGTTTAAGGGTAGAATGTCCTACTTGTTGAAACCTTGAAATAGAAACTTGGTAGATTTAGTGATGGGGATTCACCCCCTTGATGGTCCCACACAAATTTCTTCAAGAGAAAAAGAAGGAGGCGTGTTTACTTAGTGTTTGAGCTTAAGTTTCAAAGATGAAAGCTTAAACCTAGTTAAGTTTTGGCTTAGGTAAGTTTAGAGATGAAAGGTTGCTTTTGGAAATTTGGCGAAGTGTTTAGGAGGAGTGTTTTATGAGATGCTAAGATGGCTAACTCTCTCTTACTGAATTCGGCCACTATGACCTTCTAGGCATTAATTTTTAACTAAGGGAAATTTGGTCTTTTCATTTATAATTTCTTTAATTTAATTGTAAATTATGAAGACTTATCTTTTCAGCTTAACCATGATTTATTTAACCTAATCATAGTTAATGTAACCTAACTATAGTTAGATTTTATCTTTAATCATGGTTAATTTAACTTAACCATGGCTAATTTTTTTCTTTCTTGATAAATGCTTATCTTTAGTATATTTATTACATGGTGACTCATAGAGCCTCATAACATGTTTGAAGACAAGTTCAGGTTGTGGGTCTCTACCAACAGTTTTTGGCTTGCCCGAGTTGTCAAGGGTATTTTGGTTATTTTTTAGAAAAGTTTATAAACTTCATTCTTAATGTTTCTATTCCTTAATTAATCATTCTCAAATCATTTCTAACTCATTTACTTATTTTTATAAGACAATTTAATTCTTACAGAAGTTAGGGTTCTTTGTGAGTTTTCTATATTTTTATTATAAAGTTTTTATCTTTTATTCGTCACTAATTTAATTCAATGGTATTGTAGTAAATATTTCTAGGTTTTATGTTTTTTTGAGATTTTCTAAACTCTTCCTCATAACTACTTATACTTTATCTATTATTATTTTCAATCTAGGAATATTTTCGTTATTTCTCAAACAAAAATTCTAAAACCTTTAAATTTTTAATATCTATTTTTAATTTGTATTTAAGATTATCAGTTTTAAATCATAAAATTAAGTAGATAAAATTTGGAGGTGTTACATTTTAGTTGACTCATTTACATTTGTGTTATTTCCACCTTTAACCTAATGGGCCATTTGCTAATATTTCATTAATATTAGCTTGGGCGAACTGTAGTTGTGCCTAGTGGCTCCTTGGTAACAATGGTTTATTGCAATCCCAAAATGGCTTGTCATTTCACTAGTGCAAAATTATGATTTTACAACAAGTTTTTACATTGGTTACTTAATAACCGATGTAGATAAAGGAGTGGCAATTTCAAAATTTAAAGTTTAATTTTCACATCAGTTCTTAAATAATCGATATAAAAAATATTATTGAAATTGGTTAAAAATTTAATCGATGTAAAACATTTTTTACATTAGTCGAAAAGACACCAAGATGAAAGTAGGTCTTATTTTTTTAGGGTTCTCTATTTGTTGCGATGCTCATTCTTTCTCTTTATCTTTTCTATTCTCTCTTTCTTCTGTTGCTGCTCTCTCTCTACTCTATCCTCCAAGCTCTATGACATCTCGCTTTGAACTTGCCACTCTAATTTTCTTATCCCTATCAAGCCGCAACAATTCATTTATTTTTTAGGATGCGTATTATTTCCACAACCTTTAGCCCTTTACCACCTTGACAACGAAGGAGGGAGAAAGACTTGTATCACAATCACTTCTGATCACTATGTCTAAGATAAATGTCACCATTCACTTTAGGTTTGTTTTTGAACCCTAACCCAATTAATCTCATTTCACGCAAAGGTTTTAGGGTTACTAAAATCAATTTTCTTCGACTAATGGAACATGTCAAAGTTGTTGCTTTTTGTTTCCTACTTTCTGTGGAGTTGGATGCCAATGGTTGTTGAGGGCATTGACAACATTCTATCTCAAAAGGGTATCAATTAAGAAGGTTTGACATTTCCCCAATTTATTCCTTTTTCCTTGTTTCTCATTTTTCTAGCCTTATTTTTTGTAACTTTGTTCACATAAATTTGGTGTTGCTTGATGGCTATTTTGATGTCCATGAAGAGTAAGATGAATGATGAGTAACATGTCATGGATGGTTGGAATATTGATTCATTTGATCTTGTACCTGGAACATGGTTGGTTTCTTTTTCGAGGGTTATGTCATTTCCCGTTAAGTGTGCTCTTAATTTCAATCACATAAATTTGCTTCTTTTTTTGGCTATGCATAATGGAAAAAAATTTATTTTAGCATTTTAGTGTATAGGAAGAGTGATGTTTTCTGTGTTTTATGATACCATCAATTCCAATATTAGAAAGGCTATTAATGGCATTATGTTTTCAATAAAGTGTAGGATTCTATTGTCAACAACTAATAATTTATTTATCCATTCCATGATGCTTTCAAACATTAACGTAAACATTAACCGAGGACCCTTATATTCTCTATAAAACATCTTCGCCCAAGGCCAAGGAAACAAAGAGCAACAGTTCTCATTTGGCTTAATCCCACCAAAAACTTCCACACTTACTCTATCATTTGGAAGCTCCAACATATTATGCAAGTGGTAATAAATAAATTAAAAAAAAAAGATCTTGTCAATATCATCTTGTCTTGGCTATTATTAGAAAAAAATACTTTGATATCATAAATATTTATTTCTCCTAATAAAAAATATTTTTAAAAACTTAAAATTCACACCTAAGGTTAACATTTAAAAAAAAACATTTGTATAGTACTTTTTACTGTTATTGTTGTTTATACTTTTTCTAAAATCCATTAACCAAATCATAGTTATGTTAATTATAAATTCTTGGTTGACAACATACCCATAAGGGTATTTAAGAATGTTGAATCTCAGACTTTTCATTCTTGTGTGTGCTTTATCATAGTTTTATTTTATTTTTACCTTTTCTATCCTTAAAAGTTTGTTTCATTATCCTACCATATGTTGTTGGGACTTATGTTTAATAATCTCAGTGGTCGCACTCTAAAATTTTTAGTAAAAGGTTATAGGTGAGCCCATTTGTTATACTACATAATCATAGTAGTACTACTTACTATACTTGTACTCAGACCATTTGTAGAAAACTTGTGGATGGATGCAACTAGAGCCCATTGGTTGGAAAAATATGTAGATAGTGTTAACTATTTATTAGAAACAAATCTATAAATTTTAAGCAACTTATTATATATGAAGCTGAAAGCATATACCATAACATAGATTTTTGATGAGCCTAGTTTTGTTATGTCACAAATCTATCCATTTCAAATAAATTATGATATGTGAAGCTAAAAAATATACCATAGCAGAGATTCTTGAGGAGCCTAGTTTTATTATGTCAAAGATAAGTATTAGCTTAGCTTTTCTTTTGTTCTTTTTAATATTTAACTTTTTGTTGCATATATTAGTCTTCTTAACTATGTCTTTGCCATGTTATTGATTTATCGTCTAGGGGAGAAATAAAATGCAATATATGTTTGATACTTTGAGCCTTAACTGTTGGATCTCCTCTATTGTTTAAATAATTTCAAATTTTCAATAACTTCTTACTTCCAAAAGTTTAGGCTTAGCAAAGAATCATGTTTTAATTTCTAAATGTCCATTAGAATAAAAGATGTCATATTATACCAAATATAATTGTAAAAAAAATGGTTAATATAAGTATAGTAATGTAATCTTTGATTTTGTATTTATACTAGTTTTGGTGTATTTATACTTCTTAATATATCATATAAGTTTTTTTTTTTTCTTTCTCCACATCCTACACACTTACAACTCTTTCTTTATTAAAATAGTGTAAGTGAGATGAAACTAAATAAATTTCCAAGCTCAATCAAATTAAAATTTTCCTCCAAAGGTTTGGAGTTAAGGGAGACCATTGTTGATAGGATAAGTTTTGATGGTGGTGGTACTTTATTATTAACTATGGCTTGGATGGAGTAATCTCATATAATCTTCAGGTCAAGCATCATTCCATCATTTTTTTAAAAGTCTCGCTTTCTAGTTTTGTTATGTTATGTCTTCCTAATGTAACATCTTATATCGTAATCTTGTCTTATATTATAATAGCATAAAAATATTAATATAAGCTTCTTGTGGAAATGTTAGACTTAACGTTGCTTTCCATCATGATAATACTTAATACAATGTTGTAGTTATAATGGTCAGCGGATAAGAAATGCATATTACATGATCCATACTTGAGATAGAAATTGGCTAACTTAAATGTAGTATAGGTATGTGTTTTTGCTAATATGTAAGATCCTTATAAGTAGAAATTTTTAATCAAATATGACATTATTAAGCAATATCTATCTAACAATGATTAGAATTAAATAGATATATTTTAATATTTTTATTCTATATTTTATGTTTGTTACATGCATTTATTCTATATCATTTTGTCGCAACCGTAATTCCGACGAGACGACGAACTCGTTAAAATATTGAAAATGAATTATATTGATTATGTGGAGCCGCCACCAAGTTTTTATTTAAAGGAAAAAGTTTGGAAAAACCCTAACTTGAGAAAGAGATTTAGGTTCGGGAGTCGGTTACGAATGGGGAAGGTGTTAGGCACCCCACACGCCCGTTCCGAAGAACGGTACCCTTAAAGTAAGTGTGTGATTTTTGAAATTGTTTGATCCCTTACTTAATGTGAAAGTAAATAGATTGATGGAGGTTAGCCTGACAGGACTTGATCCTGCTCCTACGTATTCCCCGGTGCGATGGGAAACTCAAGGCTTACGTAGTTCTGGTTTGTGAAGGCTTGACCTTCAAAGGTATTCAAAAGGCAAATGATATTTTGAGAAGATTTTCATTTTTTGAAAGGACCTTTAGTCCACTCATGCACAAGGTCCGAGGCAGCTATGACAGCACGGGGGCCTATACAGACTGTTAAACATTGAACAGCAGGTGAACCGCCAGTTCCTCGTTTAGAGCCCGTCGCGTGAGACCAAGGATCCCAAAATATTTGAAAAAGAACTTTTTATTTTTGAAAGGACCTTTAGTCCACTCATGCACAAGACCCGAGGCGGCTACGGCAGCACAGGGGCCTATACAGATTGTTAAACGTTGAACACCAGGTGAACCGTCAGTTCCTCGTTTACAGCCCGTCGCGTGAGACCAAGGATCCCAAAATATTTTAAAAAGAACTTTTTTATTTTTGAAAGGACCTTTAGTCCACTCATGCACAAGACCCGAGGCGGCTACGGCAGCACGGAGGCCTATACAGACTGTTAAACATTGAACACTAGGTGAACCGCCAGTTCCTCGTTTAGAGCCCATCGCATGAGACCAAGGATCCCAAAATTTTTGAAAAATTATTTTAATTTAAATATAATAAAGATAAGAAAAGAAATGACTTGATATGAAAAAGGAATTTGTTTTGAAGTGAATTTAATTTTGAGTTTTTGAACCTTGACTTGATCAAGGATGAGCTTGACTCGGACTTGATAATTTTGAAGAAAAGCATTTGAAGTTGATTTGGAAATTTGAGAGGGGGAGGATTAAACTCAAAGTTTGATTTAATTTTATTTGAAGAAAGGAGTCAAAAATGAGAATTTATTTTGAATATTGGGCTTGAATTGAGCTTGATTTAACATAAACTTGACTTGATTTGAAGTTAAGGAAAAGAATTGCGAACATGCTTCAGTAATCAAGCGATAAAAATTTCATTTTAGATCCAAATTAGACAAATAATATCATTCCAAAAACTAGAGAGAAAGACAAAGATAACACAACAAAAACCACCAAAATCAAAGATTATTTGACCAATTAAAAACGAAAATTAAAAACCGAGACAAAGATCAACCTCAAGAACACAAGAGTTTTTGGCGCCAAAATTTGAATTCAAATCTCAGAATTTTTAAAAAGTATTTTTTGGTAGATCTAAAAAATAAAAACCAATAAATTGAAAAATATGGATCATAGGAATCAAACAAAACAATTTTGACATAAATCCAACCAGAAATGAGCAAGTTATGCATAAATCAAACAAGCTAGGGTAATTTGTGCACCAAGATGCACATGCTTTGGTAATTAGGCGATTAAAATTTCATTTCAGATCCAAATTGGACAAATAATATCATTCCAAAAACTAGAGAGAAATAAAAATAAAACTAAATAAAAATCACAGAAATCAGAGATCATTTAACTGATTAAAAACAAAAAAAAAAAACAGAGATGAAGATCAACCTTAAGAACACACAAGATTTTGGCTCCAAAATTTGAATTCAAATCACAGAATTTTTTGAAAATATTTTTTGGTAGATCTGAAAAATAAAAACTGATCAATTGAATGATATGGACTACAGGAATTAAACAAAATAATTTTGACATAAATCCAATCAGAAATAAGCAAGTTATGCACAAATCAAACAAGCTAAGTTCATTTGCGCACCAAGACAAACATGCTTCGGTAATCAGGCAATATAAATTTCATTTGAGATCCAAATTAGACAAATAATATCATTACAGAAACTAGAGAGAAGGAAGAAGATAACGCAACAAATATCATCAAAATCGGACATCATTTGACCGATCAAAAATGAAAACGAAAACTAGGGACGAAAATGAGCTTGGAAATCCGAGAAGAAGCAAGAAACTTAAGCAGAATAAAAGTAGGATCTAACTTCGATTAGAAGGTGATGAAGAACTGGTTTGAAGGTAGAGGTAGAGAGTCTCCTAGGTCCTCCCTTCAAAAATTCTGAAAAATCCTCTTCCCCCTAAGACTCCAAGTGCTCCTCCTCTTTTCGTTGGTCCTCGATTTCTTCCCAAAAAATGTCAAGAAGGAAAAAAGACCCCTTCTTTTCCTGTTTGTAGGTATATATAGATACCTCCCCTTCTTGGAAAAGGTCAAGCTCTTTCAAAGAGCCAAAAGCCAACCCCCTCTCTCTTGGCAAGGGCCAAGTTCTTTCAAAGGGTCAAAAGCCACCCCCTTTCCAGGAGCCAAAAGCCAACCTCCTTGATTTCAAAATTTTTGTTCCCTATTTTTGATTTTTCAGCTTTTATGTACCCTTTGTTATTTGATTTTTCATTTCTTTTTCCAATTTTCGTTTTTCACCTTTTTTATTTTTTAATTTATTTTTTCTATTTATTTATCATTTTTATTTGTTCTTTAATTTCCCCTTTTTATTATTATTTTTATTATTATTATTATTTTATTTTTATTTCTCTTTACTTTTTATTTTTTATTTTTCTAGATTTTAGCAATTTGCCATTTTTCTTTATTATTGCTATTATTTTATTATTATTATTATTATATTTTTTATTTTCAGATTTTATTTAGTTAATTCTTGTAAATATTTATTTTTCGTTCTTTTATTTTTAGGCTTTTTCTTTTTCTATTTTTCTTATTTTTTGATTTTTTTTGTTTCCTACTTTTTGTATTTTACCTGCCTTTCTGCTAACTGTTTAAGATTTGTTTCAAATATTGTTATTTACTTTTATCCATCTATTTTGTTTCCTATTATTTAAATTATTTACACATTAATTTAAAAACGGAGGCCTCAGACATAATTGAGTGTTTACAGTTTACCCTTCTTTACCCCTTTTCCTACCAGATAATGTGAGAAATAATTCTCTAAATTATCTTGGTAGGAAATGAGTAAAGACGTGAACACATTATGTCCAGGGCAAGCTTTTGAAGAGGTCCGACAAGCAGGAGAAGCCTTGAACCTGAAAATGAATGCCTAGAAGATGGTGGTTTCTGAGTGACCCTGTCAGCTTGATATGCTAAACTGATAGGGTTTGAATATGCGAGGCTTGATTGCATAGTCTAATCAGGCTAAGTGAAAAGGATACTGCTGAAGTGCAGGCAAAGTAAGGTGAAAGAGGCCTGTTTGAGGCAGGAAAGTATGCGAGAACTAAAATGTAAGGTATGTACAAGGTAGCCTGACAACATAGGCCGAGGTACAGAAATCTATCTATGCTTGAGGCCTGACATCATAGGCCCCTGGTGTAGAAAGGTAAACCTGATGGTGCAGAAAAGGAAACTTGAACATGCAAGAAAGAAAACTTGAACGTGCAGAAAGGGAAAACTTGAGGGAGGCCTGACATCATAGGCCGAGATGCAGAAAATTAAACTTGATGGTGCCTGACAACATAGGCCAAGGTGCGGAAAAGTAAACTTGAGGAGGCCTAACAACATAGGCCAAGGTGCGGAAAAGTAAACTTGAGGAGGCCTGACATCATAGGCCAATGTGCAGAAAGGTAAATTTGACGGTGGCTTGACATTATAGGTCGAAATGCAGAAAAGAACGCTTGAAGGAGGCCTGACATCATAGGCCAAGAATGCAGAAATGTAAATTTGAGGGAGGCCTGACATCATAGGCAAAGAATGCAGAAATGTGAACTTGATGAATCCCGTTGTTGACGGGAAGATGCAAATGAGATCCTGCTGTTGCCAGGATGAATGCAAACCTGCTTGACAGGAAAAAAGAATTTAAACATGCTCGAGGTCTTGTCGTTGACAGGAGAATGCAAATGAGGTCCCGCTGTTGCCGGAAAGAATGCAAATGAAATCCTGTTGTTGCTAGGATAAATGCAAACCGGCTTGACAGGTGGACAGAAATTAAACATGCTTGAAGTCCTGTTGTTGACAAGAATGCAAATGAGATCCCGCTTTTACTGGGATAATGCAAATGAAATCCTGTTGTTGCCAGGATAAATGCAAACCTTCTTGACAGGAAGACAAATTAAACATGGAATCCTGCTTGACAGGATGAATGCAAACGACATCCTACTTGACAGGATGAGTGCAGAAATCTAAACATTAAATCCTGTTTGACAGGATAGATGCAAACGAAATCTTTCTTGATAGGATAAGTGCATAAATCTAAACATGAAATCCTGCTTGACAGGATAAATGCAAACAAAATCCTGCTTGGCAGGATGAGTGCAGAAATCTAAACATCAAATCCTGCTTGACAGGATAAATGCAAACGAAATCCTGCTTGACAAGATGAGTGAAGAAATTTAAACATGAAATCCTGCTTGACAGGATAAATGCAAATGAAATCCTGCCTGACAGGATAGGTGCAGAAATTTAAACATGGAGTCCTGCTTGACAAGATGAATGTGAACGAAATCCTGCTTGACAGGATGTATGCGGAAATTTAAACATGAAATCCTGCTTGACAGGATAAATGCAAACGAAATCCTGCTTGACAGGATGTATATAGAAATTGAAACATGAAATCTTGCTTGACATGATAAATGCAAATGAAATCCTACTTGATAGGATGAGTGCAGAAATTTAAACATGGAATCCTGCTTGACAGGATAAATGCAAACAAAATCATACTTGACAGGATGTATGCGGAAAATTAAACATGAAATTCTGCTTGACAAGATAAATGCAAATGAAATCCTGCTTGACAGGATGTGTGCAGAAATTTAAACATGAAATCCTGCTTGACAGGATAAATGCAAATGAAATCTTGCTTGACAGGATGTGTGCAGAAATTTAAACATGAAATCCTGCTTGACAGGATGTATGCAGAAATTTAAACATGAAATCCTGCTTGATAGGATAAATGCAAATGAAATCCTGCTTAACAAGATATGTGCAGAAATTTAAACATGAAATCCTGCTTGACAGGATAGATGCAAATGAAATCCTGTTTGACAGGATGTATGCGAAAATTTAAACATGAAATCCTGCTTAACAAGATAAATGCAAATGAAATCCGGCTTGATAGGATAAATGCAAATGAAATCCTGCTTGACAGGATGTATGCGGAGATTTAAACATGAAATCCTACTTGACAGGATAAATGCAAACGAAATCCTGATTGACAGGACGTACGCGGAAATTTAAACATGAAATCCTGCTTGACAGGGTAAATGCAAATGAAATCCTTCTAGACAGGATGTATGCGGAAATTTAGACATGAAATCCTGCTTGACAGGATAAATGAAAAATGACCTGTTAAGACAGGTGAAATGCAGAAAAAGTCTTATTGATGACAGGAAAGATGCAAGCCTGCTAGACAGGCAAAGGAAAATAAAAATGACCTATTAAGACAGGAAAAAATGTAAAAGTCCTGTTGTTGACAGGATGGAGGCAAAACGCCTGTTAAGACAGGCACAACAGAATGGTGAAAACCTTTTAAGACAGGCAAAGAGAAATGAAAAGGACCTGTGAAGATAGGAAAGAAGCAAGCTTTGTTAAGGCAGGAAAAGTGAATGACGAAAACTATCCTGTTAACACAGAATAAATGTAGATGGACTCCTGTTGTTGACAGGAGAAATGCAAGCCTGCTAGACAGGCAAAGGTGAAAACCTGTTAAGACAGGAAAAGTTAAATGACAAATGACCTGTTAAGACAAGTAAAATGGACAGGTCCTGTCAAGGCAGGGGTGTGATGTGTCTTGTGAGGACGAAACATGGACTTCGTCGTGAGCTTCCTTGGACAAGCTATTTTGAAATTTGTTTTTCTTGAATTAAAATAAATTTCTTATTCTACCTTGAACTTGAAGGTTTTTAAGCACTTGATAATTATTCTCTTGAAGAAACTTGGGCAACCATTTTGCCCCAGTTTAGAAAATTCTTGATAATTGAGGGATGTCTTGATTTGAAGGAACTTTGGGCAAGTGTTTGCCCCAATTAGGAAGATCTTTTGGCAATCGAGGGATGCCTTAACTTGAGGGGATTTTGGGCAACCATTTGCCCTCGTTTTGATTTTGATTTTTTGAATTTAAATCTTT
This sequence comes from Canavalia gladiata, assembly GCA_037954105.1. Taxonomy (NCBI): domain Eukaryota; kingdom Viridiplantae; phylum Streptophyta; class Magnoliopsida; order Fabales; family Fabaceae; genus Canavalia; species Canavalia gladiata. Next base: position 23,059,770 of record CM075658.1, on the reverse strand, counting down.
CTTGGGCAAACGTTTGTTCCAGTTTGAGCTTGACTCAGAATTTGAGGGTGACCTCAAATTGAATTTTTGTGGGTAAACGTTTGCCCCAGTTTGAGCTTGACTCAGAATTTGAGGGTGATCTCAAATTGAATTTTTATGGGCGAGCATTTGCTCCGGTTTGAGCTTGACTCAGAATTTGAGGGTGACCTCAAATTGAATATTTATGGGCAAACGTTTGCCCCAATTTGAGCTTGACTTAGAATTTGAGGATAACCTCAAATTGGATTTTTGTGTGGGCAAGCATTTGCCCTACTTTGGAAGTCTTTTAATTATGATTGATTCGGGCAATTTTCCCCAGGTCTTAATTAGTTTTGAAAAATGAGTTATGAAATGCTTGAATGAATGAAAGCTTATTGTGATACTTGAATGAATGAAAAGAGATGCGATGTTTGTGATGCTTTGAACAAAAAGGATGCAATGTTTGTGTTGCTTTGAATAAAGAGGATGCGATGTTTTAATTTATCGATTACTTTTTTATGCTTGAAATAATTATTTGATGAGATGGATGCTATGAGATGAATGTAGACCATGAGATAGTGTAAAAACTTTGTTTCTCTTGATTTTTGATTGATTATTTTGACATGTCCTTTCCTCGACAACCTCATAATTGGTGTGAAAGGAATCAAAAATCGGAACGAGCTAGATTGACTTAAGTTCAGTGTTTTGGTCCATCACAAAATTTTCTTTTGTCCAAATCTTTGAGACCCAACAATGGTCAGTATCATTGAGTAAGACACACTCTTCCTTTCTTGAGTGGCATCGTGATTTGCAGGAGGATGACTTTATGGGAGTGATCATGCCCTGTTGCAAAGGTTGAGGTGTCATCCGACTCGTCATGATTTTTCAAAATTAATCTTTCTATCTTTTACAGTTTTCACATCTCTTTTAGCATGTGTACCTTTGAGGTATGCAAAAGTGTTTTTGAATGGTTTAATGGGAGAAGCTAGTATATTTGAAAGGGCGAAGAATGTTGGTTTGATTGCCCTAATGGCATTTTTGATGGAAAATGTTAATTCAAACAAATGGCAAAATTTTGCCCCAGTTTTAGAAGGATGGAGAGGTAGATCTAATTGCCCAAATAGCACCTTTGGTGAAGCATGCCAATGCTGCTTTTCATAATCTTGATTGTTAAATTAATCAAACTTGAGAAACGGCAAAATTTTTTCCCTAGTTTTAGGAGTTGTGAGGAGCAGAAGCATTTGAATTGTGCTCAGATTCTTGATTGATCTTAAATTTTTCCTGGGTAGTTTTGGGGTTTTCAACCTAGCGGGCTTTTCGTGCGTGTGACCTAGCTTTTGCCTAGGTCGCCCTTTGAGGGTTTTCGACCTAGCGGGCCTTCTACTTGCTTGTGCCCTAACTTTTGCCTAAGTCATTTTTTAGGATTTTTGACCTAGCGGGCTTTTGTTTGTGTGCCCTAACTTTTGCCTAGGCCGCCCTTTGAGGGTTTTCGACCCAGCGGGCCTTCTGTTTGATTGCCCTAACTTTTGTCTAGGTCATTTTTTAGGATTGTCGACCTAGCGGGCTTTCTGTTTTGATCCCATTTTTTCCTGAATTGTTTTTGGAATCTAGCAAGACTTTTTCTGATCATGCCTTTGTTGATTTAATCTTTTGAACTTGAACCCTACTTTTTCTTGGATTATTTATGGGTTTTGATCCAGCGGGTTTCACTTCTTCTTGAATTTTGGATTTTGACCCTGATTTTGCCTGGACTATTCTTGATTTTCATCCAACGGGGTTTCTTTTTCTTTTTCTTGAATTTTGCATGGTCAGATATTGGTCCTCCTTGGATTACTCTGATTCTCAACTCAGCGGATCTATTTGGCATCCCTAAGTTTTTCCTAGATTTAAATTTCGATCCAGCGGGATATTGCATGGTGATTTGGGAATCCCTGGTTAGAATTTTCTTATTCTGCTCCCTCATTGGGCTTTTCTTTGAGCTTGACTAATCAAACGTTCAAAATTATTTATTACAGTACTGGCATTGTCACCAATAGGTATTTATTGTTTGGGTGTAGGAATGAGAAATAGGTTGAGTGATGCAAAGGAACGGTAAATTTTAAAAGTAAAGCCAACAGTGTGAGGCGCATGCTTAAGAAACATGAAAAATGTAATTTTGTATTTAGTCTTTGATATTTATTTACAAAATATTGACTTTGAAAAGAGTGACGGTTTTTGGATGAATATCCGCAACCTCGTCTTGCACAAGGAGACCCATTGTGTTACTCCCATCTCTGTCAGCTGGTCGATGGGCTCTCGTGATTTGGCAACGGATTGTTTTGTGTTAGGAGCGAGCCTCCCGAAATCTAGCCATTTTGAATCATTCAAGTTTTTTACTTTACGTTTCAGCACTAGGCAATCCTTTGTGGAATGACCAATGAATCCTGCATCGTAATCGCATCTAGGGTTTGCATCATACCATTTAGGATATGGTGCCTCTTGAGGCTTTAGAGGATAAGGCGTAACCAGAGAGTTTTGAATCAGTCAAGGTAGCAGCTCGGTGTAGGAGATTGGAATAGGGTCGAATTGGACAGGCTTCTTCTCCTTTTTCTGGCTTTGGTTAGGATTCTGGCTCATGGCTTGTGTATATGGTGTCAGTGGTCAGACTTGTGTCGGATATTTGTAAGTAGGAGGGTATGGTGTTTGGTATGTAGCTGCAATGTAAGGATATAGTATGTAGGGTGTGTATGGTGGTGGTGGGAAGCCAACTGGACTATAAGGTGCCACTTGAGGAGTATAGTGGCCTTGACCAGAAGCCACGTTGTAGGTTTCACCTGCCTTCTTTTTCCCAGATCCGGTGGAAGCCTTGATTGCGCCTGCGAGCTTTTGTGCGATCCTTCCACGGTGCATGCCACCCTCGATCCTTTCTCTAATGGTGACGACATCGAAGAAGCTGGAAGTTACACTGCCAATCATCTCTTCATAGAAAGGATCTTGGAGTGTGTCCACGAACATGCTAACCAATTCCCTTTCGGATAAGGGAGGTTGTACTTGAGTGGCCAACTGTCGCCAGCGTTGGGCGTACTGCTTGAAGGACTCTTCTTCCTTCTTGGCCATATTCTGTAGCTGAGTCCAATCAGGGGCCATCTCTGTATTGTACCGATATTGCTTCGTGAAAGCCTCAGCAAGGTCTCTCCATGAACGGATGCGTGTCCGCTCCAGTTGAGTGTACCAGTTAGCAACTGCCCCTGTTAAGGTGTCTTGAAAGAAATGGATGAGCAGCTTCTCATCGTAGGTACATGCAGGGAGACATCATCCTACAGTACATGGCCAAGTGGCTCTTTGAGGAGCTAGTTCCTTGATATTTTTCAAATTCAGGAACTTTGAATTTTGGAGGGATGACCACATCTAGGACCAAGCACAGATCGGCCGCGTCCCTGGTTTCATAAGAGCTCCCCTTGATTGCCCGGAGCCTATCCTCTAGGATTTTCCACTTTTCTGTATCCTCCTTGGAAGGATGGTTTGGGTTTTCCTCTGGCGTGTGGTGATGGTGAGAAGACGGTATGTATATAGGGTGCAGCCTTTGGGTGAACATAAGATGCATTCCCCCAACGACTGTTTGGTAAGCTTGTGAAGTGGTGTTTGGAGGTAGGTTATGCGTTTGGGCTTGTATTTGGTTGTATGAGGGTGCATGCCCATGAGGATACCCATAATGAACTCCTTCGGTTGGCAGAGGCATAGTTGATGGCGAAGGGTTTTGTGGAGTAACCCAGGAGGATATGACGGGTCAGTTGGTTCTCTCGGAAGGGATTCCCTTACCTCCTTTTGTTTAGATAATTGGATGGCCTCCATCAGCTTGGCTGATAAGTGTCCAATAAGACACTTATTTGGAACATAATTCAATGTAATTGTAAGTAATTGAAGCATAAAACACCATTAAAACATGAGAAAATGACATAAAACTGAATAACCCATGCACAATATGGAAAATACAGTTTTAGAGCCTTTTGGATGATAAATTCTCATAAATCTGATATGTTTTAATTTCTGCAATCTGTTACAGGGTTCCGCATTGGCAACGCAGTTGGGTCACGTTGGACACACGACGCTGCAGAAAAGAATCTATAAAAAGCCCAGAACAAAACGAAAACAGGGCATCATTCACTCTATCCACTAATCTATCTCCAGAGCGAAAACCCAGAGGATAGAGCCGCCGTTTTCCTGGACATTAGTTCTGCTCTGGGTGAAGGAGAAACCCTAAGGTTGAGGACGAAGGGATTCTACAGCGTGCTGTCATGATCAAGATCTTCTCTACATTCCTTGTTTTCTTCTTCTTCATTATGTGTAACTGAGTCCCTGTTGGGGGAGGATGAATCCTTAACTGATCTTATGTAATCCAAATCATGCATTTATTTAAGATTGTTTTCCTTTAACGTTGATTATTCATCTCTTTGCTTAATGCTTTTATGACTTGGCCACTTATAAATTGAATCAAAATTCTTCTTCGCAATTGGAAAATTGGTTTAAGAATTGGAACTGGGATTGCATAACATAAGTGTGAAGGCTTTAGGGATAGAGGTTCACATTTGTGAGATCGTTTGAATTCTTGAACGTAAGGCTCACTGCAAATTAGGAATTGCTAAGGAATTAGGATTGCTGAGTCAAGGGATTGACCTTCAATCACTAATTCATGAATTCGATCTTCAATTACATTTTATCTTGAATATACGTAATGATCAAAGATTACATAGGGGAAGTTTTGGTGAAATCCAACCCTAACATCTTCCATAATTTGAATTCTTACACATTTATATCAGTTGTTGAGTGTTTGACAGTTTAGAGTTTATTTTGAGTAGTTTCAGGCAAACTGGAACAGGGTTCCAAATTAGTGACAGAATCTGTGAATCTGGTTATTTTTCTGTTTGTGTTGCCTACGCGCTTAAACTTGCGTTACCTACGTGACCCCATAACTGAGTTCAATTAGTGGATTAGTAGGAATTCAGTATTTGAACCAAATCTCTGTGGAGACGATACTCTTACTCATTCTTTACTTAATAAAACGATAAGGTGCACTTGCCTTCACACGTTTTTACACCAACAAGTTTTTGGCGCCGTTGTCGGGGATTTGTTTTTCAATATTGAAAAGTACTATGATTGCCACTAGATTGAGCAATTCTGTTTGATATTTCTAACTTTGTTTGCACACTGATTCTTTCTTCAGTTTAATCTTGTTTAACTTGTTTATACGAGGTGAACAAGAACAAGAATTGATCTTTGAACCTGAGATTAAAAAGCTCGCAAGAAGAAACTGAAGGGAAACAAGACTACGAAAGGTGCAACAAGAGCAACAAAGACTGCAAAGGACCAGCGAAGAAAACCCTGTGCATCACTCTATCACGGAGGAACATCCGCTTAACAGGAGAATTACGTTGGGAGAATACGCAGTCCCAAATTCTGCAGGTTGCAGCGCTAGCATTGTGAGACCACCAATCACTGCCAACAACTTTGAAATCAAACCGGCACTACTCCATCTAGTGCAACAGGACCAGTTTGGAGGAAGTGAAGTGGAGGACCCAAACCTCCACCTTTCAAGCTATCTCCAAATATGTGACATAATAAGATGAATGGCGTTTCTGACGAAGCAATTAAATTGAGGCTATTCCCGTTTTCTTTAAGAGACCGTGCCAAATATTGGTTGCAGACCCAACCAAGCGGAAGTATTACCACTTGGGAGGAATTGGTATCCAAATTCCTCATGAAGTACTTCCCACCCTCAAAATACAACAAACTGAGAGGGGAGATCTCCTATTTCGGTCAGAAGGAAGGAGAATCACTCTATGATGCTTGGGAGCGGTTCAAGGAGCTTTTACGGAAGTGTCCACACCATGGCTTCTTCGATGTCCATCAAGTCCACATTTTCTACAATGGAGTCAAGCCAGCCACAACACTCATCGTAGATGCCTCAGCAGGAGGATCCCTAAACACCAAAACTGCAGAGGAGGCCATGGAGCTGATTGAAATAATGGCTTCCAATGAATACCAATCACCTGCTGACAGAAGCATTCCCAAGAGAGGTGTGCTGGAGTTGGACACATAAACTGCAATACTTGCTCAGAACAAACTGATCTCACAACAGCTGGAGGCTTTGACAAAACAACTACAGGTCTTCAACGTGGGAACCCCTCAACCAACACAAGTCTTGAAATGTGACTTTTTGTGGGGGTGAACATGAAAACGGATGCTGTGACACAGACGTAACAGGAACCTTCAGCCAGGAGCAAGTGCACTATATGGGCCAGTCACAAAGGCCTAAGTATCCCCCTTATTCTAACTCGTATAATTCTAATTTCAGGAACCAGAACAACTCTAGGAGGAACGGACAGTATGCGCAGCAAAAACCCACTCAACAGCAGACAAACCAACCACAGGACAACTCTGCAGACTTGGGGAACATACTCAGCCAGTTTATGCAATCCACCCAAGCATCCATCAAGAATTTGGAGAATCAAGTGGGACAACTATCCAAACAACTCACAGAAAGAAATATTGGGAGTTTTCCCAGTGACACAACAGTGAATCCCAAGGAGCAATGCAATGCCATCACAACAAGGAGTGGAAAGATGATAGAACCAAGGCTGCCCACAGTACCAAAGATAACAGAAAACGTAATCATACAACCCAATGATGTTGCTGATCTAGCAGACCAACCATCCAGAACTGATACAGAAATGCAATCTGGAGGAGAACCAGCAATCAGTCCACAACCAGCAGCGAAGGAAAAACAGAAGAAAGAATACCATGACAGACCAGTAAGAAAGAGCAAAAAGCAATTGTTTGAGGAAGCCATGGCCAAAGGAGAAAAAGCTACGTCGACAACGTCAAATGTCTCATTTCCTCAAAGGCTGAAGAAACAGCAGGAAGAGAGAAAGTTCTCTAGATTCCTAGATATATTCAGGAAACTGCAGATCAATATACCACTAGCTGAAGAACTGGAAGAAATGCCCTCGTACGCAAAATTCATGAAGGAGTTGTTGTCCAAGAAGAGGAAGCTTAAGAAGGATGAAACCATAGCTCTTACCGAAGAGTGCAGTGCCATCATTCAAAGGAAGCTCCCTCAGAAGCTGAAGGATCCAGGTTCTTTTGCAATCCCTTGCACCATTGGGAATTTGCAGACTGGCAAGGCATTATGTGACTTAGGGGCGAGCATCAACTTGATGCCTCTTTCCATAATGAAGAAACTGGAAATAGAGGAGGTGAAGCCTACCATGATGTGCCTTCAACTAGTTGATAGGTCAATAAAATATCCATATGGTGTGATGGAAGACCTCCTGGTCAAGGTAGACAAATTCATATTTCCAGCTGACTTTGTGGTGTTGGACATGAAGGAGGATGCCGAAATTCCATTGATCCTAGGAAGGCCATTCCTTGCTACAGGACGAGCGCTTATTGATGTGCAGCAAGGGCAACTGATGCTGAGAGTGCATGATGAAAATGTAACGTTTAATGTGTTTGAAGCTATGAAGCTTCCTGCTGAACAACCACATTGCATGAGGATGGACGCGTTGGCAACGCTGCCAGTAACCGCGTTGGCAACGCCACTGTCAGTCCCTATTGAAAAACAGGACAGTGAGTCCATTCTTGAAGGAGTACTCTGGAATTCCAAAGGCCTGAGACAGGAGAGAGAAAAAGAGAGCCAAGATGTGGAAGAATGCATAGCCACACTTGAAGTTAATCCTCCCATGAAGTCAAGTTCACAACCCTCTGAAGGTTTGCCAAAGGAAGAAGGAAAAGTGGACAGCCCACAGACAGAACTGAAGCAGCTTCCATCTCACCTCCGTTATGCATTCTTGGGGGAAAAGAACACGTTTCCAGTAATTGTGAGCAACTCCCTCAATGAACAAGAAGAGCAGAAATTGTTGAGAATTCTAAGAGCTCACAAGTCTATCATTGGATGGACTATTTTAGATCTAAAAGGAATAAGTCCTTCCTTCTACATGCATAAGATCCTAATGGAGGAAGATTTTAAACCTGTAGTGCAACCCCAAAGAAGGCTTAATCCAACCATGAAAGAGGTTGTGAAGAAAGATGTCCTTAAGCTATTGGATGCAGGTATTATCTACCCAATCTTTGATAGCTCTTGGGTCAGCCCAGTTCAGGTTGTACCTAAGAAAGGAGGGATAACAGTGATCCCTAATGAGAAAAACGAACTTATTCCTACAAGGACAGTAACTGGTTGGCGTATGTGCATAGATTACAGAAGACTCAATGAGTCCACCAGAAAAGATCACTTCCCTCTTCCATTCATGGACCAGATGCTAGAGAGACTAGCTGGGCATGCCTACTACTGTTTTCTGGATGGATACTCTAGTTACAACCAGATTGTGGTAGATCCCAAGGACTAAGAGAAAACTACCTTCACTTGTCCCTATGGAATATTTGCATATCGCCGGATGCCTTTCGGGTTGTGTAATGGCACTTGCCACATTTCAAAGGTGCATGTTAGCCATCTTCTCTGACATGGTGGAGAATTTTATTGAAGTCTTCATGGATGACTTCTTAGTGTTTGGCTCTTATTATGACAATTGCCTGAGTAACCTGTCTTGCGTGCTGAGACGATGCGAGGAAACCAACTTAGTGCTAAATTGGGAGAAATGTCACTTTATGGTGCAAGAAGGCATTGTGTTGGGACACAAGGTCTCATCAAGGGGTGTAGAAGTCGATAAAGTCAAGGTTGAAGCCATTGAGAGACTTCCTCCTCCTGTAAATGAGAAAGGAGTGAGAAGTTTTATTGGACATGCTAGATTCTATAGGAGATTCATCAAGGACTTTTCCAAAATATCTAAACCACTGTGTGACCTATTGATGAAAGATGTTGAATTCAGATTTGATGATGCATGTTTGAAGGCGTTCAACACACTCAAAGAATGGCTCACCACAGCACCTATACTTGCAGCCCCCGACTGGAGTCTCCCATTTGAACTTATGTGTGATGCAACTGATTTTGCTGTAGGTACTGTGTTAGGATAGCGGAAGGACAAGAAACTACATGTCATATATTATGCTAGCAAGGTGCTGAACAGTGCACAATTGAACTACACCACAACTGAAAAGGAGCTGCTGGCCGTTGTCTACACTTTTGACAAGTTCAGGTCATATTTAATTGGTGCCAAGGTAATTGTGTATACTGACCATGCTGCTTTGAAAAATTTGCTGTCAAAACAGGAGGCAAAACCGAGGCTGATCAGGTGGATCCTACTCCTCCAAGAGTTCGATTTTGAAATTCAAGATCGAAAGGGAAAGGACAATGGTGTAGCTGATCACTTATCCAAGTTTCCTACACAAAATCATAGAAGATGAGAAAGTCTTAATCAACGAAGAATTTCCAGAAGAGAAGCTGTTAGCCATTACTGCTGCACCATGGTACGCAGATATAGCGAATTTCAAAGCTGCGCAGATTATCTCGAATGAATGGTCCTGGCAGCAGAGGAAGAAGCTGTACCATGACAGTAAATTTTACTTGTGGGATGAACCCTTCCTGTACAAACGAGGTGTGGATGGATTACTCCGAAGGTGTATCCCACGTGAAGAGCAAAGAGACATCCTGTGGCACTGCCATAGCTCAGCCTTTGGAGGCCACTTCAATGGAAGAAGGACAGCAGCTAAGGTGCTGCAGAGCGTATTCTTTTGGCCTACATTATTCAAGGATGCCAAAGATTTTACTGTTGCGTGTGATGCCTGCCAACGCAGCGGAAATGTCTCAAGGAGAGATGAAATGTCCCTCATTAACATCTTAGAAGTAGAGCTGTTTGACGTGTGGGGCATAGATTTCATGGTACCATTCCCTGTCTCATACTCTAATGAGTATATACTGCTAGTTGTGGACTATGTGTCAAAATGGGTAGAAGTTGTCCCTACACACACGTGTGATGCTAAATCTATAATAAGATTTCTGAGGAAGCACATACTGTCCAGATTTGGTGTCCCACGCATTCTGATCAGTGATGGGGGAACACATTTCTGTAACAAGCAGCTAGAAGCAGTTCTGAGCAAATATGGCGTTAGGCACAAAATTACCACAGCGTATCACCCACAAAGTAACGGTAAAGCTGAGGTTTCCAACGGAGAAATAAAGAGGATCCTGGAGAAGGCTGTGAACAGTTCCAGGACAGACTGGGAAAATAGGTTAGACGACGCACTCTGGGCCTATAGAACAGCTTTCAAAACACCCATTGGTATGTCTCCATACCAGCTGGTTTTTGGGAAAGTCTGCCACTTACCTGTGGAACTTGAGCATAAGGCGTACTGGGAAACCAAATTTCTCAACTTCAATGCTAACACATCCAGAGAGAATCAACTGTTATAGCTGCATGAATTAGAGGAATTTCGCCTTAATGCCTACGAAAATGCAAAGATCTACAAGGCAAAGACCAAGCAATGGCATGACAAACTGATCAAACATAGAGTCTTTGAACCTGGACAGCTGGTTTTGCTATTCAACTCTAGGTTTAAATTGTTTCCAGAAAAGTTGAAGTCCAAATGGTCAGGTCCTTTTGTGATTAAAGAAGTTTTAGACTATGGTGCCATCACCCTTGAAGATATGCAGTCCCAAAGAAGCTTCAAAGTTAATGGTCAGCGTGTCAAGCACTATCATGGAGGTGAAATCAGCAGGGATAAGACTACTTGCACCCTTCAGTCACTTGACTGAATCTCAAACTGTCAAGCTAGGGACATTAAACAAGCGTTGCAAGGGAGGCAACCCTTGAAAAACTAGTTTTTCCCTTTCATTTTAATTTAAATTGAGAAAAGTATATGTAAATACTAAGTAGAATGAATAAAAGCAGTGCAGTTGACTATTCATGCAGGTCTGGAGGTCTGGAGCATGCTTGAGTACTGCTGTCACAGGACAGTTTGTTGTTGGATAGTGTAGTTGCAGCAAATTCTTTTTGCTGTTCTGGTTCGCGTAGCCAACAGAGGCGATCTGTGTGGCCAACGCAATGGTTATGCAGCAAAGAAGCAAAGTCTGACTTTGGAACAGAGGAGGTCAGACCCAATACAGCACAGAAAGCCCTTTCCAGGGATGCCCAAGGCAGAGATTGGATGTTGTTGCTGTATGATGCATACTTCAGCTATCCCTACAGCTTGCAAATTGGTTGAAGAACCCAAGAACATGCTGAAGAATCCTAAGGTTCTGCAATCTGTCATAAATTGTATACTGGAGGTGAAGCTGGACAAGCAGGAGCAACAGAAATGACAGGTTACATGCCCAGAATTTCATAGCTTGACACACATGTTCCACACCAAGGACCTTGGCTAACCTAACCACTTGGTGAGATCTTTCCAAATGGTTTTAAACAGTGAATTGTGCATTAGATCAATGAGTGAACTCTAACTCTAACTATTGCAGTACTGTTTGAATGCTGATACATTAATTATGCAAAATTTAAAATGAATTCACATGAATCTACATTCTGCCCAGTTGCATTGCCAACGCAACTAAACCTTGTGTGCCCAACGCGTCTGGGCTGAGTGAAGCACCACATTGCTACTTTCACTCATCTGATCACCAGAGCACACTTATGCGTAGTTCACCCACTGAATAAGCACAGTGTAGGGGTTTTCTCTACCCCACCACTCAAATCAACCTTTAACATCATTCCTCTTCCCTCTCCAATGAGCATCAGTTTTAATAGAACCTCATTCTCCACAGCATGGAGAGATTGTACAGTTCCTAAATGTTCATTTGCATGATGCAGAATGTAGCATGATTGAATGAGAATTACTTTGTTGTTCTGTTATGGTTTGCAACAATTAATTTGTAATGCATGTTCTAGGCTTGCATAAATTACCTATGAGCGATTGGACCTTTACACTTATTTCTTTTGTGTGTGTATGGTCACAAATTGAGTTTCATTTCAGAACTTGCCATGTTTCTTAGTTGAAATCCAGTATCTCATGCTTGCATAAACATGATTAGGGCACTTTTTTTATATGCACCTACTTGACCAAATGACCCACCTTGCATTCTTGTCCATTGTTTAGCCCCTTAAGCCTTATACCCAATTCTTTGTGTTTGATTAGCTCATCTCTAGCCAAGATTATGAAGAACCATGAATATTCCTAGCCAAAGGAACTAGGAGAAGGTTGCTTGTATTTGAGGTTGAGTTTTACACTAAGTTTGGAGTTTCTTAAGGACAAACAACACTTCTATGTTTGGGGTTGCTTGAGCACAAGCAACATTTCTAAGTTTGGGGTTAAGGGTTTCAGTAGCAATGTAATTGGCAATGGGTTTCCTTAAAAAAAAAAACAAACAAACAAACAAAAAAAAAACAAAAAAAAAGGAAGAAAGGAATTCGGGTACCCAAGCAAAGAAATATTGAAAACAAGAAAACACTTTTATGGGGGTGATCTTACATCTCCAAACTAATGGAAAGTGAATTCTCCAACTCTCTCATAGTTTCTTTGGCTTAAATAAACTCACTTCCCAAATTCCACCCACCTTTCACCTATGCCACGTTACAACCCATTATAAGACCTTTTGATTTATGTAAGCATATCAATCATTGGTAGAGATAGAGAATAGGGGCAAGCCTATGGTAATGGAATTTTGATTTGGAGACATAGAGAGAAACACCTAACCCAAACACTTGAGAGAAAGAGTGAAACACTTAACCTTATGAGAGTTTGCAAGTCTAGGCCATGTTTCCTTAATAGCAAACTGTTGTAACCATAATATAAATGACACGCTCGTCGCAAACGCGCAAAAATAATTTCTAGATTTCCCCCAAACTATTGGTATAGTATAAGGTGCAACCTAGGTCATCTCCCAAAGACCATTTCATATTCTTAAGCAAATAAGGAGACAATTAGAACAAGGGGGTTTTGTAAAGATGTGATATTGAGTGCTAAACACAAAATACAGACTGAAATTAATTTCACTTAACAATTATCAACTCAAGGAATTCAGAGGCTATTTTCATAACTAATCATTGATCACTAAAATCATGCATTGTGTTTATCAACCTAGGATCATCTGGAACCCCTACAATGATCCTTGAATTCTCTACTGAGAAACCTCTCAGAATTTAATTGATTATGATCAACAAGATTTAGTAACCACTTAATCTTTTATCTAAACCAATTTTACAATCAGAATTCAGTTGAAGTAAGTAATAAAATGAAAACCTTCAATTCAATTACTTAATTTCTACTCTTCAAACTTTTGGAAAATGATTTACCAATCAAAAACCAATTATAAATCAATTATACATTAACCAAAATACGTCAACCGATCAAACTTTGATTAAAGAATAAAATTGAAGAATATAGTGAAGTAGAGTAGAAACCACTTAATAAGCATGTAAATAAAGATCAAGACCTCAAAGTTAAAATGAAAATAGCTTGAATCCTCGAATTGAAACTACAAACCTAGCCTTCCATGAAGGAGGCAAATTAACAACAAAGAAAGAGGCAAATTAACAACAAATAAATCCTAAGCCTTCCATGTAGGAGGCAAAACTAACAAGAAATAAATCTTAAGCCTTCCATGTAGGAGGCAACTAATAATAAAGAAAAACTAAGCCTTCCATGTAGGAGGCAAACTAACAAGAAAGAAAACATAAGCCTTCCATGAAGGAGGCAAAACTAACAAGAAAGAAAGGAAGAAAGAAAGAAAGAAAGAAGATGGTATTGGAGTTGATCTCCAAAATTGGTGTGTGTCTCCTCTTGCAAACCCTTCTATTTATAGAGGATTTTTGAGGCATCATCTTCAGAAAGTCACCAACTAGGATATTACTTTTCTACCCTTTTCTTGCTTTCACATGGGCTTTGTTGAAATTGCAAAACACTTTTGAATTTTTGCCACCAATGAGCACAAAAATTTTGACTTTCTTGCACCGCAATTTCGGATGTTCACATGTCCGAATTAGAGCTTGCCTTCTGAACAAAAGTTGTAGCCCTGGATCTTAGCTGTCCAACAAAGTTGATTTCATCTCAATATGACTTCTATATCTCAAGATATGGCCGGATCTTTGCACACTGTTCAAATTCCACGTCAGCAACACTATCTCATCTTTTGAGATAATTTCGGAGTCCTAAACATCCCATTTAGAATCTTCTCTTGCTTTGTAAATATGGACACTTCTTTAAGCTTTCATTCAAGATAGATTTCATGATTTTTGGATGTCTACAACTCCTATTATGCTCAAAATACTATAATAGTGTCATTTTAATCGGGTAAGCAAAGAAATTCAATTAAACTTCATATGAACCCAAACTCATAAAATATGACAAAGATCACTTAATTGAACATATAAGAAGTCTTAATGAGATAAAAGTGAGAGATAATTATTTATGAAATCTATGCTTATCAAATTCCCCCACACTTATCTTTTGCACGTCTCGGGCAAACTTAAGTTAAGGATTGGTGACTTTTTTTTTTTTTTTTTTTTTTTTTTTTTGAAAGAACATCAAAGTTTTGAGTTGATTTCTCAAGAATTCACAAAATTTCATGAAGCATTCTTTCATCACATTTTTGAAATTACTTAGAAAGGCAACTTTAATTTGAAAAACATAGATTGAGAAAGATAAAACCTCACATGATATACTCTGAATCTCTCAAGTGTTTGATTTGGTAAGTGTTTCTCTCAAATTCAATCCATGAAAGATGAACTATCATAGGCTTGCATATCTTCTACTTCTCTACTACTATGTACACATGCAATGCACAAATCAAGAGGTCTTTATTTTGGTTCTAACGGGAATAGAAAGATGAAATGATATATTGAAGAGATACAATGTTAGACCAATGAAAATGGTGAGGATTGAGAATTGATTGTAAGTGCAAGTGTGAGAAACAGATATCACTTCTTCAATTTTTTTTTTTTTATTTTTTTTTTCAATATAATAGTTTATTTATTAATTTATTGCTTCAGTTTTTTTTTTTTTTTTTTTCAACCATGATATTGATGAACACAACAATAATCTCCCCCACACTTATTGAAACACTTATGGTATGATAAATCCAGTATTCCTCACCTTCTATGGTCAGACAAAGTTGTTTTTTTTTTTTTTTTTTTTTTTTTTTTTTTTTTTTTTATTTGTGGTGAGCTAAAAAGAAGAAAAGGCTAATCGGCTCAAAGGGCTGATCAAAGGATAAAATTATATGGTTTAGTTATTTGGCCAAGTGGTTTGTTCAAGAAAAACAGTGCCTCAATCATTTTTGTACAAATCATGTGAAAATGTAGCTTCAAAAAGAATCAATGCAAGTTCTGAAGTAACATATTCCATGGATGAAAATCACACAAGAAAGAAAATAATAATAAGGCTCAAAATCTCACAGGTAATATATTTATCAAATCTAATCTATCCAGTTCAAATATGTGTTGCCAAACTAATTAATCTCGAAATGTAAATCATTTTGCTTCAATTATTTTATGAAATCTAAAGAAAAACATACTTCCACATTCAATTTTTTTTTTTTTTTTAAATCATAAGATGCGTATCAAGAGTCAAGTGTAACTCCTTACTCAGCCATCTTACTCAAAGCAAGTTTATGAATCTAACCTAATTTTTTTTTTTTTTTTTTTTTTTTTTTTTTTTTGGGTTTTGTTTTTTTTTTTTTTTTTTTTTTTTTTTTTTTAATTTTAGATGTCGGACCATCTTCCCCCCAACCTATCCAAGACATTGTCCCCAATGTCTTAGATGAAATTTCATATAACAGGAAAAGAAATGTAAGAAAACCATCAAAGTAAGGAAAAGTTATAACCGAAGAGTGGTATCTGGTTCTCTTTTATCTCTGCCATCCTGATTTGGTTGGTTCACCAGTTGCATTGCTTGACTGAGCTCAGATGTAGGATTTTGCAAAATCTCAAGTAGCTGTTCAACAGTTGAAGCAGATACTATGATGTTGCGCATGGATTGTGGCATGAACTCCTGCTCTACTGCATGATCTAAAAAGGATATCAAACCATTATAAAAGCCATTAATATTCAATAAGCCCAAAGGTTTTTTATGAAAATTCCGATAGGCCCAAAATATAATGGTAAAAATTTCTTCCATTGTTCCAAGACCACCAGGTAATGCAATAAATGCATTAGAATTAACCAACATGTGTCTCATTCGGTCATGCATGGTTGCAACCTTCAATTCAGTACCCAGGGTGAAGTAGGAGGTGCTCCCATTTTTTAAGCCAACACCTAAGACGTTACACCCCTTTGTGAGTGCAGATCCTGCAACACATCCTTTTAAACCCTGAATCCCTCCCCCATAAACAAGATTGATTTTTCTTGCAGCTAATGCCTTACCAAGGGTAGAAGCTGCATGTTGAAATTCTCCATCCTTTCCAAGGTTAGACCCACCAAAAACACAGATAGTATTGATCTTATCCATATACGGTGTTTCTGTCTTTTTTTTTTTGAAAAAATATGTCATAGAGGTGGATAATTTATAGGGACTCAATATCAGACAAGGAGATCGCTTGAATAGTGCGGGATCAGGATTTGGTAGCAAAAGTTTGAATTTTTGTTGCAAAAGTTTGAATTTTGGTTGCAAAAGTTTGAATTTTGGGTTCAAGGAAAAGGTGAATGTCAGAGGGGAAAGACTTTAAGCAGAGGTGAAAATTTCAAAAAAAACGGTGGCCCAATAAATTGAAAAGACAATGTAAATGACAAACATACACGCATGAGAATGAACAGTAGTTGTGATTGTGGCTCACATCTTCCTCTGGTTTTACGTCCAGTAACGGCTGAAACGCCTTCTAAGAGTCGAGGATGTGCTTCCCATTCAGTTTTCTTGTAAACTGACAACAGGGTCTTTTAAAGTCAGATTCCCAAGACTATAACGTGCTTTTTCCTTACGGAACAGTTCAAACAAATCAAGAAGGACTCCTTGTACATGCCCACTAGGATGCGTCTCAAGAGTCTGAATGATATCATCCAATGACTCCTTACTCAGTCCATCCTTTATGAATTGAATTTTGTCCTCTCGATTTCTTGAAACCATTCCAGGGTTCTTGCATCTTGTGTTACAGGTCCATCTTGCACACCTGTAGCAAACTCCAATTCTTTTTGCCCTTCTCTTCTTTGCATAGGAACTTCTTCCCATACCTGGCATATTTTTAACAAACGATTCTTGAAATTCACCTGCTAAACGTACCTTAGCTTCAATGATCCAACGGACATCTTCTGGAAGGCCTAAGAGTGTTAATGCTCTCAATCGTTCAAGTCTGCAATTGTAAATGTCTTTAAGAAAATTTCTGGGGAGAGTAGGGAACAAAATTTTGATCCTGGTGAGAGCTTTCTCCATTTTTTTCTTAAAACACTCAAGTTATTATTCCTGCAAGCTCAATGTGGTGTAATAGTTGGGATGATTTAAGAGGTGAAGAAGGAAGTTGAGAGATTAGTTGAAACTTATAAGCGAGGAATGTGAGAGAGGGAGAGGGAGAAAGAGAGAGAGAGAGAGAAAGAGAGAAAGAGAGAGAGAGAGAGACTTCTCTTGAATTTATTGCAGGTATGTGGCATTGTGCAAATGCACTTCTTCTACCGTGTGCTTTTGAAAACCTTCGAAAAATGGTTTAAGACGATGTCCATTCACCTTGAAGATTTTTTCAGTTACCTCATTTTTTATTTCAACTGCACCATAAGGAAAAACATTAGTAACTACAAATGGTCCTAACCATCTAGAGCGTAGCTTACCAGGCATAAGCTTTAGCCGAGAATTGAAAAGGAGAACTTTTTGTCCAACGGAAAACTCCTTTCTTGCCAACTTTTTGTCATGAAGAGCTTTGACCTTTTCTTTGTAAATTTTGGAGTTTTCGTATGCTTCTAATCGAATTTCTTCAAGTTCCTGCAATTGAAGCTTTCTATGGATTCCTGCTTGGTCTAGATCCATGTTGCATTTCTTTACTGCCCAAAATGCTCTATGCTCTAATTCAACTGGAAGATGACATGCTTTACCAAAGACAATCCTGTAGGGAGACATGCCAATGGGTGACTTGTAAGCTGTCCTATATGCCCATAATGCATCAACAAGGCGCAAGCTCCAATCCTTCCTGTTAGGCTGAACTGTTTTCTCTAAGATTTTCTTGATCTCTCGATTAGAAACTTCAGCTTGACCATTTGTTTGAGGATGATATGGGGTGGAGACTTTATGCATGACTCCATATTTGCGGAGTAGGGCTTCCATTGTGCGGTTGCAAAAATGAGTACCTTGGTCACTAATTAGAGCTCTAGGAATGCCAAACCTGCTAAAAATGTTAGACCTGATAAAATCTGCAACAACTCGAGCATCATCAGTACGGGTGGCTTTTGCCTCCACCCATTTTGAAACATAATCAACAGCTAGCAGAATGTAAACAAAGCCAAAAGAGACAGGGAATGGACCCATAAAGTCTATACCCCAAACATCAAATACCTCACAAAAGAGAAGTGGTTGTTGAGGCATCTCATTTCTGCGCGAAATACTCCCTATTCTTTGGCACTGCTCACAAGTTATGCATAATCTATGTGCATCACGAAATATTGTAGGCCAATAAAAGCCTGAGTCTAGTACTTTTCTAGCTGTCCGTTGTGGCCCAAAGTGTCCACCACAAGCTAGGGAATGGCAAAAGGTAAGTATAGACTGAACTTCATGATCTGGAACACATCTTCTAATGATTTGATCACTACATGTCTTCCAAAGGTATGGTTCATCCCATATGTAGTGTTTGGCATCACTTTTCAACTTGGCAAGTTGCGATTTGGTGAAGTGTTTGGGTATTTCTTTAGCAACCAGATAGTTTACCAAATCTGCATACCAAGGATCTTTCCCGTGCAATTGATAGAGATGCTCTTCTGGGAATGAATCTGCAATTGAAGTTTCTTCACAAGGTTGCTGGATCCGACTTAAATGATCTGCTACAAGGTTCTCTGCACCACTCTTGTCTTTAATCTCTAAATCAAATTCTTGCAACAGAAGCATCCAACGAATCAGTCTTGGCTTAGCATCTGTCTTCTTCAGCAAGTATTTCAAAGCTGCATGGTCAGAGAAGACAATAACTTTAGATCCAAGCAAATAGGAGCGAAATTTATCTAATGCAAACACAATTGCCAAAAGCTCCTTCTCAGTAGTTGTGTAATTTGATTGGGTTGCATCAAGTGTGCGAGAGGCATATGCAATGACATGAGATCTCTTGCTAACTCTTTGAGACAGTACAGCACCAAGGGCATAATTGGATGCATCACACATTAATTCAAATGGAAGCGTCCAATTAGGTGGTTGAATGATGGGAGTGGTTGTCAACCGCTTCTTTAGTTCATCAAATGAATCCTTGCATGCTTGATCAAACACAAATTTGGTATCTTTTTGTAGTAGTTTAGAAAGAGGTTGTGCAATCTTGCTAAAATCCTTGATGAATCTTCTGTAAAAACCTGCATGACCAAGTAAAGAACGTACTTCTCGCACAGAAGTGGGGTAAGGTAGAGAAGTAATAATGTCTATCTTGGCCTTATCAACCTCTAAACCTTTGCTAGATACCAAGTGTCCTAAGACTATACCTTCTGTTGCCATGAAATGACATTTTTCAAAATTCAAAACCAGGTTAGTCTCAATGCATCTGTCCAAAACTTTAGAAAGGCTTTCTAAGCATGCATCAAAAGAAGAACCATATACAGTGAAGTCATCCATAAACACTTCCATGCAACTTTCTAAGAGATCAGAGAAAATGCTTACCATGCATCTTTGAAAGGTTCCAGGGGCATTGCATAGACCAAAGGGCATCCTTCGATAGGCAAAAGTACCAAAAGGACAAGTGAAGGTGGTCTTATGCTGGTCTTCTGGGGCTATATGTATTTGAAAATAACCTGAAAAACCATCTAGAAAGCAATAGTGAGATTTTCCTGCTAATCTTTCCAAAATTTGGTCTATGAAGGGCAAAGGGAAGTGATCCTTGCGAGTAGCTTGGTTAAGCTTCCTATAATCTATGCACACTCTCCAACTGTTTTGTATTCTGGTAGGGATTAGTTCATCATTGTGATTTTTGACTACAGTCATGCCAGTTTTCTTAGGAACTACTTGCACCGGGCTTACCCAATCACTGTCTGAGATGGGATAGATGATACCAGCTGCCAAAAGCTTACCTACTTCCTTCTTTACCACATCTAGGATGGTTGGATTCAAACGCCTTTGTGGTTGTCTAACAGGTCTGGTGTTTTCCTCTAGCAGTATCCTATGCATACAAGTAGATGGGCTAATACCTGGAATATCAGCCAAAGTCCATCCAATTGCTTGTTTATGGCTTTTTAAGGTTTGCAGTAACCTTTCTTCCTGTTGTGGTAGAAGGTTCTTTGCTACAATGACAGGAAGCTTCTCATTTTCCCCCAAATAAGCATACTTTAGATGTTCAGGCAAAGGCTTCAACTCTAAAGGAGGTGGTTGTATTATGGAAGGAAGAGATCTATCTGAGATTGAAATGTCTGCAACACTTGCATCTAACATGTCATCTTTCAACGAAGGTTGGTCTGCAGCATTAATCCTGGAACACACAATACATGAATCAAATTCATCACATGTGCAAGTAAAATTATCTAAGTAATCTAAATCAAAATCAAAAATTTTAAAAAGTAGATTGTCAATAGAATAATCATCCGCAAGAAGGTCTATGGCATCAAGTTGAAAGAGTGAATGATTCTCTATGGGATGCTTCATGGCTTCAAATATGTTGAATTGGATGATATCATCTCCAAATTCCATAGAGAGAGTCCCCGTATGCACATCTATCTTTGTTTTTGCAGTTTTGAGGAAAGGTCTCCCTAGGATCAAGGTTGCTCTATTGATGGATGACTCATCTTCCATATCCAAAATGTAGAAGTCAGCTGGAAAGATCAGCTTATTCACTTGAACTAGCACATCTTCAAGTACTCCGGCTGGATGTGCTGTACTTCTGTTGGCTAATTGAATCACCACACCAGTTGGCTTCAGTTCTCCCAGATTCAAAGATTTATAAACTGATGAGGGCATAACATTAATGGAACCACCTAGATCCAGCAATGCATCACCAAATGTAGAGTTTCCTATTGTGCAAGGAATGGTGAAAGTTCCTGGATCTTTACATTTCTGAGGGAGGCTGGGTTGAATTAAGGCTGAAACATTGCGTCCCACACTAATCTTCTCATCCCCTTTGAGTCTTCTCTTATGCGTGCACAAATCCTTTAGAAATTTGGCATATTTGGGAATTTGCTTAATAGCATCTAGAAGTGGTATGTTGACTTCCACTTTCCTGAAAGTATCTAGAAGCTCCTTATCCAATTCTGCATGAACATTGGGCTTGGATTGAACCATTCTATTTGGAAAAGGTAAAGATACCTTCAGATCAGCACAATTTGGGGTTTTCTTCTCATCAGATGCTTCAAGTGCAGATCGTTTATGGCAAGCTTCTTTTTGTTGATCATTCGATGTCTTATCGAAGGCTGATGTACTTTTTTCATCAGACTTTCCCTCTGATTCAGATGGCTCATCAGAGATGTCTCCCGGTGTGGAGATAAATGCTTCTTTTTGGTGTGGATTAGTCTGATTGAAGCTTTGTTGCTTTAAAATTGTAGGGTCTGTCTGCACTTTCTTCCCACTTCTCAAGGTCATGGCATTCACACTTTTGGGATTTATGACAGGTTGAGAAGGTAGTTGACCAGAACCTTGAGATTTCAATTGGTTGACAGTGGTAGCCAACTGCCCAATTTGAGTTTGTAAATCCTGAATGGTAGAACTTACATTTTGTTGAAATTGAAGATTGTTGGTTGCTAATTGCTTCATCAAATCATCAAGAGAGGGTTCAGAAGCATTAGAGGGTACAGATTGCTGCATATGCTGTTGTTGTTGTCTGAATGGCGGTGGTTGGTATTTATTTTGGGAGTCAGATGTTTGAATCCTTTGTTGTTGTGGAGGGCCATATCTCAAGTTAGGATGGTTTCTCCAACTAGGATTGTATGTTCCAGAAGGTGGTTCAAACTTCTGTTGCTGATAATGTTGAGGAGGCCTGTATTGTTGTCCTGTGCCAAAAATACCATTTACTGCAGCCTCAGGTGTCTCACTTTCTTGCAATGTTGGGCATGCATCAGTAGGATGATCTGCAGAAGTGCAGATGCCACATGTTTTGGTTTTGTCAACAACATTAAGTTGCTGTTGTTGTCCGATGGCCAACTGTCTTACGATGGAGGTTAGTTCTTCAATTCTGTTCTCCAATCGTGTATGGTCTGTCTTGGTGGTCATTTCATGGACTCCTTTAGACAAGGAATTAGTTCGAGAATTGAATTGCTGAGAATTTTCTGCCATGTTGGCAATCAAATCTCGAGCTGCTGTAGGAGTTTTGTTCATAAGTGCTCCACCACTAGCTGCATCAACCATGCTTCTGTCCATTGGCATGAGTCCTTCATAGAAATACTGAATCAGTAATTGATCACTGATTTGATGGTGTGGACAAGTGGCGCATAGTTTCTTGAATCTCTCCCAATACTCATAGAGAGTTTCTTGGGAGTTCTGTCTGATGCCGCAAATCTCTTTTCTGATAGCTGCTGTTCTGGATGCAGGGAAGAATTTCTCCAAGAATAATCTTTTCATATCATTCCAGCTTGTAACAGATGTTGGATGTAGATAGTACAACCAGTCCTTAGCTCCATCATTTAAGGAGAAAGGAAATGCCTTCAACTTGATATGATCTTCTGGAATTCCTTGTGGCCGCATTGTGGAACACACAATGTGAAATTCCTTCAAATGTTTATGAGGGTCCTCACCTGCAAGGCCATGAAACTTAGGTAGCAAATGTATTAGTCCAGACTTCAGTTCAAATGGTGCATCAACATCAGGGTATTGAATACACAATGGTTGATAAGCAACATCAGGTGCAGCTAATTCTTTTAAGGTTCTATCAGCCATGTTCTTAGCAAAATATTTAAAACTATCAAAATTTAAAGATGAAAAATCACTACTGTTACTTTCTTGATTATTACTGGATGAATGCCTTCTATGTGCTCTTTTCAAATGGTGGAATGTTCTATCAATCTCAGGATCATATGCATATAAATTTTCAGGATTGGATCGGGTCATACACAAAAAGGTGAATTCATACAAAAAATCCAAGAATGATATACCTAAAGTAAAAACAATTGTTAGAAAGATTAAAATTTTTATACAAACTCCTAAATGAGCCTAGGAAATTAAAATGGTCCCCGGCAACGGCGCCAAATTTTGACACGCTCGTCGCAAACGCGCAAAAATAATTTCTAGATTTCCCCCAAACTATTGGTATAGTATAAGGTGCAACCTAGGTCATCTCCCAAAGACCATTTCATATTCTTAAGCAAATAAGGAGACAATTAGAACAAGGGGGTTTTGTAAAGATGTGATATTGAGTGCTAAACACAAAATACAGACTGAAATTAATTTCACTTAACAATTATCAACTCAAGGAATTCAGAGGCTATTTTCATAACTAATCATTGATCACTAAAATCATGCATTGTGTTTATCAACCTAGGATCATCTGGAACCCCTACAATGATCCTTGAATTCTCTACTGAGAAACCTCTCAGAATTTAATTGATTATGATCAACAAGATTTAGTAACCACTTAATCTTTTATCTAAACCAATTTTACAATCAGAATTCAGTTGAAGTAAGTAATAAAATGAAAACCTTCAATTCAATTACTTAATTTCTACTCTTCAAACTTTTGGAAAATGATTTACCAATCAAAAACCAATTATAAATCAATTATACATTAACCAAAATACGTCAACCGATCAAACTTTGATTAAAGAATAAAATTGAAGAATATAGTGAAGTAGAGTAGAAACCACTTAATAAGCATGTAAATAAAGATCAAGACCTCAAAGTTAAAATGAAAATAGCTTGAATCCTCGAATTGAAACTACAAACCTAGCCTTCCATGAAGGAGGCAAATTAACAACAAAGAAAGAGGCAAATTAACAACAAATAAATCCTAAGCCTTCCATGTAGGAGGCAAAACTAACAAGAAATAAATCTTAAGCCTTCCATGTAGGAGGCAACTAATAATAAAGAAAAACTAAGCCTTCCATGTAGGAGGCAAACTAACAAGAAAGAAAACATAAGCCTTCCATGAAGGAGGCAAAACTAACAAGAAAGAAAGGAAGAAAGAAAGAAAGAAAGAAGATGGTATTGGAGTTGATCTCCAAAATTGGTGTGTGTCTCCTCTTGCAAACCCTTCTATTTATAGAGGATTTTTGAGGCATCATCTTCAGAAAGTCACCAACTAGGATATTACTTTTCTACCCTTTTCTTGCTTTCACATGGGCTTTGTTGAAATTGCAAAACACTTTTGAATTTTTGCCACCAATGAGCACAAAAATTTTGACTTTCTTGCACCGCAATTTCGGATGTTCACATGTCCGAATTAGAGCTTGCCTTCTGAACAAAATTTGTAGCCCTGGATCTTAGCTGTCCAACAAAGTTGATTTCATCTCAATATGACTTCTATATCTCAAGATATGGCCGGATCTTTGCACACTGTTCAAATTCCACGTCAGCAACACTATCTCATCTTTTGAGATAATTTCGGAGTCCTAAACATCCCATTTAGAATCTTCTCTTGCTTTGTAAATATGGACACTTCTTTAAGCTTTCATTCAAGATAGATTTCATGATTTTTGGATGTCTACAACTCCTATTATGCTCAAAATACTATAATAGTGTCATTTTAATCGGGTAAGCAAAGAAATTCAATTAAACTTCATATGAACCCAAACTCATAAAATATGACAAAGATCACTTAATTGAACATATAAGAAGTCTTAATGAGATAAAAGTGAGAGATAATTATTTATGAAATCTATGCTTATCAATAAACACTGTTTTACTCACAATTTAATGCTATATTCTGAATCTGCAATTATTTTTCATGTATTCCCAATGCTTGATGGAGTGTCTTTGAAATAAATCTGAAAATTTTGATTGATGCAAGTTGGAGTGAAGAAGGGGAGTAAAATACACTTGAGGGAAATGATATGCATGCTGTGAGTTATCTAGAATTAATTATGTTCCTATAGTTTAATGCTTGCTTAAGGACAAGCAAGAGTTCAAGTTTGGGGTTGTGATAAGTGTCCAATAAGACACTTATTTGGAACATAATTCAATGTAATTGCAAGTAATTGAAGCATAAAACACCATTAAAACATGAGAAAATGACATAAAACTGAATAACTCATGCATAATATGGAAAATACAGTTTTAGAGCCTTTTGGATGATAAATTCTCGTAAATCTGATATGTTTTAATTTCTGCAATCTGTTACAGGGTTCCGCGTTGGCAACCCAGGTGGGCCGCGTTGGACACACGACGCTGCAGAACAGAATCTATGAAAAGCCCAGAACAGAACGAAAACATGGCATCATTCACTCTATCCACTAATTTATCTCTAGAGCGAAAACCCAGAGGATAGAGCAACCGTTTTCCTGGACGTTGTTTTTGCTCTGGGTGAAGGAGGAACCCTAAGGTTGAGGACGAAGGGATTCTACAGCGTGCTGTCATGATCAAGATCTTCTCTGCATTCCTTGTTTTCTTCTTCTTCATTATGTGTAACTGAGTCCCTGTTGGGGGAGGATGAATCCTTAATTGATCTTATGTAATCCAGATCATGCATTTATTTAAGATTATTTTCCTTTAACGTTGATTATTCATCTCTTTTCTTAATGCTTTTATGACTTGGCCACTTATAAATTGAATCAAAATTCTTCTTCACAATTGGGAAATTGGTTTAAGAATTGGAACTGGGATTGAATAACATATGTGTGAAGGCTCTAGGGATAGAGGTTCACATTTGTGAGATCGTTTGAATTCTTGAACGTAAGGCTCACTGCAAATTAGGAATTACTAAGGAATTAGGATTCCTAATTTGCTGTGAAGGATTGTTGAGTCAAGGGATTGACCTTCAATCACTAACTCGTGAATTCGATCTTCAATTACATTTTATCTTGAATATACGTAATGATCAAAGATTACATAGGGGAAGTTTTGGTGAAATCCTACCCTAAATCTTCCATAATTTGAATTCTTACACATTTATATCAGTTGTTGAGTGTTTGACAGTTTAGAGTTTATTTTGAGTAGTTTCAGGCAAACTGGAACAGGGTTCCAGATTAGTGACAGAATCTATGAATCTGGTTATTTTTCTGTTTGCGTTGCCTACGCGCTTAAACTTGTGTTACTTACGTGATCCCATAACTGAGTTCAATTAGCGGACTAGTAGGAATTCAGTATTTGAACCAAATCCCTGTGGAGATGATACTCTTACTCATTTTTTACTTCATAAAACGATAAGGTGCACTTGCCTTCACACGTTTTTACACCAACATTGGCCATCTGCTCCTTTAGAGTCTGGACCTCATTTCTCAACTCCTCGTTTTGTCTTTCTAGCTCATTCATGATTCCTAATTGTGATCTGATTCTATAAGGATGTCGAGAAAGCTTTCTTTCTCCAATTTTTCTGTTAAAGTTATAATTAATTTCCTTGAGAAACAATTTGGATGCAAAATCATGAATGATAAAAGTTGTTGATGCAATGAAGAATGTGTGGAATAATTTTGAAACCTTTCTTTTGATGATAAATTTATGAATGGATGAATGAATGAATGCATGCACGCATACTATGCACAAATAATTTTAAGGGTTTTAAAAATAAAGGAGTGTTGCTTCATTTATTTGCCCTTGATTTTTAGCAATTTTATGTTTTTCATGAATTCTGGTATATTTATTTTTATTTTGCTAGAAAAACCTTTGGTTTGGTTTGGTTTGAAAAAGTTTTGGCTGAAATTTTCTAAAAACATTCTTTAGATTTTCTTTTGAATTTCATTTTCTCCCTTTTGAATCTTTTTATATTTTTAGTATTTCAAAAAATTATTTTTTAATTTTCTTAGGAGTTTCTAATTTTCTGCTTCTCTTTTGATTTTTCTTGATAATAATTTTTGTTTATATTTTTTGCTTTTACTTTCTTGATTTTCTATATTTCCTTAATTTCTGATTTCCTTTCCTTCTTTTCCATCTTGGATTATTTTATTCAAATGCCAGTAAGCATGATATGAGTCTTGTATTATGAAGGGGTGTGTGCCCTCCTAGAATGTGGGTGACCTGTCCTAAGGGTCTATGGCCTTTAATGCATAAACCTCTCGAAGGTGGTTAGTAATCCTGAGGTATAAGAGGTCACTAGAGCCAAGTTCGAGCCCATAATGCTAGCCACAACAGTAGAAGTAGCCACTAGTTGCGGGGCATTATGAATAAGACGCACTCTAGCCTGGATTTTCGTGATAGCCAATCAAGACGTAGGCCCTAGAGCGACACCACTAAATCCCTCTATCCTAGGCAACACTCAGACCCGAGTATAGGGCCCCACTCATGATAAATGCATATGCAAAGTGTGGAGGGCACACAAATTATTGGGACACCTGCAATTGGGGAAATTGCACAGATATATATAGCAATTTATTATTCATCTATCCTAGAGTTGTACAAAGAATAGACAAACAAACAAATAATAGATGGATAAACAAATAAATGAATCGTACAATAAATAAATCGTACAATAAATAAATCGCGCAAATAAATAGGGATGGGATCAATTATGGCACACTCAATTGAACGGGCTTGACTCTCTAAGGGTCCCCAGTGAAGTCGCCATCTGCCGCAACCGTAATTCCGACAAGACGACAAACTCGTTAAAATATTGAAAATGAAAAAGGAAGAGATTTAGGTTCGGGAATCGGTTACGAGTGGGAAAGGTGTTAGGCACCCCACTCGCCCGTTCCGAAGAACGGTACCCTTAGAGTGAGTGTGTGATTTTTGAAATTGTTTGATCCCTTTAATTAGCATGGAAATAAATAACTTGGTAGAGGTTAGCCTGACAGGACTTGATCCTGCTCCTATGTATTCCCCGGTTCAATGGAAAACTCAAGGCTTACGTAGTTCTCGTTTGTGAAGGCTTGACCTTCAGAGGTATTCAAAGGGAAAATGATATTTTGAGAAGATTTTCATTTTTTGAAAGGACCTTTAGTCCACTCATGCACAAGGTCCGAGGCAGCTACGGCAGCACGGGGGCCTATACAGACTGTTAAACGTTGAACAGCAGGTGAACCGTCAGTTCCCTGTTTAGAGCCCGTTGCGTGAGACCAAGGATCCTAAAGTGTTTGAAAAAGAGCTTTTTATTTTTCAAAGGACCTTTAGTCCACTCATGCACAATACCCGAGGCGGCTACGACAGCATGGAGGCCTATACAGACTGTTAAATGTTGAACAACAGGTGAACCGCCAGTTCCTCATTTAGAGCCCGTCGCGTGAGACCAAGGAACCCAAAATATTTTAAAAAGAACCTTTTATTTTTGAAAGGACCTTTAGTCCACTCATGCACAAGACCCGAGGCGGCTACGGCAGGACGGGAGCCTATACAGACTGTTAAACGTTGAACAGCAGGTGAATCACCAGTTCCTCGTTTAGAGCCCATCGCGTGAGACCAAAGATCCCAAAATATTTGAAAAAGCATTTTAATTTGAATATAATAAAGATAAGAAAATAAATGACTTGATATGAAAAATGAATTTGTTTTGAAGTGAACTTAATTGTGAGTTTTTGAACCTTGACTTGATCAAGGATGAGCTTGACTCAGACTTGATAATTTTGAGGAAAAGCATTTGAAGTTGATTTGGAAATTTGAGAGGGGGAGGATTAAACTCAAAGTTTGATTTAATTTTATTTGAAGAAAAGAGTCAAAAAGGAGAATTTATTTTGAATATTGGGCTTGAATTGGGCTTGATTTAACATAAACTTGACTTGATTTGAGGTTAAGGAAAAGAATTGCGGACATGCTTCAGTAATTAAGCGATAGAAGTTTCATTTCAGATCCAAATTAGACAAATAATATCATTCCAGAAATTAGAGAGAAATACAAATAGAATGCAATAAAACTCACAAAAATCGGAGATCATTTGACAAATTAAAAACGAAAATTAAAAATCGGAGATCATTTCAGGTCCCATCTATTTTTGATTTTTCAGCTTTTATGTACCCTTTGTTATTTGATTTTTCATTTCTCACCTTTTTTATTTTTTCTTTTTATTTTTGCTATTTATTTATCATTTTTATTTGTTCTTTAATTTCCCCTTATTATTACTATTATTATTATTATTTTATTTTTATTTCTCTTTACTTTTTATTTTTTATTTTTCCAGATTTTAGCAATTTGCCATTTTTCTTTATTATTGCTATTATTTTATTATTATTATTATTTTTTATTATTTTCAGATTTTATTTAGTTAATTCTTGTAAATATTTATTTTTCGTTTTCTTTTATTTTTAGGCTTTTTCTTTTTCTATTTTTCCTATTTTTTTATTTTTTATGTTGCCTGCTTTTTGCATTTTACCTGCTTTTCTGCTGACTGTTTATGATTTGTTTCCAATATTGTTATTTCTTTTTCTCCATCTATTTTGTTTCCTACTATTTAAATTATTTGCACATTAATTTAAAAACGGAGGTCTCAGACATAATTGAGTGTTTACACATTTAATATTAAATTTGTTTGTAGAATATATTTATTTATTTATTACATGTCATTTATGATAGCATGGTTGAAATATGTTAACCAAATCTTTTTTGTTTCTTTTAGTATTATTGTTAAATTTTTTGTAAATATTTTTGAAGTATATGTATATAAAATATTTTTTAAGTCTTCTTTGAATTAGTTGATATTTAATTTTTATTAATTTTATAATTATTGGAAAATGTATACATATTCTTTATTTTTAATATATATTTAAAATTTTGTGGCCATTTAACAATATTTTTTAATTTTTTTCAACTTACTACATCGGTTATACTTTTGACTGATGTAAAAAAATAAAATTTCTATGTCGGTTACTTTATACAACAGATATAAAAAGTTTTTTTGTTACATTGGTTCATCAAACGATATAAAAGGTCGTTGGATTTTATATCGGTTGTTTCAATACTAGTACGAGAACCGATGTGGAAAGAAAATAACAACAAATATAAAATGTATTTTTTCCAATAGTGTTTGGACAAGTCAATCAAGGGTTTGTTATTATCACTATCTGGTGTTTCTAGATCTGGTGTAACCATTTCCATGAACCTTGCATCCTTTAGGTTGAGTGTTTCAACCACCTGTGACTCTGCAAACTCCTCTACATCGAATCTCATCTCGGAGCTATTATCGCTACCAATGTGGAGTCAATGGAAAACTCCAAGGCTTCAACTCCATGATGGTAACTGCCGCAAGCTTATGAATTGGTAACCACTTGATGTTAGGACCATCTGTGCAAAGTCCAAATGTTGCTGTGTTTCTGTCATGTGATCAACCCTGGTATATTATCCAAACAAGTTACCTAAGCTTCAATCCTTCATTGCATGCCCAAATAAGAATGCTAACATATCTAAACCAGACGAATTTATCTTTCAAGACCTCCTTATGTGACCAAGGTTTTAACACCGATAACTATTGTGCAAAAAATTCATTTTGATCAGAGATTAAACCTAGAAAATCTTCATCTCTAATTTGTTATAATATTACCTTAGTTCCACCGATTAGAATGATCTATAGTAAAAATATCCCTTCCTTTACTAAATTGTTATGCAATTTCCAAATGTATTCTAGTTGGTGAAGGTAAACCTACGTAGTTGTGATTTCACTTAACCATGTTAGCAGCATGGATCTGCCTTACTAACTACTTTGTTGAACTTTGGGTAATTTCTGATTCCTCGATCTTCCTCCATGGTACTTGTTAATTGATAAGCATAACTTTAATAAATAATTATCTCTCATATGTAGCTCATTAAGACTTCTTATATGTTCAATTAAGTGGTCTTTGTTATATTTTGAGTTTAGGTTCATATGGAGTTTAATTGAATTTATTTGCTTAACCAATTAAAATGACACTATTATAGTATTTTGAGTATAATAAGAGTTTTAAGCATCCAAAAATCATAAAATTTATCTTGAACGAAAGCTCAAAGAAGTAACCACAGTTTTAAAGTAAGATCAAAGATTAAATAGGATGTATAAGACTCCAAAATTATCTCAAAAGATAATATAGTGCCACTGAACCTAAACAGTGTGCAAAGATCTAGCCATATCTTGAGATAAAGAAGTCATATTGAGATGAAATCCGATCCGTTGGAAAGCTAACATCCAGGACTTTTGTTAAGACATTTAGCTCTAATTCAGACACTGAATATCTGAAAATGTGCTACGATCAACATTATAATTTGTATGCTGATTGGTAACAAAGTCAAATGTGTTTTTCATTTTCAACAAAGTGCATGTACAAGCAATAAAAAGGATAGAGAAAGTCAAAAATGATTAGAGACCTTCTGAAGATAATGCGTCATAAATCCTCTATAAATAGGAGGGGTTACAAGAGGAGAACACACATCCTGGGATATTAACTTTAATACCATTTTCCATCTTTCTTTTTTTGTTGTTACTTTTGTCTCCTTCATGAAAGGCTAAGTTTGTAATTTCAATTAAAGGATTCAAACTTATTTTTATTTTAACTTTGAGGTCTTGATTTTTATTTACATTCTTATTACATTATTTCTACTCTACTTTACTATATTCTTGAAATTATTATTTTTTAATCAAAGTTTGTTCGGTTCACGTATTTTGATTAATGCATATTGATTTTTAATTGGTTTTTGATTGGTTAATCATTTTCTAAAAATTTTTAATAGTAGAAATTAAGTAATTGAATTAAAGGCTTTCATTTTATGACTTACTTTAACTAAATTCTGATTATGAAATTGATTTAGATCTAATAAAAGATTAAGTGGTTACATGATCTTGTTGATCATAATCAATAGAATCCTAAGAGCTTTCTCAGTAGAGAATTCAAGCATCATTTCAGGGGTTCCATATGATCCTAGGTTGATAAATATGATGCTTGATTTTAGTAATCAATGATTAGTTAAGAAAATAGCCTTTGAATTTCTTGAGTTGATTATCATTAAATCAAATTAATTTCATTCTTCGTTTTATATTCAGAATTTAATATCAAATATTTACAAAATCCCTTTGTTCTAACATTCTCCTAATTTGCTTGAGAATCTTAAATGCTCTTTGAGAGATGACCTAGGTCGTACGTTATACTATATTATAGTTGTGAAAAATCTGCAAATTATTTTTGGACATTTGCGACGAGTATGTCATGAATCTTCCCCTTTGATGTTTATTGAATTTTATCCCTAGAATGCTTCATTGGTGGATCAGAAGTTGCCTCACTTTGTAGGTGCCTATCATATTGATTCATATTCACATGAAGTTTATACATTCCAATCCAAATCTTATCAAGAAACTTGCCAAGTCCTTCGAGTGCCTAACATTATTGAACTTAACAAAATCAAATGCTCTCCCTGTTGTGTTGAGACGATGGGGGAGGAACACAGTCACAACCATCCCCCAATGACTAAATGTACGATGAAAGGTTGTCAAGGTCCATTCATATAGGAAGTTGGTGAAGTAATAATTGGAAATACTTTGATAATATTATTCCACCTTTTGCCAAGCTTCATGGGTAGTGTTTCTCTCCTTACTCATACTTTCCTCAAACTCTTTAAATCATACTTTACTATCAAGTATTATTTCATAAATAAAATCGTATCTTTCTTAAACAATTACTTTTAAGATGTCTAGTGTTAATTAAGAATTAAAAAAATTATTTTATAAAGTTTGAGACAATTATTCTATCTTAAACTAATTTTTAAAGTAAACTAAGTTTAGTTTTGTAATAAGTGATGTGATTTTTAATAAAAAATTATTACATACATCTTTTTATTATAAATCTTTAATTACATATATTTTATTTATCTAATTATTTTAAGATTATCAACTATTAAAAACTTATTAAAGTCTCATTACAAATTTGTTTTCGATGGATATATTTTTTTATTGTATAAATTGATATAAAATATATTAAATTAATATAAAATATATTAAATTTTGACAAGTATATTATTTAACTGTTATAAAATATCTTTTAACAGAAAATTTCTAACAAATGTAAATTCACCAAAAACATTTTTACGAAAGTTAAAATTGTTACTATATATTTTTTAGAATTGTCACTAAATAATTTTTTTTAGTGCCTATAAATATCATATTTATTGAAACCTAACGGTCTTAACACATGTTGCAATTTTATCATAAATAAATATTAGAAATTTGTTATTATTTTATATAATTAAATTTTTAGAAGAATTTTTTTTAATGTATATGTTCTTATATTTATATATATATATATATATATATATATATTCTTGATATTTTAATATTTACATTTAAAAAAAATCACATAAATATATAGAGGAATTTAATTTTAAAATTATTAAATATTATAAAAAATAATTTTTGCAATAATTATTTTTATAGTGCATAAATTATTAAAATATATATTAAATTGAAAAATTTATATTTGATTCTAATAGTTATCTCATTTAAATCGTCATTGAAATGAATCTCGATAAACAATTTTTAACAAAAATAAATTTATTGATAAAAGTTAAATTCATCATTATTATCTTTTAAAACTATTATTAATTTTTTTAATAAAATACCATGTTAACAATAATTTATTGAAACAATTTTATATCATTAACAAACATTTTGGGTAAACTTAAGAAATAGGTTTGACAAATATAATTAAAATTATCTTAATATTATTATGTAATTATTACTAATTAATATATTAATATTGATTAATTAAAATTTTTTATCAAAATATAAAATAATATTTTAAAATTTATCTATTGTAATAAGTTTTTTATATTAATATATCTCTGTCATATAGGATGAAAGTTTTATGCAAAAATTTATTAAAAACTATATTGTAAAAAGCTCACATAAATGAAATGTGAAAATTATAAAATTTTATCATTTAAAATATTTTTATTATAACATAATTTTAAAATTATGTAATTAATAATAAAGTTTTAATGGATAGTATTATATTATGTATTAAAAATTTTATATTCAAAGATTTAATTGAAATCAAATTTAATTAATATATTTATCAACAAGATCATATATTATTGAAGTCAAAAAACTTATAAGAAGGATTTAAATTATGCTCTTCTTAAAATTTTATCAATCTAAAAAGTAATTTTAATTTTATATAAAGTAATTATTTGGTTACTACAAGACTTTTAAGAAAATAATCATCTGAAATAATTATGTTTAGATAAAGAACAAAATTGATAATCTTCTTAAATATTAAAATTATCTTTTATAAATAAAACTCTTTAAAATAAATAGATTTTTCTTAATAAAAGGTTAGTGTTATATATTTTTTAAAAGAAAGTTATGAATTTTAAATTTGATTATAACTTGTTATTCTCTTTTAAAATTTAATTTTTCTTTTACTAAAATCTACCTTTAGTTTTAGAATGAATATTGTACAAAATATTTTTTCTCATATCAAAAACTCAAACAAGTGAATGTAAATCAAGTGATGGAGAGATATAAATACTAAATATACTATTCATTTAAATTTCATATCAAATAATTTGAAGATTGAAGAGGTAGAAAGCTTTTATAAATAAGAAAATTGTGTATGGATTTTATTATCATAGCCACAACAATGTAGTCTTTTTTGGTGTGTTAAGGGCTTAAATAATTGTGTGTCAAAATTGTAAGGAAGGGTTTGTAATTTTTTTCATATAAAAAATTACAAGTAGTAATAAATACTCTTGAGGTGTTTTGTAGTCCACATGTGCATAGGATCCAAGGAAAGCGAAGGCTGCATTAGGATCCATATGACTTCTACACATCGAACAATAGGGTATGCTAGCAGTTCATACCTAAAATTCATTGCGTGAGATCAAATATTACAGAAGCATTTTTGAAAATGTTGATTTTTAAATGTATTCTTGGATCCACATATGCAGAGTCTAAGACAAACGATGGGTGCACTTAGACTCATATGACTCTCTAAATGTCGAACAGCAGGGTGTGCTACCAGTTCGCACTTAGAGCTCATTGTGTGAGAACCAAGGTTTTGGAGGAATTTTAGAAGTGTTTTGAAATCCTTGATTTTCAAATATTCTCTCAGGTCCAGGTCCACATATGCACAGAGTCTAAGACAGGGCTGTACTTAGACTCATTTGACTCTCTAAATGTCAAACAGTAGGGTACGCTACCAGTTCGCACTTAGAGCTCATTACGTGAGAGTCAAGGTTTCGAAGGAATTTTAGAAGTGTTTTGAAATTTTTTATTTTCAAATATTCTCTCGGATCCACATATACACAAAGTCTAAGACAAACGAGGGTTGCACTTAGACTCATATAACTCTCTAAATGTCGAACAATAGGATATGCTACCAGTTCGCACTTAGAGTTGGTTGCGTGAGAACTGAGGTTTCAGAGGAAATTTAGAAGTGTTTTGAAATCTTTGATTTTCAAATATTCTCTTGGATCCATATATGCACAGAGTCTAAGACAAACGAGGGCTGCACGTTGATTCGTATGACTCTCTGAATGTCGAACAGTAGGGTATTCTACCAATTCTCACTTAAAGCTCATTGCGTGAGAACCGAGGTCATCATCTTTGAAGTTTTCAAAATCTGATTTTAAATGTTGCACTTAATAGATCATGTGTGAGCAAAAAACAGATTATACTAAATTTTTCGAAAATATTTTTTGGTAGATCTGAAAATTTAATACCAATCAATACATATAGAAGGATCAACACATGAAGAATAATACCTAAACAAGGTTAAAAGAATAAGATCTACACAAGAACATAAGAGATTTTGATGCCAAAATTTAAATTCA
This sequence comes from Canavalia gladiata, assembly GCA_037954105.1. Lineage (NCBI taxonomy): Eukaryota > Viridiplantae > Streptophyta > Magnoliopsida > Fabales > Fabaceae > Canavalia > Canavalia gladiata. The sequence goes on along the minus strand of CM075658.1, from coordinate 23,023,971 downwards.
AATCTCAAAATTTTTTCAAAATTATTTTTTGATAGATCTAAAAAATTAAAACCAATCAATTGAAAGGTATGGATTATAGGAATCAAACAAAAAAAGTTTGACAAATATCAGACCAGAAATGAGCAAGTTATGCACAAATCAAATAACTTAGGTTCATTTGCGCGCCAAGACAAATATACTTCAGTAATCAGGCGATAGAAACTTCATTTCAAATCCAAATTAGACAAATAATATCATTCCAGAAAACTAGAGACAAAGACAAAGAGAATGCAATAAAACTCACTGAAATCGGAGATCCTTTGACCGATCAAAAATGAAAACAAAAAATAAAGACGAAGATAAACTCGGAAATCCGAGAAGAAGCAAGAAAATTAAGCGGAATAAAAGCTGGATTTAACCTCCATTGATGTGCTCTGAATGACACTTGATAGCACCTTGGAAGGTGATGAAGAACTAGTTTAATGAAGGTTAAGGAGATGCTGAATTAGATGCGGAAGTAGAGAGTATCTTAAGCGCCACTCTTGGAAAATTATGAATTCCCTTAATGACTCAAAGTGCCCCTCTCCCCTCCTCTAATTTAGAAGGAGGACATCTCCTTATATAGGAGGAAGAGGGATTGAAGAAGTACCCCTTGTCCAATGTGGGACTTCTTTCCCATATAGGATAATTTTCCCTTTTTTCTTTCCTTTTTTAGAATTCTTATTTTACTTGGTGTGAGATTTCTTTTTCTCTTTTCTTATTTTTACTCTTTTTTATTTTTTTATTTTTTATTCTTGTTATTATTATTTATTATTTCTACTCTTTTCCTTTTTCTCTTTTCTTTACCTTTTTCCTTGCTTAAAAATTAGCTTCAGATATAATTGAGTGTTCACAATAACAAATGATCATATGATCATGATGTATCTAATTTTCAAATCATACATACTTTCAAAAGTTCAAACTTCATTTATATACATATATACATCATCATCATATGGGGACAAACTTGACATCCTTAGAATGCAAGCAATCTAGGAAACTAGCACAAAGGTGACAAAAGTTGATACTTGCAAAAATTAAAACACTATTAAAACTAAAGATCATAAGATTCTTTTCTTGACTTCTTTTTTTTAAACTATTACTCCTCTAATGATCGTTGCCTGGAGTCACAAAGTATGAAATTCATGATCCAAATTAAGTAGAAGAAAGGGAGACGTTTTATTCAAGTAAAAGTTACAACACAAGTAGTAATATCATATTCATACTTGTTATACATATAAATCTTATACATAATTTGCAAGTCTTATAATCTGATATGATAACTCAATTCAAAATCCAAACGAATGCAATGAATGTACATGAATTTAATCTATATCTTCCTCTTAAGTTCCTATGATGACAGACTTGAGATTAAGTTGAGATCTACTGTGTCCCATAAATCCTCATTAGTCTAGAATTGGTCATTCATACAATATGCACATGCATGTAGGTCCAAATAATCATCATTTCACTTTATCAAAATAATAGGGGTACTAAGATCCAATTTTCACATCAACAGTGTGCCCATGGCAACACTCAAACCATCATAATCATTTCACAAATCATGAAATTACTCAACCGATAATGATAGTATTCAGGGTCTCGTTGAGGCAGCTAAGTTCGACTATAGCAATCTCAGCTACAGGGAGCAATCTCAAATCATTGGAAAGGCTCAAGCCTAGATCATATACCCTTTAGGTTAGAAATTTTCATTTTTCATGAACTATGGTTATTTTCATATGAATTGACCCTTAGATTATCCAACTACCCCACTAAAAGGGCCTCGCAGGTTATCCCCCACATTGATGATTTGTAAAACATTCTTTTTATGCATATTATGCTTGATTAACAATCTAATTTATTCATCATTCACCGTACTCAACTAAAGGTCTTGCCTTCTTCTCAAAATCTAAGATCTCATTGTCCTCTTTCACTTGTCATGTAGGTACTCATCTCAAAACTTTAACAAATTGAATATATAACTCTATATACACCTAATAAGGTTTCTGACCTCCATTTGTTAATTCAAATAATCTAACTGCATTACATATTAATTGTGTCTTGAACTTCTAGTTCATTCATCAATTTATCTTATCTAACCTCAATTTATATCACTAATATTTGGACTTTTCATTCATTCAAAAATGCATAATTTTTGTTCCTTAAGAAAATTGTACATGCTGGCTCGATATCTTGCATGATTGTATAAACGTAATATTGTATGGTGGTGTAGACTCACATGTGCAATTGTATTCTTCATGCTTCACACGTTCATGTTGATCTTCGGTAAATCAATGTTGATCTTTAGCACACTTGTGTGGATCTTCGGTAAACCATTGTTGTTTTGTAGCGCATTCGTGGTAATTTGATAAATCAATGTTGATCTTTGGCATGCTCATGGTTTTCCTTGTCTTTCCCATCTTTGTCTCCATCACTAATAAGGTCTCACTTGATGTGTGCATGAACTTGCTTATTCTTTTAACAACGAAGCTTGACTCATTCATTGAGTGGGACCATACTTACCATCCGTTCTTGGCATGATGCATGGTCATGCTAAATTTTAAATTTTAAAAATTCATAATTTATTTTTAGTACGGCCATGCTAACTATAAGCAAGATTATGTTGAATCTCTAAACCTAAAAATTCATATCAATTTAGTTTTGACACAATTATACTAAATTTTTAAATCTATAAATTTATCCTATTTAGCTATATCATAATCTTGCTCTATAACGTAAAATCAAAATAACAATCGTTAACTATCAAATTTAAATTGAAAGACTTTCATTCTGATGAAATTTCAAAATAACAATCGTTAACTATCAAATTTAAATTGAAAGACTTTCATTCTGATGAAATTTTTAGTGTCAATTGCATGTGTTGCAATTGATACCTAACTATTATTTTATTTTATTTTTAAAAAAAGGATGTTACAAAATATAATAAAAAAAGAAAATAATATAGAAATAATAATATATATTTTTATTTGATTAAAAAAATAAAATAAAAATAATAATTTTCTAAAAATAAAAATAATTTTTTATTCTTTTAATTTTTTATACATGAACTCTTTAAAAATTCAAATACAATAACATTAAATAATTCTTAAAACAGTTTTTCTATAATAGTTTTAATCAATTGAAACTAAATTAATCCATTATCTAATTTATTTTTGGATAGTGGAGGTCGTAGACCGAAAATAAAAACTCTTGATCAAATTTTCCCATCATGGTTGTGGCGATCGTAAATTAATTTCAGACAAACTTTACTTGTAGCTAGGAGTTGCCACATTAAGGAGACTTTACCTAATTGCCATTCCTAACTCATGAATAATTAATTCCATAACTTCGTTTGTGGGGATTTCTAGTCCTAGACCCAGAAACCTCTTACATTTGAATATAATATTTTTAAATTTTTTTGGTGCAAAGGAAATTGCAAAAGCAAGAAAACATCACACATTTGAATTTAAGATTAAGCTCAAAATTTGAATACTCCTACTTTGAACATATTTTAGATAATTTTTTAACTAAAAATTTAAAATAAAACGAAATATTATTTAAATTTATATTTTTAATTATATTATAACTTTTCAGTAGACGTGTTCAAAATTAAAACTATATAAACTATTAAAATTGATCAAATAAAAAATTAAAAATTAAAATAATTTTACATAAAATTTCTGTATCGAAACATGTTATTTTTACACCGTAAAAATAATTAAAATTATCCAACGTGCATACAGAAACTAGTATGATTTTAAAAACAATTAAAATTATCCAACCTGCATAAAGAAACTAGTGTGGTTTTAAGAGTCTAACAGTGGACCCTACAATAAACAAGGTTGCACCACAAACAAACTTTTTTAGTATCTACCCAATGTTTGCTATTAAATACAATCATTTAGAGCTTTCCAAGTGTTCGATAACACAAAATGACTCGAGTAGTTGACAATTTTCAAATATTATTGATTTCAAGCTAGATTAAAAAAATCTCAACCACTAATTAATCAGTGAAGAGACATCCAACTTCAACACTCAAACCACTATCCATGTCTGGAATAATTACACCCTACCAATAGATGGATAGTCAATTCCACATGTTCTCTGCACACCAAGCATCAACACCTCTCATGCGTAGGATTTCAGCGACAGATAGAGAATTTATTAACAATCTCTGTACGAAAACAGCCAAAACTTGCTCAGCAACTTGATTTTCCAAACTAGTTCACACCTTCTTATCTTCAAATGTTTCAAGTGATTGCAATCCATGGATATAGTTTGGTCCGGTTTGGATAAACTTCTTCGTATAATTAGGTTCAATTTATAAATAATTTTTATATGATTTTTTATTTAACATTTCAAAAATTAGTATGCATAAATTAATTTTAACTTGTGAAAAATTTTATTTTATTTATTTATTTTATGCTCCTATAAATATTTGTGAAAATTTATTTAAATTGAATCTTAATCAATAGGATTTGTTTAGTGTTGAGGAATTAGAAATTAGAATATTTTACATGAAATTTTGAAAATCCAAACTTCATCCCTTTTTAATAATAATAAAAAAAGAATATTAGTCTATAACCCTTGAAGACAATGTAATGACTTGAGTTTGTTGAGTCATAGTTTTTGTTTTTTTTTTCTTTTCTTTGATGTGTCCCTGTTCCTCACTTGGAACATGTAGATATTTCTGAACTAGTTTGGGAGAAGCTACAATACTGACTCTTCACCTCCTCTTCCTTACAATTAACCCAAAATAGAAGCCCAGGTGTAATGAGACACCATAACAAAAGCCCAGTTAGCAGTTAGCACCATTAGTTGCATTGGCCTTGAGAGCAATGCAGGCAACATATTCAAAGCCGTCAACTTCATATCCATTCTTTACTTATATCTCAACTTATTATTACATATCATATTTTTTTAACATATATTATATACAATATTTTTTAAAAATATTATTAAAATTAATAGATAATATTTTTTTATATTTTTATAATATTTTATAATATAAATCAGATACAACACTTAATAAAATATTATTAAAATTAATAAATAATATTTTTATATTTTTATATTTTTATAATATTTTTTTACAATATTACAAAGATGTTATATGCAGCAGTCACTCTTTTGTGATGTCCTTCATAGCTTCCAACATACCTCATCTCCTGCATGGATTAGATCGATCCTTTTAAAAAAAAAAATCTTCAACCGTCCAATTTGAGGATAATGAGATGTAAGAATATTTTTGGACTTTGGAGTAACCACGTACCACGGGTGGAAAATAAACTTTTTACATCGGTTGTTATGAACTTTTTACATCGGTTATTTGGGTGATGTTGAAGCGGACGATATAGAAAATAAAATTTTTTACATCGGTTGTAAAACCGATGTAAAAAGTACACTTTCTACATGGGTTGGACCTATGACCGATATAAAAAGTCATACTTTCTACATCAGTTACTTTCTACATCGGTTATAAGACCAACCGATGTAGAAAGTGTACCTTTTACATCGGTTATAGGCCCAACCGATATAAAAAGTACTTTTTACATCGGTTATAATCTTAACCGACATAGAAAGTTCATTTTTTTTAAATGTTCGTTTTGTTTAGGCATGCTACCATATTATTTATTCACAATATCTGCATATACACACACAATTACCAGACAGACAATACAGAATTCACATAATCTATATATTTAAACTAAATACATCATTATTTATTATCAAATTTTAATTTATAAAGGAAATAACTTAAAATTACATCAAGCAAGTGTTGAAAGTTGAAAAAAAAATGTCGTAATCAGCCATGTACATGTTGAAAACAGAGAAAAAATGGTTGAACGATGACCAAGCGGTATCCTAACGGAGGTACAACGGTAGTCGAACGATGACACAGAACAGTGGTAGCCAAATAAGAAGCTTGAAAATTATAGAATACAACCAAAACGAATGTAAATTTTAATTATAATAACAGAATGAGATGTATAAATAATGACAAAGACGACTTCAAACCTTAGGGTGCGCGACGACGACTTCGAAAGAAGGAAATGGTTGCAACGGCAACGACAACCACGAACATAAGAATGGAGTGCAACGACGAACAGCAAAGATGGCGGCAATGACTAAGACATAAATGAAAACAGAGAGAACAAGTCGAAACGAGAAACTAGGGTTTTGGAGAATGAGGTTAAAGATGACTAGCGTCGAAAAATAAATGATAGGGGAAGACATTCTACATCGGTTGTTTCTTAGAACCGATGTAGAAAGTACTTTCTACATCGGTTGTTCTGTAACCGATATAGAAAGTTAAAAAAAAAATCCACTTTTTACATCTGTTGTTATGTAACCGATGTAAAAAGTTTGAAAAAAAAACCCACTTTTTACATCGGTTCAAAAGAGAACCGATGTAGAAAGTACTTTCTACATCGGTTCTTTTCTGAACTGATGTAAAAAGTTTACATTTATTTACAAAAATGCCACCGTATTTTTTTTATATCGATTTCTAAGCATCAGTTCTTTTCTAAACTGATGTAAAAAGTTTACATTTATTTATAAAAATGTCACCGCATTTTTTTTATATTGATTTCTAAACAACCGATGTAAAATCCTCTTATAAAAACCTATTTTTGCACTAGTGTACATTTCCTGTAATACCCAACACAATAGAGAATCACATGTAGAAAAATATTCTATTTAGTAAAAACAAAATTTTATTAAATATTAAGATATATAATCTTTATTAGCATAATATTTATCTAATAAAAATTTTAAATTGTTAGTTTTAACTATTATTAGTATTGAATTAAAAGTTTATATTAATAAATAATATATTTTGTAATAACAAATTTATTTATTAATGCATGATATTTATAGGTACAGTTTAATTTTCACTAATTAAATATATATAGTTATAAATCTAATCAACTATTAAAACATAAACAAATATCAATTTTTTTGTGGTGCCATCTTTCTAAGTAAATCTCCAGTTGTGCTTTTATAGTAGAACTAATATAAACACATTTAAGTTTGTATCCCTAAACATAACTTTTATGAAGACATAAACTTCCAACCAACATAACCTATTTTTCTTCGTATCAGTCTGTTGGTTCAACCAAAAATTATGTAGGCAAACTTATGAACACATCACAAAGATTCTCTGGCGTGGTTTAAAGTAGTCCATAGAAATATGTCGGTCATGTCGTGGCAATATACATGATAAGAATTCCCTTTCTTACTTTTGAGTGTGATCCATTCTAGCTACTGGCTCTTTGCAAATTAACTTTCCTTTTAGCAAAAGGGAAAGGTTATTATTATTATTATTATTATTATTATTATTATTATTATTATTATTATTATTATTATTATTATTATTATTATTATTATTATTATTATTATTATTATTATTATTATTATTATTATTATTATTATTATTATTATTATTATTATTATTATTATTATTATTATTATTATTATTATTATTATTATTATTATTATTATTATTATTATTATTATTATTATTATTATTATTATTATTATTATTATTATTATTATTATTATTATTATTATTATTATTATTATTATTATTATTATTATTATTATTATTATTATTATTATTATTATTGTTATTATTATTGTTATTATTATTATTATTATTATTATTATTATTATTATTATTATTATTATTATTATTATTATTATTATTATTATTATTATTATTATTATTATTATTATTATTATTATTATTATTATTATTATTATTATTATTATTATTATTATTATTATTATTATTATTATTATTATTATTATTATTATTATTATTATTATTATTATTATTATTATTATTATTATTATTATTATTATTATTATTATTATTATTATTATTATTATTATTATTATTATTATTATTATTATTATTATTATGTTGACAAATGAAGGTAACCCTAACTATGTGTTAACTTAGTTTCCAATACGAGAAAATTAACTCCTAGCACTTGAGCAGTTTGGTATCTCTTTATGTGAAGAGTGCCTGTACTGAAGAATAAGGAACACTTGATTTTCCACCTAATTACTTGCCCATATTGAGTGAGAATTTGTTGGAGATTTATAGCTTCATCATGACCAGCTTTGTACAAAAACATAGTCATTTGCTATGCAAATAAAAAAATAAAAAATAAAAAGTCATTTGAAAATAAAACGTGATTGGTTAGGAAACTATATCTTCCGATTTTCAGTACTGAAGAGTTTTATTTATCTCTTCTTGTAGTGTTGAGGGGATAAGAAATTTAAACCCTTTACAAATAAAAAATAAAATCAAGAAAGAAGGTCTTGTAAGGGCCCTTAATTTGTGTGATTTGAAACTCATTGGGCTAGCCAATAATCGCTATAGAGAAAGAAGTTGCGGATATCCACTCCCCAGTTAAGCAAACCTGTTTTTAATTATGGTCTAACTTTTGCAACATAACCACACAAGATCCCATTTAATGTGATCATAAAGCCTTGGTCATATCAAGTTTGGCCGTCACATGGTGATTGTTCCCTTGCTTTCTTGTTTTTCATATAGTGCATCAATTCATGTCCCACTAACATATTGTTATTACTTAATAATTTATCTTCCATGAAAGCACTTATATTTTTTTAGGGTAATGTTTTTATTTTCATACCTTAACGCTGTGTATCATATACATTTTGGTAAAAATAAAATGGAAAAGAAGGAGAGGATGATATATTTGATGGATAATTGGATAGGATATATATATATATATATATAAAATAGTCATAATTAGTTAATATAAAATGTCAAATTTTAATATTTATAGCAGTTAAATTTTTTTATCAAGAAGATTATGTCTATAAAATTTTATATAAAATAAAATTATATATATATATATATAAATGTTAAATTTAATTATTATGTAAATTGACACATTTAATATTTTTTATTAAAATAAACATTTATTAATTTTGAATTATAAAATATTATTATTTTAATTATATAATATTTATATAATTAAAATATTTATAAATATTTAATTTAATAATATTTATTTATTTATATTTTAAACAACATACGAATCATTAAAATAAAATAGGTGATGAAGATTAAAATAATTAAGCTCAACAAACACATTGATATAAGTCATTTTTAATAATAAAATAATCATTATTGGAGATATTTTGTGTTAGATACTTAGGAGGTGTTTGTAAAACAATTTTGAGAAAATTAAAATAAAAAAATTAAAGTTCGTTTAATTTTTAATTTTAAAAATTTAAAAATATTATTTTAAAACAATTTTAATTTATAATCATAAATTTTTTATTTTTGAATTTTTAAAACAGAAAATAAGTAAATCATTACTATGATATGATCCTAACTCATTTCTCTTTCTTTGCGCGCGCGGTTCAATTAGTGTTAGGCAATGGTTTTCCAATTCTAACAGAGAAACCTTCAAATTCAACGACTATGGAACCAATATAGTAGAACTTTATAGAAATAATAACATAGAACAAAGACTAATTGACATGATTTGTTGGAGGGAAGAGCAATTGTCTACTTAAGGGATAAGAGCTACACGTTGGCAAGGGAATCATTGATACTCTCTTTCCATGCAATAAGAATGTACTTAGATGGAGAAGCATCTTCTTCTAGAGATAGAGAGAAAAAAAAGTATATATGTAAAATTTATTGTGTAAATTGAAAGAAAAAAAATAAAATAAAAATGAAAAGGAAGAATGAAGAGAAATTTTACTTTGTCAGGATCATTATGATTTTTACATTTTAAAAAGGATCATGACTAATTTTTTAGTTTCCAAATAACAAATTTCATTAAAAATATTAAAAAATAATAATCAGGAAATTTTAAAAAAAAAACTCAAGAAATATTTTTTCTTTCAAACATCGCTTAGTTTTAAAAACATATCTTTATTTTTTATTTATTTATCTGGTGTGTGTTGAATAGAAATTGTAGATCATAAGTTGGATTAATAATCTATTATTTTTTTAAATTATTTGAATCATAAAAATTATTTTATAAAAAATTGATAATAAATAGATAAAGTTAATAAAAAATTCAGTAGAATAATAAATCAATAAAAATAGATCAATATGTAAAATAATATTATTTTGATATTTTTTATAAAAATTTAAATTATATATATTTTATTTAATTTTTCATATATAATTTAAATTTAAATTTTAAAATAATATATCTTTTAATATGTAAAATTATAATATTAATATATTATATCATTTTATATATTTTTAATATATTATATATTATAAATATTTTAAAAATAATATTTAATTAATATCAATTTAATTAGATTTTAATAATAATTTACTAAACTTAAACCAGTCCTTCAATCGTTTCAATTCGATTTTAAAATCTTATATACTATTAGGAAGATTTCGTTTTTGGGGTGCATAGGTAGTATTATCAGGAAATTCGAAGTTGGCTTTTTCGTCCTTCAATCTTATGGTGAATTGATTTATCTGTTAGTTCTTGGACACTCCTTATTGTTTTCTTAGATATAATAACAATGGCATGTGCTTGCCAATTGGCGGTCCTTCAAGACTACACACTATGTACTATACTATAATATTATGGCCTCTTATCTGATACTGTTATTAAAAGGTAACCACAGACGGTAAATTATAATTGGGTGATACGTAATAATAAGTTGATTAAATTATAATTTTTAGTTCCTCGCTTATTTTTTTATATAAATTTTTTTTAACTTTTAAAATATAAATTAGTCCTTGTTATTTATTGATTACACTATAAAAACGTTAGTTTATTTTCAAAATAATTATAGAAACTAAATTTATAATTAAAATTAATTAGTTTTATATAGAGGAAAATAAAATCTTTTATTTTTCATGAAAGTATGTTTAGATGATAACTTTCGAAATAAAAAAAGGTGAAATTTTATTTTTATAAAATATCCAATTTAATAATTTTAAAATAAAAATTAAATAATATATTAACATAAATTTAATATTTTTATTAATTATTTATATAAATATAATAAAAAGTATATTTTTTTATCAAATATTTTTTAATAATTATATAAATTAAAACAAAATATATTAGATTATGATGATTATATCATTTGAATTATTATTAAAATATTTTTTAATAAATATAAATTTATAAAAAAATTGATAAAAAGTTAAAATTGTCATTTTTTATTTTTTAAAAATGTTATTAAATCAAATTTTTTTTTAGTAAATATCGTATAGTTATATTAATTTTAAAATAAAAAATTATATTTTTTTTTTATTTTCCTTCAATACTTCACTTCAAAATATATCCTACAGGTTCCTATTTTCAGATATTATAATTTAATTCCTAATATTATGTAGAAGGATTAATTACACTAGCTTCTTAAAAATTAGCGATAATTACTTCTAAACATTATTTAATTTGAATATTACACTCATATTTTTTATTAATTTTACAAGTTGACTCATTTAACGCTTGAAAATATTAAAAACAATTCCTTTAATTTTATTTACATATCATATCAATATACGGTATCTTTAAAAAAATATTATTTTAAAAATAAAAAAATAAAAAACATAAAAAAGGTTGATGTACTTTTAAATCAAGTAAGATATAATTAAATGTAATTATTTTTATAGTTAGAAAAGGTTTATGTAATATTATCTCTAAGTAGATGTATATTCACATATTGCATAGGTAAATAAAACATTATTAGAAAATTAAAGTTTTATAATTTTGTAATTTTTAAAATTAAGTTATAATTAAAGATTGGTACAGTGATGATAGTGATTGGTAGCGAGTACAACTGAAAAAATAAATATTTTTATTTAACTATCAAATTTGAGATCAAAATATCACTAACAAAATAATAAATTAAAAGTGATGGCTAAATTTGGTCACTAAATCCTTTTTAATTATATTAAATTATATTTTGTAACCAGTTGCAAGATTTAGATTCCTACTTGTCTCAAGTTCACATCCCCTCTAACACCATTTTCTTCAGCGATGGCAAGTATAGTTGTTGTATCTTTTCCAACTTCTAGTTTTTTCTCTTGGCATCTTCGGTAATTCCAACTCCTTTACTCTTTGTGCTTTATATTGATTTTTTTTTTCTTACGGCTTTCACTGTAAAATCTACGGTGGGAGGCAGTGCTCCCTTTATGAGCTTGCACCGTGAAATCTCTTGTAGAACAATTCTTCTTTTACAAGCTCAATGTGAAATTTACGTAGTGGAAGACAATGCTCCCTTTACGACCTTACACTGTGTAATCTATCGTGGGAGTCATGCTCGGTTTGATTAGGTTTCTGAGGAATGTCAAGAGAACAGAGTGATTGCCTTAAAATTGAATTCAGATTTCTAATTTTATTAAGATAGAAGGCCAAAAGGTCGAAACCAGCAAACTAATGTAGTTAATAAAGCACCTGTTATTTGAGCCATCAGATGTGATTTTACCTAATGTTATAGCCCATGTAATTTAGATAGTGGACATAAAAAGGTATAGATATAAATGTTGAATATGAATTAAATTCTAAATTTCAAAAACTTCCATGGTATTTTATAGTTATCCTACAGATAGAAGTATAGAAGTATGATCGATCATGTGTCTAAAACTGTTTGGTACATGAGACAATGTAATGAGTTAAGGTTTGGAATTAAATTGTTTCTTATAAAGTTGTAGCATTATCCAAAATTATTGTTTCTCAAAACATTATTACAAAATGGACTTAGATACTTGTTATAGTTTAATTTTTTTTTGGACATTACACTTGTTGCCTTTTATCAAACTGAAAAATAGTAAATGAATTTTAACATTGAGATTTATTTATTTTTTATGAATTCTTATATCAGTTTTGGCTTATGAAATCTCTTAAATTTGTTACATTCATGCATGATTCCTTCATTTAATTTGTGCTTGCATTTGAAACGTGTTCATGCATTTGAATTTATGAATTTATACTTACGCCATACTTTAATGTACCCACCTATGAGCTATGAGCTATTACATAACACTGTGGGGTTGACTCTGAACTTTTTTCCCCTAAAACGATTCTTCTGTGTATAGAACTTATAAAGTATATGCAACTATTGTTGTATACTTTTATGCACGCTATATTGATGTACTGGCAATGATTTTCTATTGTGAACTTAATATATTGTCCATGAAATTAGAAAGTGCTGATTACAAGAATTAATATAAATATGCAAAGGTTGTTTTAAAAGTGTTGAAGAGGACTGCATTCTTTAATAATAGTTATCTTTACAGATGTCATCTAGCCATAATTTGTTAATAAAGATTATTTGAAATCACTAAAATCTCCATTTCAATTCAGTATGTTATTTATAAGCAACATACCTTGTTTTTTAATTATTCTAGCGACCAACTAATTATTTTACTAATTAACTATAAATACTAATTATTTTATTATCTAACTATACTTATGTAACACATCTTGTGAAGAGTATAATTACCTACACAATCATTTAAATGAGTAGGTTAATGGCTTAAAATTAGATTCTATATTCAAATAATAAAGACCAAAGTTATAATTTAAAATTTAGGACTAAGAGCTTGTTAGCTGATGAAAACATGCTGATAGCCAGTTATAATTTGTGAGAAATCAAAATAAACAAATGCATAAAATTGGAAAGAAAAAATAAAAGGCATTATTTCCATGGTTTAACTAAATCCTATACCTTAATTTTTAGTAAATTATCTTTTGAGAAAGTTATGTTATCAATTTATTATTTTTTATGATGGCTATAATTTTTTAAAAATAAAATTATGTATTGAAAAAGTTATTATCTTTATTTTTGATTAAAAATATTAATATTTTTTTATTATTTTATTGTGATTATAGAGACAGAATAAAAAATTTATGTGGTGATTTTAATTTGACTTTTTCTTCACTTTCTATTAAGATATGTATTATTTACTTTATTTTTAAAATTAAATTTATTATCTTATTTTATCTTTAATGGTGTGATGTTATTATAGTATCAGTTGGTATATGTATACCTTGTAAAAATTGAATAGTCATCATGAATATATAATTAAAGATCCACAAAACAAACATAATTTAATATATTATTAATATGTTGGACTCGTTATTAATATATATTAAATATTTTATTAGTATATTAAACTTTTATTTTTAATTTAATATATTATTTTAGATTTTTATTTGATTATTATTTAATAAATGTTTTATAATAAAATTATAAATAATGTAACTATTAAATTATTTAATATTATTTTTATTATAATTTTTTGTTTATCTATCTTAATTTTAAGAATAATTTTAATTCATTGTTAATTAATATTTTGATATATTTTATAAAATTTAAATAAAATCATTTAAAATTAAAAATCTCTTTTCGTATAATTATATTTATTTTAAAATATTTATTAATGTACCAAATAAAGAATTGTTTTTTTTAACAAAATAAAAAATTCTTCCCCCTCTTAATTTAAAAAATATATTTGACAAGTAATGTATATTAAAATTATTGTTTCAAATACTTAATATTTTAATAATATATAATGTTTTATATTTATAAATTATTTTTAATAATATATATATATATAAACAAACATGAATTTTTATAGGATAGGATGAATTTACATTAATTATCAAAATTTATGAAATGATAGTTTAATAATTTATTAAAAAAATCAATCCAACTATTTAATTTAACTTTTACAAGGTAAATAAAACTTATACAAATTTATAAAATTTAAGATTAATTCATGAATCATACGATCTTATTTAATATATAATATATTATTTTAAATAATACAAAAGATTTTGTCACAAGTATATAATAACAATTGCAATTTCATTGGTTAATTATTTGAAAAAAAAAAAAGTATTTGACAGAAGTCGCATGAAGCAATGGTATAACCAAATTCATCAATTTTGTATTGTACTATCTCTCATTTTGTTATTAAGCATAACTATATATTTGATACTAAATTATATATTCATAAATATTAAAGATATGTAAACTTTGATATATAATTACGAAAAAATTATAACAATTAAATTAATAAATATACTATTTATAAAAAATTATTATTAAATCTTTAATTTTATATAAATTAATATTTTATATCAATTGATCATTAAAAAAAAAGCTAAACTTTATATTATTAAAATGGTAATGAGGACTGAGAAGGTTAGAATCATGATTTTTCTTAATATCATCCCTACGTTGAGATAGAGTACGTGGTGGTTCAGCGTTAGCCTTAATGGTGCGTGTCAATCATAATCGATGGAGTACGTTATTTGATTTTTTTCGTACTAAGAGCCA
Source organism: Canavalia gladiata (assembly GCA_037954105.1). NCBI lineage: Eukaryota > Viridiplantae > Streptophyta > Magnoliopsida > Fabales > Fabaceae > Canavalia > Canavalia gladiata. Next base: position 23,008,632 of record CM075658.1, on the reverse strand, counting down.
CCGGTGTTGAAAATGAAAAGTCTCAAATTACATTGTTAATCATGGATTGCTTTATTTGTTTAGGATTTACTTACGAACATGAACTTATGTATAAATATGTTATCATTATTTGTAATTAACTAATAGCAGATTAGGATGTAAAGGGGTACGGTAACAGCTAGCCAAACAAGTGATTAATTTTTTAATCAATTTAAATTATTTTTTTAAGAAATTTTCGAATTAATTTAAATACACGAATATAATTCAAAACGTTAGAATTAGATATTTGATCATATAGTTATTTGTGAGTCACTTTTTATATCATATTAATATAATTAGATAATACTCTAATTTTACTTTTTATTGAAGATGTATGCTTGTAATTATATATCTATTACTTTTTTTTTTATTAAATACAAGTGCCTTCTAGAGATAGATAGCAATATTTTGCATGATTTCAACACCATGAGTGGATTGTGTATCTTGCATGTGTTGGATGTGTTGGATTGATGTGAAATTTTATTTTGTATATATGTATAGATATATAGTTATTATGTTAAATAAAATATTTTTGTTATTTTTTTTTATAGTTGAACATATTTCTTTTGACTACATTTCGTTTTATTATTTATGTGCATATTTGATCAAAATAAATAATGTTATATTTAAGTTGTGTTACTTAAAAACTAATGTAAATGTCGAAATTTTTTTAAATATAAGATCATTTTAAGAATTAACCATTAATCAAATGTAGAAAAATTTTCTTTCTGCATAGGATATGAATGAGATGGTGGCTTTTGAATAATACTTGTTTTTATTGATACAGTTACTACCGATGGAAATTCTTGAAAATCGACAATGGATGTATAGTAGGTTAGATCATAATAGACATGTGAGGCATGAATTTGTAAAGGGAGTAAATGAATTCATTCAATTTGAAACTAATCAAGAAAGCTTTCAAAGGTATCCAAAATTAAGGTGTCCTTACAGGAAATGTCAGTGCAGACTATCTTGTTATGTAGATGATGTCATGGTACATATTTATTAGAAGGGATTTATGGAAAATTACCCTTATTGGACAAATCATAGTGAAACAATGCCACAAAATCCTCCTGTTACAATGGAAGAATCATGTTATGGTTATGGTTAAGGAAGGGAAGAATTCAATCCATTTGAGCAATTGATCATGGATCATGTTGGTCCGTAAACTAGCAATGTCATACAACAAGATGATGGTGGAATGAGCTCTGAAATCTTGGAGGAAGATCCAAATCCAGAGGCTAAAACATTTTATGACATGTTAGCATCTGCACAAGCTCCATTGTATAATGGATGCGAGAATTACACATAACTATCAGCTTGTATGGAAGCATTGAGTATAAAATCTGATTCAAATCAATCTGAAGATAGTTTCAATCGATGGGTTCAATTTATGGCCAGGGTTATGCCAGACGGAAACAAAATGCATATTCTGCTCATCACATACTTCCCATTTTACCGGTAGTTGGAACAAGAGATCCTACTGATAGGAGGGTATGGATTGACTCAAGAGCTAAACATGAGTAAGTATTTTATTTTTCTTACACTTAATATGATTATTGTGTTTTTTCTAGTTTACTTAAATCAATATGACTATTAACATTATTTTTTAATAATTTCTTGCCTCCAGATGTATGTAGTAGAGATGTTACAAAAATCATTAAGTCTAAATTTGATGATTCTTGACCTACTTGGAGTTCTGTCCCTATGAAAGATAGAAACATGCGGTTTTAATAATTTCAAGTAGCAAAGCATTTAAATATTTTAATTTTTTATGGTTACTTATCTACTATTCATTATTTTTTTTTATACATTTCTTATTGTAATGCAGAAAATTGATAAGTGGCTACCACAACATAATGTTACCATTAGAGCAACCTTTGAGCATAAAGGTTCGGTGACGATGAAGAATACAATGAATAAGGTGTGGACCGGAAATGATAAGGGTGTTTGGATTACTCCTGAGGTTACACAACGATTGAAACTTCTTTGGTTTGTAAAAGCATGAAGGCAAGTGCACCTTATTGTTTTACAGAGTAAAAAGTGAGTAAGAGTATCGTCTCCACAGGGATTTGGTTCAAATACTGAATTCCTACAAGTCCACTAATTGAACTTAAGTATAGGAGCGCGTAGGCAACACAAATACTCGCGTGTAGGCAACGCAAACAGGAAATAACAAGAATTCACATAATCTGTCACTAATCTGGAACTTTGTTCCAGTACGCATAGAATACTTCAAAATACGTTCAAAATTATCTAATACTCAATAATAAATGTGAATGTGTAAGAAATCAATGTATGAAAGGTGTTAGGGGTTGGATTTCACCAAAACTTCTTCTATGTAACAGTAAATTATTACATATATTCAAGATAAAATGTAGTTGAAGATCGAATTCACAATTATTGATTGAAGGTCAATCCCTTGACTCAACAATTCTTCACTTCATAGTAGGAATTCTAATCCCTTAGCAATTCCTAATTTGAAGTGAGCCTTTCATTGAAGAATTCAAACGATCTCATAAATGCGAACTTTTATCCCTAGAGCCTTCACAATTATGTTATTCAATCCCAGTTCCAATTCAAAAACCAATTTCCCAATTGCGAAGAAGAATTTCAGTTCAATCTATAAGTGGCCAAGTCATAGAAGCATTAAGCAAAGAGATGAATAATCAACGTTTAAAGGAAAACAACCTTGAATACATGCAAAGCATTCGAATTACATAAGATCAGTCAAGGATTCATCCTTCCCTAACAGGGATTTAGTTACACATAATAATACAGAATGAAAACAGGGGAGAGGGAGAAATGTATGAGCATGAAAACATGCTGCAGATGCAGTTTGTCCTCAACCCTAGGGTTCTTCCTGCACCTAGAAAAGAATCAGCGCCTAGGGAAATGACGGCTCTCTTCTCTGAGTCTACGTCCTGGAGATAGATCAAAGGATAGAGTGATTGGTGCCCTGTTTTCGTTCTGTTCTTGGCTTTTTATAGCTACTGGTCTGTAGCATCGCGTGTCCAACGCGACCCAACTGCGTTGCCAACGCGGCACGAATAATAGTTTGCTTCTTTTCCTTCAAATCTTCCTATGCTCCACGTAAGTCCGGTTGCATTGCCAACGCTAGACCTTGTAATAGATTGCAGAAATTAAAACACATCATGTTTATGATAATTTATCACCTAAAAGACTTTAAAACTGTATTTTCCAGATTGTGCATGAGTTATTCAGTTTTATGTCATTTTCTCATGTTTTAATGGTGTTTTATGCTTCAATTACTTGCAATTACATTGAATTATGTTCCAAATAAGTGTCTTATTGGACACTTATCACAATCCCAAACTTGAACTCTTGCTTGTCCTCAAGAAAACATTAAATTACAGGAACATAATTAATTCTGGATGACTCAGACCATGTGCATCATTTCCCTCAAGTGTATTTCACTCCCCCTCTTCACTCCAACTTGCATCGATAAAAAATTTCAAAGATACTTCATCAAGCATTGGGAATAGATGAAAAATAATTGCAGATTCAAAATATAGCATGTAATTGTGAGTAAAATAGTGTTTATATTATGGTTACAACAATTTGCTATTAAGGAAACATGACCTAGACTTGCAAACTCTCATAAGGTTAGGTGTTTCACTCTCTCTCTCAAGTGTTTAGGTTAGGTGTTTCTCTCCATGTCACCAAATCAAAATTCCATTACCATAGGTTTGCCCCTATTCTCTATCTCTACCAATGAGTCGTATGCTTACATAAATCAAAAGGTCTTGTAATGGGTTGTAATGTGGTTTGGGTGAAAGGTGGGTGGACTTTGGGAAGTGGGTTTATTTGAGCCAAAGAAACTATGAGATGATTGGAGAATTCACTTTCCATTAGTTTGGAGATGCAAGATCACCTCCATAGAAGTGTGTTCGTGTTTTCAATGTTTCTTTGTCTTATTTGGGTGCTCAAATTTTTTTTTTCTTAAGAAAACCCACTGCCAATTACATTGCTACTGACACCCTTAACCCCAAACTTAGATATGTTGCTTGTCCTCAAGCAACTCCAAACTTAGTGTAAAACTCAACCTCAGCTACAAGCAACCTTCTCCTAATTCCTTTGGCTAGGTATATTCATGGTTTTTCACAGTCTTGGCTGGAAATGAATTGGGTATAAGGCTCAAGGGGCTAAATAATGGACAAGAATGCAAGGTGGATCATTTGGTCAAGCAGGTTCATATCAAATAATTGCCTTAATCCTGTTTATGCAAGCATGTGATACTGGATTTCAACTAAGAAACAAGGCAAGTTTTGAAATGAAACTCAATTTGTGACTATGCACACACAAAAGAAATAAGTATTGAGGTCCAACTGTTCATAGGCAATTTGTGCAAGCCTAGAACATGAATTACAAACTAATTGTTGCAAACCATAACAGAACAGCAAAGTAGTTCTCATTTAATTATACTACATTCTGCATCATGCAAATGAACATTTAGGGACTGTGCAATCTCTCAATGCTGTGTAGAATGAAGTTCTATTGCAACTGATGTTGATTGGAGAGGGAAGAGGAATGGTGTTAAGGCTTATTTGAGTGCTGGGGTCGAGTGAACCCCTGCACTGTGCTTATTCAGTGGGTGAAACTGTGCATGAGTATGCTCTGGTGATCAGATGAGTGAAAGTAGCACTTGCTGTGAAATAGCAATGTGGTGCTTCACTCAGCCAGACGCGTTGGGCACGCAAGGGTTTGTTGCGTTGGCAACTTAACTGGGCATAATGTAGATTCATGAGAATTCATTTTAAATTTTGCATAATTGATGTATTAGCATTGAAACAGTATTGCAATAGCTAGAGTTAGAGTTCATTCATTGATCTAATGCACAATTCACTGTTTAAAACTATTTGGAAAGATCTCACCAATTGGTTAAGTTAGCAAAAGTCCTTGGTTTGGAACATGTGTATCAAGCTGTAAAATTCTAGGCATGTAACCTGTCATTTATGTTGCTCCTGCTGGTCTAGCTTCAATTTTTTAGTGCAAGGTTATGAAAACTTCTTGTGTTATGTTACAGCCCAACGTTCGTTGGCAACGCGATGTTACTTGTGTTGGCAACGCGTTGTGCCAGGTGTCTTACTGTGGCCGTATGCACCAGTTCTGTTTTATTCCAAATTTTCCCACCTTATGTATGATCTTTTTATGAGTTAATGGTGTGCATACATGGTTTATTTGGTACCTAAACAATTCACATGCGCAGCGCACTATGTTAGAGTCATCTTTTTAAGCAGGATTTGCAATAGTTCATTATTTAATTCCTAATTTAGCATTTACAAAGTAGGGATAAGACTTCCTAACTATCAGATTATCAAAAGAGAAGAAAAAAAAAAGAAAAAATTTTTTTTTGAAAGAAAACTAAGTCTTAATCTTCATCCATGTCATTCTTTCCTGCAGGCCCTCCATCGCTTTCACTGTCCTCCAGATCGATCCATTGTAGGATTTGTTCTTCGGGGATATCAGAGAGGTCTTCATCAGTTAACCCCACATGTTTCCAAATTTTCTTGAGGAGTTATTGGTTCCTCCTCATTCCTATGTGAACCTTGCGCAGGTTCCGTTGTATCAGCTCTACCCGACCTCCGATGTGGCGGTTAAAGGCTTGCTGTGCTACTAGTAGCTCCCTCTGCTTAGTCAGCATTTCGTATATTTTGGGTGGGAGAGGTGGTCTAGGTTCTCTGCGTGGTGGTGGTTCCTGCTCTGTGAGTATATGCCGCTCAATGTATGCCTTGTTGAGCATTGCTTGTGGAGGGACTTTGGTGCATCCTTCAACATTGACTCCTTGGCTTTGACATAGAGCAGTTATCAGGCTCGGGTATCCGAGGGAAGCCTTTAGTTTGGCAGCAATTTCCTCCATTTCCTAGGCAATGATGGTGCCTAGGTCCAAGGGTCCAGGATTCATAATCACCCAAACCAATACAGCCCTCTTCTTGGCTACATCATTTGAATGGAGTAAGGGTAAGATGTTGGACTGCACGAAGGTGCACCAAATCTTCGTTGTGGGAACCAAATATGCCTTCCGCAGCGATTTCCCATCTCCCGATTTGTCTTTCTTTTCGTCCCACCTTTCTTCTGGGACGCATAGTACTTGCAGCGAGTTTTCCTTATCCACTAGAACATCCTTCAGCTTGCTGTATTGACAAACTCTTCTGGGGACACTAACCTCCAGCAGTTCATTAATCACTTAGGGCTTGAAGGAGATGGTTTTTCCTCTCATGTAGGAGGTAAATCTCGGTTCTGCCCTGGTCAGTACCAGATTAGCGTAAAATTCCTTGGTTATCTCTTTGTAACCTTCCCCAGCCAGACTGCACATCTTGTGCCATTTTCTGTTCTCGATCTCTTCAGCGATTATGGGGAATTCCCCTGCACTTAAGCTGATCTTTCTATCTCCCACTACAGAGCTTCCCTTAAGTTTGTCGAACCGCTCCTCGTTTTCAGCGAATTTGAAACGGTGGGCATCCTCAGCTCTTGACTTTCCACGGAGGGCTGTCACTCGGGTTGTTTTGATACTCATGTTCCTTGAGGATGAAGCCATTCTGCAAAAAATTCAATTAGTAGGTACACTAGGTTGCAATAGGCATGCAGAGATTATTGTAGAGTTGAAAAGAAAGCCCCAAAATCATTGTTTGTGTAACCCTTTATCAGTTTAATTGTAACCCAGTGTCATGTTTCTGTAGATTGATTCTCTGAGAAGAACCAATGCATGCATGCCTAGGTCTCACCCAATGTTTCCTCTCAACATACAGTTTTGAACGTACTTTCCTCTGTAGGGGCTAACATATTTCATGTTCACAGATTCAATAATCTCAAAATAGAGATGAAAAGGAATTTCATACCTTACTTTTCCTACAGTTGAGGAAGTGAAGGAACTGTTTTTTGAGTGGGAGACGAAGAGTAAGTTGAGTGGAAGTGTTTAAAGGTACTTGGGTGAGTGAGAGTTACTAACCTGGTGCCCTTTTATAACTGTTGTGTGGGCTACGAAGGGTCAGACACGTTATGAACAGATTAGGTCAAAAACCCTTAGTCCCACTTACCTGTGATGTTGCGTTGGTCACGCGGCTATGGTTGCATTGGCAACGCAACCCTGAACAAATATTACATTTCCACTTAACAACCCCAAACTTGTTTCTTGCTGGCCATTTATTTAATTTGTTCTAATTCCACCCATCTGGATGGAGCTGGTATTTTTTTTTTCAATAATTCATCTCCTGATTGGAATTTGAAACCTTGTATGCCTTGTAGTTCAGTGGTCTTTGCTAATTCATTTGCCTTGCTATACCTTAATCTACTTGTGCTGGCAACACTACTGGCACAGGATCCTGTTAGTTCTAGCCAATTGGGCTACTTTTCATCTGTGTTAGATTACACACGTAACAAGTTAGGTCAGTTTTGAAGTTATAGTGGTCATGTGGGCAACATAGTTTATAATCAGGAAAATGTATATATTTTGCAAAGTAAAAAAAAAAGAAAAAAAAAGAGAAAAGAAAGAAAAAAAAACTTAGATTCTTGAACTTCACAATTATATACTATACAAGGGTGAATGTTGCAGATATATTAGCATAGTTTATTAGAGATAGAATAGAAAACTAAGTCCTAATTATGGTGCTCAATCTTCTTCCATCTGCGCTGCGGCTGCTAGTCCGACTTTACTCTCAATGTCATCCAAGTCAGCCCATTGCAGTATCTGCTCTTACTCGGCATTAGAGAGCTCGTGCTCAGTCGTGCCTATCCTCCTCCCGATATTCATTAGGAGTTGTTTATTGACCTTCTTCCCAATATAGACTTTCTTCATATTTTTGCGTGTAACTTTGACTTGCTTGCCCAGACGGCGCACAAGGAGGTGCAGTTCACTCAGACGCTCTGTTTGCTTGTTAAGGATCTCATAGATCCTTGGTAGGAGTAGGGATTCGGGTTGTGTTTTGTGGAGGATGTGGCGCTCAATGTAGGCTTCGTTCAAAGTGGGTTGAGGAGCCACTCGGGTGCAGCCTTCAATTTTGACTCCCTGGGATTCGCATAACGCCGTGAAAAGGCTAGGATATCCCAGGGAGGCGTAACCCTTTCGAGTAATGTTCTTCATTTCTTGGGCGATTATATGGCCAATATCCATCTCGCTGGATGTCATTATCGTCCATATTAGAAGCGCCCGCTTTTTATTTACTTCATCAGAATGAAGTAGCGGCAGCAGGTTTGACTGCGCAAAGGCGTACCAGATTTTGGCCACTAGCACTAAGTCGGCCTTGTGTAGGAACTTCCCGTCGCTGGATCCATCCTCCTTCAGTTCCCATCTGGCCCTTGGTACACAAAGTACCTTTAAAGACACCGTCTTGTCTACTGGGGCATTCCTCCGGCGATGATACATGCACCCAAATATGGTAGGTCTGGTTTCCAACAAGTCCCTTATGACTGGTGGGTTGAAGGAGATAGTCTTCCCGCGAACGTAGGACGTATAACTGTCCTCTGCTTGAGTTAATGTTATGTTGACATAGAACTCACAGGTGATTTCCTCGTATCCTTGGCTAGCCAAGTTGCATAACTTCTCCCACTTCCGGTATTCAACCTCCATTTCGATTGATGGAAACATCCTACAATGTAGGTATAGTTTCCAGTCCCCTACTATGGGGTTTCTCTTGAGTGTCTTGAACCTTTCTTCATTTTCTGGATGTTTGAACATTTGTATGCCTGTTGCCTCGGTCTGGGTCTTTAGGTCGTCAGCAAGTGTAATCTTAGAGGGGGAAACCATTGGGACAATGGTTGCAGTTATGAAGTAAAAGAGCAGTTTGTGTGAAGGGAGAGCGAAGGGTTGCAATGAGGAATTCAAATAGATTTGGTGGGAGTTTTGGTTATTGGGGAGCCTTTTATATTCATGTGTGTGAGATACGAGGAGTCAGGTGGGTGGGCAATGACTTGGGTAGTTAATGTTGACTTAACTGCTTATGGGCCACTTTGGCACTTGTGCTGAGTGTTCCTTTTTTTCCTTTTCTAATACTTTGGCGTTGGGTACGCAATCATGTTTGCATTTAAAATGAAACACTTCATATGTTACAATTTGTAACCCTTATTGCCCTGGTTTCTGTTGGTCATTTGCTGGGGCTTATCTTCCTCACACGCTATAGAATGTTTTTCAAACTTTAAGCTCCTGTTGCATGCTTCTAAGCTGTTTATCATGGTGTGATCTGAATCAATTTTCAAGGTGTATCTTCCAAGTGAAAGCAGCCTGTTTCTGCTTTTAATTTCTCCAGTCAGTGTAATTGCAAAAAAAAAAAAAAAAACTAACAAAACAGAAAAAAAAAAAACTATAAGAAAATTAAAACCAGTTCCAAGGGTTGCCTCCCTTGCAGCACTTGTTTAATGTCTCTAGTTGGTAAGGAGACATACCAATCGGTGTTTTGAAAGCTATTCTGTAGGCCCAGAGTGCGTCATCCAACCTGTTAACCCAGTCTGTTTTGGAGTTGTTCATAGTTTTCTCCAGGATCCTCTTTATTTCTCTGTTGGAGACCTCAGCTTGGCCATTACTTTGTAGGTGATACGCTGTGGTGATTCTATGCCGGACACCATATTTTCTCAGGAATGCTTCTAGCCGCTTGTTACAGAAATGTATTCCCCTGTCACTGATTAGAATGCGTGGGACACCAAATCTGGATAGAATGTGCTTCCTCATAAATTTGATTACAGATTTAACGTCACGTGTGTGTAGGGGTAGCTTCTACCCATTTAGACACGTAGTCCACAACTAGTAATATGTATTCGTTGGATTAAGAGATAGGGAATGGTCCCATGAAATCTATGACCCACACATCAAACAGCTCCACTTCTAAGATGCTAGTGAGGGACATTTCATCTCTCCTTAAGACATTCCTGCTGTGTTGGCAAGCGTCACACGCAACAATAAAATCTTTGGCATCCTTAAATAATGTAGGCCAAAAGAATCCACTCTGTAACACCTTTGATGTTGTCCTTCTTCCATTGAAATGGCCTCCATAGGCTGAGCTATGGCAGTGCCACAGGATATCTCTTTGCTCTTCGTGTGGGACACACCTTCTGAACACTCCATCTACACCTCTTTTGTACAGAAATGGTTCATCCCATAGGTAAAATTTGTTGTCATGGTATAACTTCTTCCGCTGCTGCCAGGATCATTCATTTGGAATAATCTGTGCAGCTTTGAAATTCGCTATGTCTGCATACCATGGTGCAATAGCAATAGCTAATAGCTTCTCGTCTGGAAATTCCTCATTGATTAAGACCTTCTCATCTTCTATGATCTGCGTAGGCAACCTGGACAAGTGATCAGCTGCACCATTATCCTTGCCTTTTCGGTCTTGGATTTCAAAATAGAACTCTTGGAGGAGTAGAATCTACCTGATCAGCCTTGGTTTTGCCTCATGTTTTGATAGCAAATGTCTCAAAGCAGCATGGTCAGTATACACAATTACCTTAGGACCAATTAAATATGACCTGAACTTGTCAAAAGCATAGACAATGGCCAGCAACCCTTTTTTAGTTGTTGTGTAGTTCAACTGTGCACTGTTTATCACCTTTCTAGCATAATAATATATGACATGTAGTTTCTTGTCCTTCCTTTGTCCTAACACTGCATCTACAACAAAGTCGCTTGCATCGCACATGAGTTCAAACGGAAGACTCCAATCTGGGGCTACAAGTATAGGTGTTGTGATTAGCCGTTCCTTAAGTACGTTGACTGCCTTTAGACATGCATCATCAAATCTGAATTCAACATTCTTCATCAAGAGGTCACACAATGGTTTGGAGATTTTGTAGAAGTCCTTGATGAATCTTCTATAGAATCCGGCATGCCCAAGGAAACTTCTCACTCCTTTCTCATTGACCGGAGGAGGAAGCCTTTCAATGGCTTCGACCTTAGCTTTATCTATTTCCACACCTCTTCATGAGACTTTGTGTCCTAACACGATGCCTTCTTGTACCATAAAGTGACATTTCTCCCAATTCAACACTAAGTTGGTCTTCTCACACCTCTTCAGCACACAAGACAGGTTACTCAAGCAATTGTCATAATCAGAGCCAAATACTGAGAAGTCATCCATGAAGACTTCAATAAAGTTCTCCACCATGTCAGAGAAAATGGCCAGCATGCACCTTTGAAATATGGTTGGTGCGTTACATAACTCAAAAGGCATCCGGCGGTATGCAAATATCACATAAGGACAAGTGAAGGCAATCTTTTCTTGGTCCTTGAGGTCTACCACAATCTGGTTATAACCAGAATATCCGTCCAGAAAGTAGTAATAGGCATGCCCAGCTAGTTTTTCCAGCATCTGGTCCATAAACAGGAGAGGGAAGTGATCTTTCCTGGTGGACTCATTGAGTTTTCTGTAGTCAATGCACATACATCAACCAGTCACTGTCCTTATAGGAATAAGTTCATTCTTCTCATTAGGGATCACTGTTATCCCTCCCTTCTTAGGCACAACCTGCACTGGGCTGACCCAAGAGCTATCTGAAATTGGATAGATGATACCTGCATCCAACAGCTTGAGGACTTCCTTCTTTACAACCTCTTTCATGGTAGGGTTAAGTCTTCTTTGGGGTTGCACCACAGGTTTAAAATCTTCTTCCATTAGGATTTTGTGCATGCAGAAGGAAGGACTTATTCCTTTTAAGTCTGAAATAATCCATTCAATGGCAGATTTGTTAGCTCTTAGAATCCTCAACAGTTTCTCCTCTTCTTGTTCATTGAGGGAGTTGCTTACGATCACTAGAGGTGAGATGGAAGTTGCTTCAGTTCTGTCTGTGGGCTGTCCACTCTTCCTTCTTCCTTTGGCAAACCTTTAGAGGGTTTGTGAGCTTGTCTTCATAGGAGGATTAGCTTCAAGTGTGGCTATACATTTCTCCACATCTTGGCTCTCTTTTTCTCTCTCCTGGCTCAGGCCTTTGGATTGCCAGAGTACTCCTTCAAGAATGGACTCACTGTCCTATTTTTTAAGAGGGACTGACAGTGGTGTTGCCAACGCAGTTACTGGTAGTGTTGTCAACGCGTCCATCCTCATGCAATGTGGCTGTTCAGCAGGATGCTTCATAGCTTCAAACACATTGAACATTACCTTCTCATCCTGCACTCTCAATATCAGTTGCCCTTGCTGCATATCAATAAGTGCTCGTCCTGTATCAAGGAATGACCTTCCTAGGATCAATGGAATTTCAGCATCTTCCTCCATGTCCAACACCACAAAATCAGCTGGGAATATGAATTTGTCTACCTTGACCAGGAGGTCTTCCACCACACCATTGGCACATCATGGTAGGCTTCACTTCCTCTATTTCCAATTTCTTCATTATGGAAAGCGGCATCAAGTTGATGCTAGCCCCTAAGTCACATAACGCCTTGCCAATCTGCAAATTTCCAATGGTGCAGGGAATTGCAAAAGATCTTGGATCTTTCAGCTTCTGAGGGAGCTTCCTTTGAATGATGGCACTGCATTCTTCTGTAAGAGCTACGATTTCATCCTCCTTAAGCCTTCTCTTCTTGGACAACAACTCCTTCATGAATTTCGCGTGTGAGGGCATTTCTTCCAGCGCTTCAGCTAGTGGTATATTGATCTGCAGTTTCCTGAATATATCCAGGAATTTAGAGAATTTCCTTTCCTCCTGTTGTTTCTTCAATCTTTGAGGAAATGGACCATTTAGCGTTGCCAACATAGCTTTTTCCCCATTATCCACGGTCTCCTCAAATAATTGCTTTTTTCTTTTTCTCACTGGTCTGTCATGGAAGTCCTTCTTCTGTTCTTCCTTTACCGCTGGTTGTGGATTGACTGCTGGTTCTTTTTCAGATTACATTTCTGTTTCAGTTCTGGATGGTTGGTCTGCTGGATCAACAACATCATTGGTTTGTATGATTACGTTTTCTGTTATCTTTGGCAATTTGGGTAGCCTCGGTTCTATCATCTTTCCACTCCTTGTTGTGATGGCATTGCACTGCTCCTTGGGATTCACTGTTGTATCACTGGAAAAACTCTCGGCATTTCTTTCTGTGAGCTTTTTGGATAGTTGCCCCACTTGATTCTCCAAATTCTTGATGGATGCTTAAGTGGATTGCATGAACTGGCTGAGTATGTTCCCCAGGTCTGCAGAGTTGTCCTGTGGTTGGTTTGCCTGCTGTTGAGTGGGCTGTTGCTGCACATACTGCTCGTTTCTCCTGGGGTTGTTCTGGTTCCTGAAATTAGAATTATAAGAGTTAGAGTACGGAGGATACTTAGGCCTTTGTGGTTGACCCATGTAATGCACTTGCTCTTGGCTGGTTGTTCCTATTACGTCTGTGTCACAACATCCGTTTTCATGTTCTCCCCCACAGAAATCACATATCAGAGTTTATGTTGACTAAGGGGTTCCCACATTGAAGACCTGCAACTGTTTTGTTAAAGCCTCCATCTGCTGTGAGATCAACTTATTCTGAGCAAGTATTGCAGTTTGCGTGTCCAACTCCAGTACACCTCTCTTGGGAACGCTTCTGTCTGTTGGTGATTGGTACTCATTGGAAGCCATTATTTCAATCAACTCCATGACCTCCTCTGCAGTTTTGGTATTCAGAGATCCTCCTGCTGAGGCATCTATGATGAGTCATGTGGCTGGCTTGAATCCATTGTAGAAAATGTAAACTTGATGGACATCGGAGAAGCCATGGTGTGGACACTTCCGCAAAAACTCCTTGAACCGCTCCCAAGCCTCATAAAGTGACTCTCCTTCCTTCTTGCTAAAACAGGAAAACTCTCCTCTCAGGTTGTTGTATTTAGAGGGTGGGAAATACTTCATGAGGAATTTGGATACCAGTTCGTCCCAGGTGGTGTAGCTTCCTCTTGGTTGGGTTTGCAACCAATACTTGGCACAGTCTCTTAAAGAGAACGGGAATAGCCTCAATCTGATTGCTTCTTCAGAGACGCCATTCATCTTGATTGTCTCACATATTTGGAGAAAGCTTGAAAGGTGGAGGTTCGGATCTTCCACTTCACTTCCTCCAAACTGGTCCTGTTGCACTAGATGGAGTAATGCTGGTTTGATTTCAAAATTGTTGGCAGCGATCGGTGGTCTCACAATACTAGCGCTGCAACCTGCGGAATTTGGGACAGTATACTCTCCCAGTGTAATTCTCTTATTAAGCTGATGTTCCTCCATGATAGATTGATGTACAGGGTTATATTCGTTGGTCCCTTGTAGTCTCTGCTGCTTTTTCTGTGCCTTTCGTAATCTTGTTTCCTTTCGGTTTCTTCTTGCAAGTTTTTCAATCTCAGGTTCAAAAATCAATTCCTGTTCTTCTTCACCTCGCATAAACAAAAATACACAAGATTAAACTAGAGGGAAAATCAGTATGCAAACAGAGTTAGAAAATCAGACAGAATTTCTCAATCTAGTGGCATTCATAGTACTCTTCAATATTGAGAAACAAATCCCTGACAACGGTGCCAAAAACTTGTTAGTTTGTAAATGCATGAAGGCAAGTGCACCTTATCGTTTTACAGAGTAAAGAGTGAGTAAGGGTATCGTCTCCCCAAGGATTTGGTTCAAATACTGAATTCCTACTAGACCACTAATTGAACTTAAGTACAGGAGCGCGTAGGCAACGCAAATACTCGCGTGTAGGCAACGCAAACAGGAAATAACAAAAATTCACATAATCTGTCACTAATCTGGAACTCTGTTCCAGTACGCATAGAATACTTCAAAATATGTTCAGAATTATCTAATACTCAATAATCAATGTGAATGTGTAAGAAATCAATGTATGGAAGGTGTTAGGGTTGGATTTCACTAAAACTTCCCCTATGTAACAGTAAATTATTACATATATTCAAGATAAAATGTAGTTGTAGATCGAATTCACAATTATTGATTGAAGGTCAATCCCTTGACTCAACAATTCTTCACTTCAAATTAGGAATTCTAATCCCTTAGCAATTCCTCATTTAAAGTGAGCCTTTCGTTCAAGAATTCAAACGATCTCATAAATGCGAACCTCTATCCCCAGAGCTTTCACAATTATGTTATTCAATCTCAGTTCCAATTCAAAAACTAATTTCCTAATTGTAAAGAATAATTTCGGTTCAATCTATAAGTGGCCAAGTCATAGAAGCATTAAGCAAAGAGATGAATAATCAACGTTTAAAGGAAAACAACCTTGAATACATGCAAAGCATCCGAATTACATAAGATCAGTCAAGGATTCATCCTTCCCTAACAGGGATTTAGTTACACATAATAATACAGAACGAAAACAGGGGAGAGGGAGAAATGTATGAGCATGAAAACATGCTGCAGATGCACTTTGTCCTCAACCTAGGGTTCTTCCTGCACCCAGAATAAAATCAGCGCTTAGGGAAACAACGACTCTCTTCTCTGAGTCTACGTCCTGGAGATAGATCAAATGATAGAGTGATTGATGCCCTGTTTTCGTTCTGTTCTGGGCTTTTTATAGCTACTGGTCTGTAGCATCGCGTGTCCAACGCGGCCCGACTGCGTTGCCAACACGGCGCGAATAACAATTTACTTCTTTTCCTTCAAATCTTCCTGTGTTCCACGTAAGTCTGGTTGCGTTGCCAATGCTATACCCTATAACAGATTGCAGAAATCAAAACACATCAGGTTTATGAGAATTTATCACCTAAAAGGCTTTAAAATTGTATTTTCCAGATTGTGCATGAGTTATTCAATTTTATATCATTTTCTCATGTTTTAATGGTGTTTTATGCTTCAATTACCTGCAATTACATTGAATTATGTTCCAAATAAGTGTCTTATTGGACACTTATCAATAAAGGTCCTGTGACGATGAAGAATACAATGAATGAGGTGTGGAACGGAAATGATAAGGGTGTTTGGATTACTCCTAAGGTTAGACAACGATTGAAACTTCATTGGGCTGGGCAGGACTTCCAAAAGCGGAGCACTATTGCCAAGCAATATCGAACTTGTAACAATAGAGCCTCCTTATACACTGGTGATTTTATATCTTTTATATCTGTTACAGTGCATCGTAATAAGATGGTAATTAAAAATTAAATATTACTTGTTATTTTTATTAATTTTAGTTATTTTAAAGTTTAATTTAATGTTGCTTATGTAGAGTAAAGAGCTTGAAGGGGATCAAAGTGCATTTGATATTACGAAAAGGGCTAAAAAGAATAAAGCTGTAGAATGGATCAACGATAAGACAAAAAATGTTGTTGTATGTATATTTCAACTATACTTTCGTTTGTATATTCTTTTATTCTTTTTTATTCTAAACATTTGTATGTACTTATACTTTATAGGAGGAATTTGTTCGTCGTCGAGCTGAATCTCTTCAAGATAATATATAAGGCTCTAATAAACATTTTGTAGCCTTTGACAATGCCATTTTATTGGATGTTGTTGGAGGACGGAACATGTATATGACTTGGGTCAACTAGATGATGAGTTCATATCCTTTTCTACCAACCGTTCCCAGCCTAATGTTAATGTTGAGACCGACCATCACCGCATCATCACCAGCCTTAGTGAAGAATTGGAATAGAAAAAAACAAGGATGGATAGGCAAACAATCGAGTTAACCCAGACTAATTAAGTTCTTCAAAAAAATAGTGGATAGGCAAACAATCGAGTTGGCTCAAACTAAACAAGTTCTTCAACAAATAGTACAACACGTAAGATTACCATTTTGCTCTAATTTTAATTTTATGAGCTCCACTGATGGGGCTGATGATGATGATGATGGTTGATGATCATGATGACAATGAACCTCCTAGTCATCCAACTATTTGAGTTTTTTTTTTTCTTTTTTACACATAGACATTTTAAGTTGTATTTTAATCATATGTAGCAATTTTGTATGAACTTATACTTGGACTAAGTTGTTTATGTTAGTTTCTTTCTTTGATGATTTATGATTTTGGAATCTATGATTTTCTTAAAATTATTCTGTATATATTTCATATAAACAGGTTTATTCCAATTATTTTTTATATAAATAAAAAAAAGATTTGAAAAATTTTAATAAAATAATATTAGCCACTGATTTAGCAACCGACAGATTGGTAGCAAATTTGTTCTTTGCTTGAACATTTTGGTGACCGAATTTTGCAACCACTATTTAGCTACTGATTTAACGATCGATTTCTTGGTAGCAAAATTGGTCTCTGCTATGCATTTTAGTGACCGAATTTAGTCACCAAATTTTAGCCACCAGATTAGCGACCGATTTTTGGGTGACAAAATTGGTCTCTATTTTCATACTTTAGTGACCAACTTAACGACTTATATTTTGCGACCAATTTTACAACTGTCTTTCTAATCGCAATATTGGTTACCTATAACAAATTGTGCGACTAAACTGAATTTTTGTTTTTTTTTTGACCAATTATTTCAGTCACAAAAATAAAAATTTTTGCGACCAATTTACAATTTCGATCGTTAATCAATTTACAACTAGAATTTTAATCACTACTTTTAATCGGTCTCTAATTTGATCACAAAATTTTTTAATAACCGATTTATTAATATTAATGACATATTTATTCGGTCACTAAATATTAATTTTTTTATTATAAAAGAAAACTTTAATATCCTAATTATTACAATTAAATTTAACTGTTAAAGTATGCTAATATAAAATAAAATTAAAATGTGATTTAAACCAGAGATTGCACAAAGAACATATGATTGGTGAAACTTTATCTGATATCTTAATTGTAAGGAAGTTTCAAAAACATTTACATTATAAAAAAAATTTGACAAAAAATTGTACGTCATGGAAAATCTTCAATATACTTTAATGATTTATTTTGCATTTCTTCAAGACATATGTTGTTAAAAATAAAAAAAGTAACAAAAATATTTTAATAATTTATTTTGCATATCTTTAAGGTATATGTTGTTAAAGATAAAAAAAAGTGACAAAAAATTGATTGGGATAAAATGTGAAAATTAATTTAATTTCTTTAATAATTTAAGTTATTTTTTTTCCAAATATAGTTAAATTTAAATTGAGATACTTCTCATATAAATTATTCAAATTAATTAAAGTTAATTTTAATTCTTATATATTTGTACACATGCGTTCTCTTGCATTACTACAACTATATAAGAAAAACGTTTAAAATAATCAATTATTAAATAAAAATGTATTTTAATTCCTCGTTCCTTGAAACAAAATCCTTTATTTCTCACAATAATAGATCATGGCTACAAAAGTTGTCAACTAACTTCTTAAGATTAGAAAAACGGTGAAAAATCAAATACTTGACGGTTCATCACCAGTTTCTTAATCATAATCTAAATAATTTGAGGTCTACACTGTAAAATGGTGTGCTCCATGCTTCAAGATAAAATAAAAGTAGCGTTTGGCGTGCAGGTTAAAATGGAACGGAGTAAAGTTGATTTATTTTTTATTACATATTAATTTATTTTTCTACCATGATATTGAAAAAAAGTTGCAGCATTTCAATCTGAAATATAATAAATTTTTAAACTATCATGTAAGATTTACATTATTCTCCTTTTTGTAATAAAATTTTAAAATAAACAACTTAACCTTTTTCACATTTTGTTTGTATTTTACGTTCGACCAGAGATCAAAGTAAGTAAATAATTTTAGAAAATTTAAGTAAAAGATCATCGTCAATTGCACATTAAGATGAAAAATAGTTTGGTAATCAAAAGAAATAGCGGAAGGAGCACAAACATCCACAACTGTCATCTCACGTATAAAAATAAATATTCAAGAAAATATAATTGATAATCCCAACTTAAACGGTTAAAAAACCAACGTGACTAGAGATGAGAAACAAAGTATAGCATGGCTATATAAATGATACAATATGATCGGCATGGAATAATATTGTGACCGAAATAAAGGACAATAAATTTATTAAAAATTAATAATTAGAATTTGATAAAAACGTAAAGCAGTTATCAAATTTTGTCATTAATTTTTTTTTTAAAATACAATAATAAATTCAAATTCAAAAGATGATTATAAGTAGAAAAGGTAAAAGGTATTCTTTTTAATTGTTTCAAAGAATAATATTTAAAATTAAATATATAATATTAAAAATATTTATTTAATCTTTTTTAATTTAAAAATTAAATATTTAAATTATTTATATATGTGAAAGAATTTAAATAAATAAAATATAATATATACAAAAAAATAACTTAATAAAATTTTTAATCCTCATCCTATACGATGAAAAACTTAAAATATATATAATTCTATCGTAGTTAACGAAAAATTTGATTGGGAAAATAAAATGTTAATATCTTTAAAAAATTGTCTAAAATTAAATTTTGAAAATGAATGATTCTGTTAGAGTAAATTCAATTTATTGATAATTTAAATAAGAAATATTGTAAGAAATTAAATGTAAATAAATTTTTTAGAATTGAATTTAAAAATAAATTTGTAAAAAAATTATTTTTAATCATAAAATATTTTTTATTTTTATATTTAATTATTAATATTCTAAATCTATCGTATTCACAAATTTAAGATAAAATATAACCTTTATAATTTTCTAACTTAAGATATGTTTCATGAGATTTTAAAAATAAAAATATTTTAATAATTAATAGATGGTATAATTTTTTAATTAAAAAATCTCATATAATGATTCATTAATTCATACTATTGAAAAAAATATGAATGATAAAAAGGATTACACATTTATATTTTAACATTCATGGTATAAAATTTAAAATTAAATATTTAAATAATTAATTAAAAATATAATTTTTAATAGAATAATAATTTATTAAAAAATGATTTTTAATAATGATAACTTATTAAAAAAATATAAAATAAAATGTTAACTTACTAAATAACGATCATATCACAATGAGAAGGGAAATTTCCGAATAATTTTAATATCATAGGCATTTTGATTTTAACAACCATAAATAAATGGTGATCTATCTCCCAATATAATTTGCATTATATGACATTTAATTTGGGCAAACTTGCTTCACCCGTATATCAATTTCTTAAGCGTGAATGGTTGGGCCTTGAATTCGGTCCAAATTAAAATAGAGCCTAACCCATCTCTCTCTGAACACTCATTTTTTTCCTGGTCCCATTCACACGTACATGGTTTCTCACATTCTCGTAAAACAATATTTCCCATATCTACTAATAATAAAAACCACACACATTTCTCTCTCTGACAGCGTCAATCATGCTCACTAAACAACAAAAAAGGAGATCCCAAATCCATATCCCTAGTGGGGACACTCACCCTCATATCAACCCGTTTACATTTGGACTCAGATTCTCTCTCTTCTACACAAAAAAAAGATAAAACAGCAAATCACGGAGGGAGGTCACACATAGCCTCATCCACCATCCATTCTCATACCTCTCTCTCCCTCTCTCTTGGATACCACTCAGCTTTCTCTCACATCCCCTGGCTTCCAGCAAGGAAGAACCAATCTTCTCTCCTTCCGCTCACATCCTCTGATCTCACAGAGGTAGCAATTACTCATCGCCCATCACTCTTACCGTCTTCAATGCTAGTGCTAGTACTCCCACTCAGTAAAAGTATTGCTCATTCACTTCTCACTCGTTTCAAGGCCCGGGCTCATCGTCACTGTGCAACGTTAAAAGAGAGGCCGAGGAAAATTAACGTCACTATCCATCATCATGGTAACTATTCTCTATCCCTTCCCTTTGTTGTGTTTAATCTTAATTAAGGCTCTCGAAAATTATTAATCCTGTTAGTTGATTATTCATCATGAAACAGACATAGAAATGTGATCCTATTTGAACCACTTAAATTCAACTTGGTTCTGTTAATATTGTCGGTGTAGCCACATGTATAGTTTTCAACCCAATTCATGCGATTATAGTAAAGGAGTGCAGCAACGTGGTTAAAGTTTGGTGTAGAAGAAAATATACTTAATTCTTGTTATTTTGTCTACTTACAAATCTGATTGTTTATAGTATGTGGAATCATTATGGAAATTATTTCAGCTAGAATCACTTGCTTTGGTTCTAAAATATATTTTTCTTAACCGGTGACAATGAAAAATTATTAAATCAATGCATGTTACTGCTATTAATTAAATAATAAAATATATTTTTGATTGAAATATTTAAAGTCATTTACTTTTAATAGATTGTGTATAGCATGATGACATTTGATTCATTTATTAACTTTATTTGTTAAAATTAAATAGGGAGTATTTTATTTTATTCTTTTTGAAATTAAATAAATATTTTAAATTGTAGTTCTCATTCAATAAATTTAAATTTGTGGATATAGTATTTTCTACTGGTATATGTTTTGTAGAATTATAAAGGTTTACAATATAATTTTATGTTGTCTTAATAAATCTTATGTATATGTGTATTTAAGATTTTCTTTAGTTTAAATAATAACTATTCTATTATATAATAAAAGAATTTAATTCAAAATCTCCCATGATCTTAAATTTGCAGATATATCATTCTCTATTGATGTATATTTAGGAATCATATTTATGGTATAATTGTCCATTGTCTTAATTTTTGTGTGTATATGTATCCGAAATATTATAGTAGTTCTTTTAATTAATTATTAAAAAAATGAAAATTCAAATATAAAAAATATAAAATATTTTTCTAATTAAAATTATCAGAATCATATTACCAAATTTATTTTCAACAAAATCTTTTCTTTCTTTAATTGATATTTTATAAATTAAATGAATAAAAATCATTTTTCCAATTTTTTAATCTTTAAACAAACTCTCTTCAAAGACTATTAAATTAATATTTTCTCATCAAAACCAATTTTCTTAGGTTAAAATAAAATTTTCTTCAATGTATTTTTGAATTGCTTTCAACAAAAAAATTTTAATGATATTTTCAGTTTATTTTTTCAATCAAATTTCTTTTAACGAATTAGACGATCAACAAAATTATGCAAATTTTGAGTTTTCATTACACTAGGTAGGAGCGAATAAAATTCTATCCGGACTAGTTTTTGTACCTATTATAATTTATTTTTTAAAATTTTATCTTATTTTTTTATTAATAATTTAAATATTTAAATTTTATATTAAAAGGGATCAAATAAAAATAAATTTTTCTTTAAATTTGTTTTAAAATTGCAAATTCTTAGGGTACTTACACTTTTCCTAATCATAACTAACTTCAGAACCTAGAGTTGTTGGGTTTATCCAAATTTTTTCCTTAAAAATAATACTTGGTGGCAGTTTCATAATTTATTAAATTTAAACCAAATTATTTTAGGATTTGTCATCCCATCATGATTTATGTTACAATAGATGGTGACTTTGCTGAGACATTCACATAGCAGAACCCATTTTTAAGTTTAATGTACAATTTTATAATAGTTTTGAAATAAATTTATTTAATCTCTTATCTATTTTTTATGTATTTTACATATTTAAATAATAAAATAGTAATTATTTATTTTAAACTATAAAAAAATTCCTTATTCGGTATATATTTGTTTTTATTACTGCTGTGTGTTGCATTCTCTATAAGCCTTTTTCATTTATTGATTTGTAATTAAATATTTATGTTGTAATAAATTATTTTAAACTTTAAAATAAATACTTTATTTATGTACATTTTTGTTTATATACGTTCTATATATATTTGTTATGCTATCTTCTTTTCAAGTCTTTTCTTTTATTGGTATATCATTTTGTATTATAAATAATTGTGTTGTAATTATTTGTTTAAACTTAAGATAGGAGACTTTTTATTTTTTACATATCTATATATATTTGTTTTGTTTTCTGATTTTTGTATATACTGACTATGCTGTTTTCTATGCAAAAATTTTGAGTTTGAGAGATTTCTATTGCCTTCACACACCACTTTTGATATATACATATCATGAGTACGGTCCTATATTGAGGTCTGAGTGAAGCCTAGGGTTAGAGGGGTATAGAGGAACTAGCTGTCCCAAAGAATCATTTAAAAATGTATTGCAAGAATATAATTTCATATGCTCATGATGAAAAACTACTCATTCACTTTTTCAAAGATAGCTTAACTAAGGCAACTTTAAGTTGATACACACAACTTAAGAAGCCAGATATTCTTTCTTGGAGGAATTCAGATGATGCTCTTTTAAAGAAATACAAGTATAAATAAGAAATGACTCCTGATAGAGTGCAATTGCAAAATATGGCCAAAAGAAAGAAGGAAATGCTCAGTATGTTCATTGATACCCTTCAATATCCTTTCTATGACAAAATGATTGGCAATATATCAACTAATTTTTCTGATGTTATCATCATAGGTGAAATAGTGGAAGGGAGAATGTGTAGTGAAAGCTCACACCTAACTTTATTGAGATGATTAATGCAAAGAAATCATTAGTGGGGACTGGAAAGAAAGCAGAAAAAGCAACCTATAATGTGACTTTTGACCAAAATCAACATATACCACAAATGTCAATCCATAACCTTATCAATCTTCAACCATCGTTCCATATCCCATATATGCTATACCTTTACATTGCTGCATTTTCAAATGCTCCTTACCCTCTAGTTTATCAACCTCCTGGAAAATTTCGTCCACCAGCACCATTCTCAGTTCAAACATAAACCATCCAAGCTTGGAATCCAAACACAAGCCAAAGTCAAAACACCAACCAAGGAAAACCAAGCACCTATGAAAGAAAACATATTTAGTTCGACCCCACACCGATGACATATATTGAACTCTTACCTCGTCTGATCCCAAACTCCATGATTGTACCTTGTCCTGCAAATTTTGTTAAACCACCATATCCCAAATGGTATAATCCAAATTTGAAGCGTCATTATCAAGCTGGAGTTATTGGTCACTTAATAGAGAACTACTTACCTTTCAAGCATAAAGTACAAAAGGCTCAGATTATTTTCCATTACAATTTACAAACACTTTTTTGTGCACGTGATGCATACCAATTAATTATTCTAATTTTCATTTGTAACACAACAAGAGAGGTTCCTAACCTCCAATATACATTTTGTTACTTTGAAACTAGCATAACAGGATCATTCCAATAGGATTTTTCATCGTTCAATAATTTATATAGTATATTTATTAAAGTCTAGACCAAAATTTTATAAAAATTATTCTTTAAGAGTCTAAAATAAAATTACTATTTTTATAATTTTATTAGATAATCATTTTTAGAGAATAAAAATTAATTATTCTAATACTATCTAGTTATAGGACAATCTAACAAGTTAACATATAACAATTTTATAAGATAATTACTAATATAAATTACTCCAACATTTTCATATTTTATCCTCATTTCTTAAGGTTAGAATATAAGGTTTTCTATATATATAAAAACTTAATTAAACTATAACTATTTATATATATACACACACTAAAAATTAAGAATAGATGTGAGAAAAAAAGAACTGGTTATTATAAAGTACTAAATCTCAAACATTTTAAAAAAATAGTAAATAATTTCATTTTTTACCAAACTTTTCAATTGAATACTTTCTTATACCAACTATATGAAAATATAATGGTATAATTTAAAAATTATTAAATGGAGTTCTTTTTAAGTAATTTTTTTAATCGCTCTAGATTTAAGTATTATAACTTCTAAAATTTATATAAAATTATACAAATTTATAATACCTAAAAAATTTGTGGACGTAACTCACAAATGCACATCATTAAGCACCTAAAATTTATATGTAAAAATCTCACCTATAAATGAAAATTACACAAATAAAATTCATATTTTTAGTATATTATCTCACATCAATTTAAATAATTTATCAATTTAATCCCTAATCAATCTAAT
This sequence comes from Canavalia gladiata, assembly GCA_037954105.1. NCBI lineage: Eukaryota > Viridiplantae > Streptophyta > Magnoliopsida > Fabales > Fabaceae > Canavalia > Canavalia gladiata. The sequence continues at coordinate 22,983,817 of CM075658.1, read as the reverse complement.
CACCAATAAATAAGCATAAAAAAATCTATCCAAAATTAAATTGAAATATAATCAAACATAAATTTTAAACTATCACACAATAAGTAAAATTTTATTTTAGAGTGAGTGAGATCTAGAACTACTCCTATGAAGAATTAAATTCTATAAAAAAATTAAATTCAAATATAATTAAACATAAATTTTTAATTTATCAAATAATTAATAAATTTGATTCCAGAGAAAAGAAGCTCTAGAACTACTCCTATAATGTACTTGAATCTCCTTCCCTAACCTAGAATTGAAGTACAATGCAATATTTAATTTTTTGAATTTTCCTACTTGAGTAATCTTCCTTTTCCAATACTTCCACTTATAACTTCCAGTCCACCATGGCTGCAAAATATTAAAGAGTCTCTTATAGAGGAAACTAGAAGAAAGGCTTATGCATATACCTTCTAATAGGTTCTTGTTTCCTGCTTCAACATTCGTTCAACATTCATTTATACACATGATCAAAATTATTCGAAGCTTTTTGTTATTACTCAAGAACAAAAGGCTTTAGTTGGAGAGGTTAGAAACAAGGAGAGGAGGGAAGAAGAAGTTGAGCCCAAGTGCCACTGAGATAGAAAAATGACTTAGCTTGAATGTTCTATATTTGAATGAAATGTTTCTTCTTCCTTCTATGTGTAAAGCAAAATGTGTCGGCTAAAATCTTATGAAAAGAGGTTAAAAGTCATGCAATTACAAGTGGCTTTATGCATGCAAGTTTTTTTTTTTAAAAAAAATGGATGTTACACTTTTTCCCTCCAAAAGAAAATGTTGTCCCTAAAATTTCTCTTAATAGAATAGGTGTGGATGTAACTCTCTCATCTTCTCTTCAAGTTCCCAAATTGCATCTCCTTCTTCATTTCACGCAACTTTCACTGACTTCAACGTTTTTTCTTACAACTATTTGGTATCCTCTTTAAGGATCCACAAAGGTAATATTTTATAGGTTAAATTTTATTTTAACTATATAATATCAATTTCTATGATGTGTGTGAAATCAGGAATGTATTTTCTAAGTTAGGACACATGAAAAACATCATGAAAATTGGAAAAAAGGGAGGTAAGACTATTTGGTAGGCTACTGAACCTACTTTCTTTAGGATTTGGTATGAACCGATAGATTTAGGACTAAATTTTTGAGATTTCATTGCTTTACCGATCCTAGTTAGGGGTGTAACTCTCAAAAATACGTGAAAGTTGTTCTTATTGAAGTACAATCTCAACCTTAGCAGGGTCTACTGAAATTCCTTCCTTAGTGATCACATGTCCAAGGAATTTCATTTTTTCCAACCAAAACTCATATTTATCTGTCCTCGTGTACAACCTTCTTTTCTTCAACACTTGTAGTATAATTCGTAGATGCTCTTTATATTCTTCATAACTTTTGGAATAAATCAAAATATCATATATAAATATGATCATAAAACTTATCCAAGTAATCATGAAATATCCGGTTCATGTAATCCATGAACACCACATGTGCATTGGTCATACCAAAAGGCATGACTAAATGCTCATAGTATCCATAACGCGTTTAAAAAATAGTCTTAGAGATATCTTCGATTTTAACTCTTATTTAATGCTATCCTGATTTCAAAACTATTTTAGAAAACACTACTACTCCTCTTAATTGATCTATTAAATCGTCTATCCTACGTAATTGATACTTATTCTTGATGGTTACCTTATTGAGTTGTCAATGGTCTATACATAATCTCATGTTACCATCCTTCTTTTTCACCAACAACGCATGAGTGTCCCACGAAGATACACTTGGATGAATTCATTGCTTTTCCATTAACTTCTCTATATGTTTCTTCAACTTAGTAAATTCTAAAGAAGACATCCTATAAGGAGATATCAAGATATGTCTAGTTCCTGGGATCAGGTCTATAGAGAATTCCATTTCTTTTTCTGGAGGTAAATCAAAAATATCATCAAGAAATATTTTGGGATATTCATAAACAACAAGAAAATTTTTAATATTAACACTTTTCTTTCCTTCCAAGGAAGAAAGAATCATATATACTTGAGCTCATGCTTTTAAAGAAATGTAATTTGGTTGGTAGAAAGAAATCTCAACTCATCCAGATCATTATTATTGTTAGACCTAAACTAACAGTTTTATCATGACAATCCAAAATAACATGGTTTGTGTATAACTAGTTCATACCTAGAATCAAATTAAGACCCATTAAAGGTAGGCATATCAAATTTACTATAAAAGTCCTACCTTCAATATTTATCAAACAATTTAAACAAGCTTGAGAAGTTCTCATAGTATTATTGGTAGGAGTTGAAACAGATAAATCAAATGGTAATGTGTCTATATTCAATCCTATCATCTTCACACATTCATCAGAAACAAATAAGTGTGTTACAGCCAAATCATACAATACAAACAAAGGAATTTCTTGTATAAAGCCCTTACCTTGTATTAGGTCATTAGCTTAAGTAGCTTCAATACCGCTCATGGTAAATACACTTCCTTGTGCTTGGGGCCTTCTAGTTTGAGAATTATTGTTGTTGTAGCTATTGTCACGACTAAAAGGTTGGCCTTGATGATTGTTATTGTTGTTGTTACTGCAAGTTTTTTTGTTTCCATTACTAATGCGGTTGTCATTGTTTTGGGAGTTGCCTCTTCCTTGGTTGTTATTGTTGTTATTTCAGCAACCTCCATTGTTCCCTTCTTTCCTTCATTGATTACAATCTCTACTGATGTGTCCTTCCCTTCCATAATTATAGCAGACGATTGTTCAATAAGGACAATCACTAATTTGATGAGGTCCTTCATAATGGAAACACCTCATGGTTGATGGATTTTGGAAACAAGAATTATTAGAATTAAAATGTCATCATTGTCCTCCAATTGAAGATAATCGTTGTTGGAAGCAAGAGTTTGTGGGGCTTCCCTTGATTCAAATCTCTCTTTTGAATTCGTTGTGGTCCATAATTTCTAGTTTGAGCAAGTTGAGCTTAGTGATTCTCTTCGAATATACAACACTTGTTCACTAGGACGGGGAATTAACAAATCTTTTGGTACCCAATTGCCTCTTTGATCCCTAGCCTCAAGCCATTCTTATACTTCACGCATTTTGAATTTTTATTAGGTGAAAGCTAGTAAGGTGGGTACAAAAGCGCTAGTTCCTCGAACTTGGAGGATAGACATCTTTTTGCTTCAGTTTCAAAACTTCCACCTCTTTTCATTCCTTTTTGCTCTGAATATCTCCCAGATTATTTCTCTTCCATTAGTCTCCAATCTTAGCTTGGTGTGTCTCCATCATTTCTTAGCCTCTTCCACAAGTAAGTATTCCATATAATCAATTTTCTATGCATCAGTGCACCTCAAGGCCTTAAAAGTTTGTTCTAACTCACAAATCCATAAATAAGTTTCATTGGGATGATAACCTCCTTTGAATTGAGATAGGTTTCTTTTCAAGAATAGATCTAATCCTTGAAAATATCCATCATCTCGGTTTCATATTTCATTCCTCTCCAAGATGTCAGCCACCCTTTGAAGAGTAGCAACCATTTTAAAGTTAGGTTGATCTACCATTTCCTATCTTCTACAAGGAATAACAAACTACTTAGGCAATAAGTCAACCAAAAAAGGTCCAAAGTCATTCTGAAAAAGTGAGATCAAAATTCATTTAATATAAATTTATCAAACAATCCTACTATTTAGAGTCCATTGTCCTTAGTCTTAGGAAAAATGTTATGATACCATTATTGTCACGACCCTCAGATTACCTACATCCTTTTAACCTTATTCGTACATTATTCCATATATATACGTGCTAATTATGAAATAATTGTATGTTCGTGATGTACCTGATTTCTCAAATAATACATATATCTAAATAAATAAACTTCTTATAAACATATATACATCCTTATTAAGAGTACATTAGTTCAACATTTTCAAAATATAGGTAATCTAGAGTACTACGACTAAGGTGACAAGATAGGTATGTACAAAACCAAGTTACTCTATTTAAGTTGAGGATCACAAGATTCACTTCCTTTCTTCAAACTATTACTCCTGCCTCGTAGTCGTTTCCTATGATCATGAAGTGAGAGGTGCTTTGTCTATTCTCTACGTCAATGGTCACTTCAATGTCGAGAAGAGAGTGGTCCATGCTGCAGGCTCACTGAGGAATAGTAATTACACTTGAAGAATATAATAGAGGGAAGTGAGACACTTTATTCAAGTAAAATTAAGGATATGAGTAATACATTTAAACATACTTTAATATAAGGAACAAATAAGCTCTTTGACCTTCTCAAAGAACTATCAGAAAATAATCATCATACGCAATGTATGAATGAGATTTTTTTATCATATATTTTACAAGTTTCTATGATGACAAATTCAGGATTAAACTGGGATCTATTATGTCCTACGCTACAATAATCCTCACTAATCTGGAGTTGGTCATCCTTATAATATGAAAATGCATTTAGACCTAAACATCATCACCATTTTATTAAAATAATAGGGGTACTGGGATACAATTTCAAACCATATCGTGTCTTTGGCAACGCTTAAATCATAGTTATTTCACAACATCATGAAATTTCTTGGTCGGTAATGATAGCTTTCAAGGTCTCGTCAAGATGGCTAAGTTCCACCAGACAAATCTTGGTTATAACCAATGAACCTAGCTCACTTACCACCTAGACTTGGAAGTTTCCATTATCATTAACTCTGGTATACTTCCACATGAACCAACCTTTATATTTCTTAACTTCTTTTCACATAAGGGCTCGTAGATTATCCCCCATTACGATTTATAAAACATTTCTTTTTAAGCACATGATACATGCTAATTAATTGTTCTATTGTTATTTCTAATTGTCAAGTGAGGTTCCTAACCTCCAATACATGTTTTCTTACTTTAAAACTAGCACAACATGATCAATCTAATAGAACTTTTTGTCCTTCAATAATTAATATAGTTCATTTCTTAAATCCTAGACCCAAATTTTATACAAATTATTCTTTAAGAGTCTATAATTAAATTACTATTTTTCTAATTTTACTAGGAAATCATTTATAGGGAATAAAAATTAATTATTCTAACACTATCTAGTTATAAGACAATCTAACAGGTTAACTTATAACAATTTTATAAAATAATTACTAATATAAATTACTCCAACGTTTTTATATTTTATCCTCACATATTAAGGTTTAAATATAGGATTTTCTATATATATAAATACTTAATTAAACTTTGACTATATATATATATATATATATATATATATTAAAGGGAAAAATACACTGACATCTCCTTTAGATATATTGAAAAAGTACTTGATACCCCTTCATTTTTAATATTTCTTTGACCTCCCTTATACATATATTATCATAAGAAATTAAGGAAGATTTGTATAGAGTTATATAATTGATAGGATATACGGTGTTATGTCTTTATATAAATTAAGAAAGATTTGTGTAGGATAAATTAAGGAAGAGGTATCAGATGTTTTTTCAATGAATCTCAGGATGTGTTAATCTAATTTTCCCTAGTTTAAATATCAAGAATAGATCAAAGGGAAAAAGAACCGGTTATTCTAAAGTACTAGATTTCAAACATTTTTATAAAATAGTAAATAATTTCGTTTTTCACCAAACTTTTCAATTGAATACTGCCTTATGCCTATTATATGAAAATATATATGTATGCTTTACAAACTAATAAATACATCTCTCTTTTAGGAACTTTTTCTAACGACTCTAGATTTAAGTATTATAACTTATAAAATTTATATAAAATTATATAAATTTATAATACCTACAAAATTTTATGGACGTAATTCACAAATACACATTTTTGAGCATCTAAAGTTTTATATTTAAAATCTTACCTATAAGTGAAAATTGCACAAATACAATTCACAGTTTTAGTATAATATCTCACATCAATTTATTCCCTAATCAATCCAATCACCAATCAATATTCATACAAAATTTCATCCAAAATTAAATTCAAATATAATCAAACACAAATTTTAAAATATCAAACGATTAGTAAAGTTTTATTCTAAAGCCAGAGAGTTCTAGAAATACTCCTATAAACAATTAAATTCCATAAAAAAATAAATTTAAATATACTTAAACAGAAATTTTAAAATTATCAAACAATTAATACATTTTATTCTAGACCAAGGGAACTCTAAAACTACTCTTATATTCTACTTAAGTCTCCTCCCCTTATCTAGAATTGAAGTTCTATGAAATATTTAATTTCCTGAATTTTCCTACCTAAGTAATCTTCCCGTTCTAGTACTTCCACTTATATCTTTTAATCCAGCATGACTGCAAAATATTAAATGGTTTTTTACAAAGGAGATTAGTAGAAAAGCTTATTCAAATACCTTCCAATCTGTTGTAGTTTTCTGCTTCAACATCCATTCAACATTCATTTATACCTATGATCAAAATTATTAGAAGCTTTTTGTTATTACTCAAGAACCAAAGGCTTTAGTTGAAGAGGTTCAAGACAAGGAGAGGACAGAAGAAGAAGTTGATCCCAGGTGCCACCGAAAAAGAAAAACAACTTAGCTTGAATGTTTTATCTTTGAACGAAATGTTTCTTTTTCCTTTCACATATTATGAAAAGAGGTTACAAGCCATCTATAATTATAGGTGGCTTTATGCATATAAGTTTTTTTTAAAATAAAAACAGATGTTACACTTATGGTTGAATGAAGAGTGCATGAACACTAAATCTAAGAGTTTCCTTCCATTTTTTACATGATTTCTTAGATCCTTTTAGTTTTTATTTGTTATAAATTAAGTGTTTGTATTCCCATTAGCTTAGGACTTGGATTTACCTTTTAAATCTCCTTGTTTCTCCTTCATTTTTATTCTTGAAACTTGGAAGAAATAATACCACAAATAATATCAAAAAATGGAATCCTTATTTTTGCATATTTTTTAGTTTTTTCTGGTTCCTAATTGTTATACACTAATTATTTATGCCTTAAACAACCTAGGAACCACTCTTGAAAGATAAAAATTTGGAAAAAAACCATATTGGAATAGTTAGGGAAACCATAACCTCTTTCCTTAGTAGGGGAAGCAAAGTTTTGTCCTTGAAAATATGAAATCAAGTAGCTAAGGAAGAGCCTCCCAAGCTTAATTTGAATTCATTGATAATGATTTTATTTGGATATTTGTTTGATAGTTGATTTTTGGATTGTTCCTTAGTGTGTGATGAATGTACTATTGGTGATGCTTGAAAATTATGTGTTTTACATTGTACTTGGATGATGTTGATTTATATTTGAATTCATTGATAATGATTTTACTTAGAGTAAGAATTTTCATACTTAATTGCATAACGATTAATTGGACCATAGACATTAGTGTTAATGAGCATAGTGGAAATTGAATTATGTGAATATGGTAACTTCTGAACATGATGTTCCTGAGTATGATGTGGTTTGACGTTCCTTTATGTGTTGTGAAGGAGGATGTGGTTTAATGATGCTTGACACGCTCGTCGCAAACGCGCAAAAATAATTTCTAGATTTCCCCCAAACTATTGATATAGTATAAGGTGCAAACTAGGTCATCTCCCAAAGACCATTTCATATTCTTAAGCAAATTAGGAGAAAGTTAGAAAAAGGGGGTTTCGTAAATATATGATATTAAGTGCTAAATACAAAATACAGAATGAAATTAATTTGACTTAGCAATTATCAACTCAAGGAATTCAGAGGCTATTTTCATAACTAATCATTGATCACTAAAATCATGCATTGTGTTTATCAACCTAGGATTATCTGGAACCCCTACAATGATCCTTGAATTCTCTACTGAGAAACCTCTCAGAATTCAATTGATTATGATCAACAAGATTTAGTAACCACTTAATCTTTCATCTAAACCAATTTTATAATCAGAATTCAATTGAAGTATGTAATAAAATGAAAACCTTCAATTAAATTACTTAATTTCTACTCTTCAAACTTTTGGAAAATGATTTACCAATCAAAAACCAATTATAAATCAATTATGCATTAATCAAAATACGTCAACCGATCAAACTTTGATTAAAGAATAAAATTGAAGAATATAGTGAAGCAGAGTAGAAACCACTTAATATGCATGTAAATAAAGATCAAGACCTCAAAGTTAAAATGAAAATAGCTTGAATCCTTGAATTGAAACTACAAACCTAGCCTTCCATGAAGGAGGCAAACTAACAACAAAGAAAGAGGCAAACTAACAACAAATAAATCCTAAGCCTTCCATGTAGGAGGCAACTAACAACAAATAAATCCTAAGCCTTCCATGTAGGAGGCAACTAACAATAAAGAAAAACTAAGCCTTCCATATAGGAGGAAAACTAACAAGAAAGAAAACTTAAGCCTTCCATGAAGGAGGCAAAACTAACAAGAAAGAAAGAAAGAAAGAAAGAAAGAAAATGGTATTGGAGTTAATCTCCAAGTGGTGTGTTTCTCCTCTTGTAAACCCTTCTATTTATAGAGGATTTGTAAGGCATCATCTTCAGAAAGTCACCAACTAGGATATTACTTTTCTACCCTTTTATTGCTTTCACATGGGCTTTGTTGAAAATGCAAAACACTTTTGAATTTTTGTCACCAATTAGCACAACAATTTTTACTTTCTTGCACTGCAATTTCGGATGTTCACATATCCGAATTAGAGCTTGACTTCTGAACAAAAGTTGTAGCCCCGGATCTTAGCTGTCCAACAGAGTTAATTTCATCTCAATATGACTTCTGTATCTCAAGATATGGCTGGATCTTTTCACACTGTTCAAATTCCACGTCAGCAACACTATCTCATCTTTTGAGATAATTTCGGAGTGCTAAACATCTCATTTAGAGTCTGCTCTTGCTTTGTAACTGTGGACACTTCTTTAAGCTTTCATTCAAGACAGATTTCATGATTTTTGGATGTCTAAAACTCCTATTATGCTCAAAATACTATAATAGTGTCATTTTAATCGGGTAAGCAAAGAAATTCAATTAAACTTCATATGAACCCAAACTCATAAAATATGACAAAGACCACTTAATTGAACATATAAGAAGTCTTAATGAGATAAAAGTGAGAGATAATTATTTATGAAATTTATGCTTATCAAATTCCCCCACACTTATCTTTTGCACGTTTCGGGCAAACTTAAGTTAAGGATTGGTGACTATTTTTATTTTTTTTTGAAAGAACATCAAAGTTTTGAGTTGATTTCTCAAGAATTCACAAAATTTCATGAAGCATTCTTTCATCACATTTTTGAAATTACTTAGAAAGGAAACTTTAATTTGAAAAACATAGATTGAGAAAGATAAAACCTCACATGATATACTCTGAATCTCTCAAGGGTTTGATTTGGTAAGTGTTTCTCTCAAATTCAATCCATGAAAGATGAACTATCATAGGCTTGCATATCTTTTACTTCTCTACTACTATGTACACATGCAATGCACAAATCAAGAGGTCTTTATTCTGGTTATAACGGGATTAGAAAGATGAAATGATATATTGAAGAGATACAATGTTCGACCAAGGAAAATGGTGAGGATTGAGAACTGAGTCTAAGTGCAAGTGTGAGAAACAGATATCACTTCTTCATTTTTTTTATTTTTTTTTCAATATAATAGTTTATTTATTAATTTATTGCTTCAGTTTTTTTTTTCAACCATGATATCGATGAACACAACAATAATCTCCCCCGCACTTATTGAAACACTTATGGTATGATAAATCCAGTATTCCTCACCTTCTATGGTCAGACAAAGTTGTTTTTTTTTTTTGATTTGTGGTGAGCTAAAAAGAAGAAAAGGCTAATCGGCTCAAAGGGCTGATCAAAGGATAAAATTATACGGTTTGGTTATTTGGCCAAGTGGTTTGTTCAAGAAAAAAAATGCCTCAATCATTTTTGTACAATTCATGTGAAAATGTAGCTTCAAAAAGAATCAATGCAAGTTCTGAAGTAACATATTCCATGGATGAAAATCACACAAGAAAGAAAGTAATTAATAAGGCTCAAAATCTCACAGGTAATGTATTTATCAAATCTAATCTATCCAGTTCAAATATGTGTTGCCAAACTAATTAATCTCGAAATGTAAATCATTTTGCTTCAATTATTTTATGAAATCTAAAGAACAACAAACTTCCACATTCAATTTTTTTTTTAATCATAAGATGCGTATCAAGAGTCAAGTGTAACTCCTTACTCAGTCATCTTACTCAAAGCAAGTTTATGATTCTAACCTAATTTTTTTTTTTGGGTTTTTTTTTGGTTTTTTTTTCTTTTATATCGGACCATCCTCCCCCAACCTATCCAAGACATTATCTCCAATGTCTTAGATGAAATTTCATATGACAGGAAAAGAAATGTGAGAAAACCACCAAAGTAAGGAAAAGTTATAACCGGAGAGTGGTATCTGGTTCTCTTTTGTCTCTGTCATCCTGATTTGGTTGGTTCACCAACTGCATTGCTATATTCTAAAAATGGTAAAAATTTCAAATAAATTGAAAAGAAAATGTAAATGACAAACATACATGCATGAGAATGAACGGTAGTTGTGATTGTGGCTTACATCTTCCTCTGGTTTTACGTCCAGTAACGGCTGAAACGCCTTCTAAGAGTCGAGGATGTGCTTCCCATTCAGTTTTCTTGTAAACTGACAAAAGGGTCTTTTAAAGTCAGGTTCCCAAGACTATAACGTGTTTTTTCCTTACGGAACAGTTCAAACAAATCAAGAATAGTATACCTAAAAAAATTGTTAGAAAGGTTAAAAAATTTATACAAACTCCTAAATAAGCCTAGGAAACTAAAATGGTCCCCGGCAACGGCGCCAAATTTTTGACACGCTCATCGCAAACGCGCAAAAATAATTTCTAGATTTCCCCCAAACTATTGATATAGTATAAGGTGCAACCTAGGTCATCTCCCAAAGACCATTTCATATTCTTAAGCAAATTAGGAGAAAGTTAGAAAAAGGGGGTTTTGTAAATATATGATATTAAGTGCTAAATACAAAATACAGAATGAAATTAATTTCACTTAACAATTATCAACTCAAGGAATTCAGAGGCTATTTTCATAACTAATCATTGATCACTAAAATCATGCATTGTGTTTATCAACCTAGGATTATCTGGAACCCCTACAATGATCCTTGAATTCTCTACTGAGAAACCTCTCAGAATTCAATTGATTATGATCAACAAGATTTAGTAACCACTTAATCTTTCATCTAAACCAATTTTATAATCAGAATTCAATTGAAGTATGTAATAAAATGAAAACCTTCAATTAAATTACTTAATTTCTACTCTTCAAACTTTTGGAAAATGATTTACCAATCAAAAACCAATTATAAATCAATTATGCATTAATCAAAATACGTCAACCGATCAAACTTTGATTAAAGAATAAAATTGAAGAATATAGTGAAGCAGAGTAGAAACCACTTAATATGCATGTAAATAAAGATCAAGACCTCAAAGTTAAAATGAAAATAGCTTGAATCCTTGAATTGAAACTACAAACCTAGCCTTTCATGAAGGAGGCAAACTAACAACAAATAAATCCTAAGCCTTCCATGTAGGAGGAAACTAACAACAAATAAATCCTAAGCCTTCCATGTAGGAGGCAACTAACAATAAAGAAAAACTAAGCCTTCCATGTAGGAGGAAAACTAACAAGAAAGAAAACCTAAGCCTTCCATGAAGGAGGCAAAACTAACAAGAAAGAAAGAAAGAAAGAAAGAAAGAAAATGGTATTGGAGTTAATCTCCAAGTGGTGTGTTTCTCCTCTTGTAAACCCTTCTATTTATAGAGGATTTGTGAGGCATCATCTTCAGAAAGTCACCAACTAGGATATTACTTTTCTACCCTTTTATTGCTTTCACATGGGCTTTGTTGAAAATGCAAAACACTTTTGAATTTTTGTCACCAATTAGCACAACAATTTTTACTTTCTTGCACCGCAATTTCGGATGTTCACATGTCCGAATTAGAGATTGACTTCTGAACAAAAGTTGTAGCCCCGGATCTTAGCTGTCCAACAGAGTTAATTTCATCTCAATATGACTTCTGTATCTCAAGATATGGCCGGATCTTTTCACACTGTTCAAATTCCATGTCAACAACACTATCTCATCTTTTGAGATAATTTCGGAGTGCTAAACATCCCATTTAGAGTCTGCTCTTGCTTTGTAACTGTGGACACTTCTTTAAGCTTTCATTCAAGACATATTTCATGATTTTTGGATGTCTAAAACTCCTATTATGCTCAAAATACTATAATAGTGTCATTTTAATCGGGTAAGCAAAGAAATTCAATTAAACTTAATATGAACCCAAACTCATAATATATGACAAAGACCACTTAATTGAACATATAAGAAGTCTTAATGAGATAAAAGTGAGAGATAATTATTTATGAAATTTATGCTTATCAATGCTTCATGTGTGTTGTGCAGGATGATGTGATTCAATGATTCTTCATGTGTGTTGTGAAGGATAATATGGTTAATGATACTTCATATGTGTCATGAAGGATGATGTGAATCACTAATGCATCATGGATGTCGTGATGGATGTGATGATGTGAGAAGCAATAATAGTCTTAAATTTGATCTTCCAATGGAGTCCACCTAAAAGAACAGAATAGAGCATGGATTATACTTTTTAGCCATAAGTTGTTAAGTAACCTATTTTCCCTTCTTTTCAAAGTTAATAGTATTCTATATGATATAATCAAATTCTAAAACATATTTTACTTCTTTAAGATAACTTTTCCTTAAAAATATCACTGTTATATATGTTTCATTAAAGAACTCAAAATGAACAAGTCTTGACCAACAAGTCTTCTTCTTTCTAAAATTTTAAGTTAAATAAATCATGTTCAAAGTGTTTTAAAATATGGGTTTTGGCATAATATTTTTTTTGACCCTTTTTTATATAAATCCCTTTTTAATATTTTAAGTATTTCTCATTCTTTAAAAATAAAATTATTCCTATACCTCTAGTATGCAACTTTGTTAAGCAACTAAGGATTCACTTTCCTCAATCTTTAAGTTTGGTGAGTCATGTTTAACTAATTTTGAAATATGGATCTTTGATGCATGACTTATAGCCTCTTTTCCTTTTTTTAGAACCCTTGCCAAATTTTTGTGTTCATTTCTTGTATTTGAGAAAGAATGTTCGCCTTTTATATATATATATATATATATATATATATATATATATATATATATATATATATATATATATATATTCCAAAAAGAGAGTTTTATAAATTAATTAAAGAAAGGTTATGGATTCATGTCTTAAGAACATAGCAAAATCTTTTTTTTAAATGACCATACCTTTTTAATTTGATGTTTTTTCATATCCTTTGTCAAAATTGAAATTCACCTTTGACTTAATTTATTCCTCTAGAACTATTTCTTAAATATACCAATATTTTGAGTGAATATTGAACCACATGATATCTGTGTAGATAAATTTTAGTAAATGTCATTCAATTAGAACCTTCCATGAATGCACCTCCTTAATAATTCCAATAAGAATCCTAGGAGCTTACTTCACTCATTTATTTCACCCATAAATTCCTTTCCTAAAATTTTACAAATTTACCTACATTTTAAAAAGAGATAGATAATATGTAATATGTGAATTTTTTAAAGAAATAGTTAGGAGGAAGAATATGAATGTTTAATGAATGACTCTAAGTGATTAAAGAAACGTATATTTAAAAAATGTTATGCACGTGTAATAAATGTTATGTGCATATAATAATTGATATGCATGTTTAATTAACGTTATGTGAAAATGATCAATGTTATGTGAAAATAATTAGTTTTATATTTGAATAGTTAAATTTGAGTTAATCATAATAAACATTTGTAATGAACATACATTGCTATGCATTGTTGTGTGCAAATTGGGAAATAACAAAGTTAAATAACAAGAAATCATAAAGGTTGGATGATGATAGCCTTGGGATGTATGCTAAGTGTGATGGGTCACATAGGACCTAAGATTGTTCTCCAATGTTGAGGTTGTCATAGCCAAACTTAACTGCCCCTACTAAATTCTAGGATTATTATGGTCAGTAAATTAATTTCTAGTGCTTGTTGTGTGAGAAGATTCAATTTTCATTTGTTGTTATATGTATATATACCTTGGAGAATGTGGCCACAAGAAATTCAAAGTCTTGACAACATTCCAAATTATAGATTTGGACTCGCATGCATAGCATAGAGTTCATGATAGATTAAAAATTTAATGAGATTCAGTATACGATGTATTGAGCCATCGAAGAATCTAAGGGTCTATCCTCAAGCATTCATACATAGCATAAGCTTTGCATTGGTTATAATATTTTATTATAGTTTTGGTATGGTTAGAATCCATATGAATTATGATCCTGCTAATTATGATAAGCTACCTTATCTGCTTGATTTCTATTAAAATATTTTGGGACGGTACATGTTCTTACTTCTACCACTATTTTCTTCTTGTTATATGATTTTTCCTAGCAAACAAACTTAATGAAAGGCATTCCTTCCTTCCATCCACACATGGATCTATGGTTGGATCCTCGGGATTATCGGAGGAAAGAGTAGCATGCTAATGAAACAACCTGCATTAATGGTTGGATCCTCGGGATTATAGGAGGAAAGAGTAGCATGCTAATGAAACAACCTGCATTAAGACTATTTACCTTTTATTGTTAAGGAGTGGGTTGAGACCAAAAGGGTCTATCATTCCATTTTTATGTTGTTAAGATACTCACTTTCTATTTTATAAAATTTAACCTTTAATTTTTCTTTTCAGAAAGTGATTCTTTATTATACTTATCTATATAGATAATTCTAATTATAATTTTTATTTGCCTATGTCTACCTTCTAGATTCTTTTTACATGACTAAAACTTTAATAGTTAAAAATATATAATTAATTATAAACATGTATCTAATATTAGTATTATATATATATAATAATGTTTTTTATTGAATTTAGAGTAATGTGTTAAAAAAAATTTAATTAATTTTATATAAATTAATAATTAATATAACTAAATTTATTTTTAAAATTATTTATAGAAAAATAAGTAACAATAAAGGATGTCACATTTTACATTTTTTTCGTAAAAAAGCTTTTAATAGTATGCGCATTGCTTTTCTTCTTAATAAGCTTTCTCAAAAGGTTTTTTTTTTTATCTAATTTCTTGATAAGTTCATATTTTTTCATATAGTTTACAATTTAAATAAGAGATTTTTTTCAAACATCACATTCTTCTCCTTTTATTTTTTCTTGTGCAGAATTCAATACTATATTAAGAATAATAACAAATATATGAAGAAAAAAATTCCCTCTTTTTTAAAATGATTTTGTATGCTTTGAATTTTTTCTTTTAGAAAAGAAAAAGGTTCACCTTATATATCAAACATTAAGTTTGCATTGAACCATTTAAAACTTATCATGGTTAATAATATTTTTCAAAAACATTTCAATAATCTGATTTATAAATTCAATTGATAAAATTAAAATTGCTTGTAATAAGTATAATCAAACAATAACATTTAATATATCAACAAATAATTGAGTACAAATATATTTTTTTATTAAGAAAAGCACATCATACTATTTGTCGAAAATATTGTCTCATACTATAGGATATTATCACGTATAAGTCCCTGTAAGTGAACCTATCACAAATTTCATAATATCAATTGAAATCAACTTTAATTTCGGTAGTTACTGGAAAAGAAATACAAAAATCATTAAAATTACTATAATTCCATTAATATAATAACCATTGATCATACACTACATCATTATTAATACATAAATCATTGGTCATACTAGAACTTGAACAAGTACATAAATCATTGAAATTACTATAATTCAATTAATACAATAACCACTCATCATACATTACATCCTTATTATACACAAACCATTGACCATACTAAAACTTGAACATATTTCTAGTTGAGTAAGTTAATCAATTCTCGTATCATACTCACAACAGACACAACACACTACATCATTATAATACATTTTAGTACCTAATTTTATCTTTTATACTTGTAATTTTTAAAATCAATTTCATTTTTCATTCTACATCTCTATATGCTACTATTACATAATATATGCCTTCAACTACACTAACTTTGTACATTTCAACCACGTTATCTGTTGGTGAAATTTGTGAATGTCTTATAGGGTGAAGTGTGTGATGATACTACCCTTAAGGATTTATCCAAAACAAAACTAGCAAGAAATATAAAATTTTTGGTACAACTAATATGGCTGGAAATTAAATTTTGGTCAAAAATTAAATTCATAATGCCAAAACAATAAAGCCATAATAACTTCTCAACGGTCAACTTTTAAAACATAATAACCATTAATGAATAATTAAAATAATTGATTCATAATTTAAATTAAAAATAAATAGTAATAATTCTAAATGTCTTAAATTTATAATGATACTTATTTAAATTAATTTGAACATTTAAACTTTAAAATAATAATATTAATTATCATATTTAAGATCCTTTCGAAATATCTAATTTTTACAACAATCCCACACTATTTCAAAAGGTTTTAAAATAAAATAAATTAAAAGAAAAAGATTTTATTGGATTAATACAACTGTAAATACATAAGATCTGGTGTCTTTTGGACAATGAACCAGACCCTAGAGAAATAAAATTAACTGATGATGTTTTGGTGAAGCATAGCTTCTATGAACCAACAACATCCAGGTAAGCTAGAGGTTCACATGTCACATTACAACATCCTTACAGTTCTTACCTTTTTTGTCGGTTTTGGGAAAATAGGTCATGCGCGTGCCTGGTTGATTCATGAGTGTTCTAGAGATTGTGCCTCAATCTCATGTAAGAGGTACTACTTGACACTTGTATAGGTGACTTCATCAAATGTACTATGCATTTCATACATCACCCACAAGGGATATGATAGTCATTAAACAATTTAGACTTAACCTCTCGTTTAATGCAGCCTAACACTTCTCACACCATAGGAACAAAGAATAAACAGTGCTAGAAAGAACAACAATAATTTGTTATTACTTATACAAGCCTTCTTCACGGGATCTCCAATCACAAAGGTTGGATTCCTATTATTGTTAATTTTATTTTGACTAAAACTTTATTCTCTTTGATGTCATTCACTAAGTTTTTGCTTTATAAGAAATAAGGTCAAATTAATTTTGACTTCGCATTAATTAGGATCCCTAATTATTTAGTAATTATTCACAAAACTTTATGACGTATATGGTCATATCTTGATTTATATTTATCAATTAATTTTCACTATTACTTCTTAGGCAACAATGAGAGGCTTACATTAAACATAATTTTATTTTTTTTTCCAATATTTACTAGGAATCTTTTTAGTACACATTTTTTTAATTCTCCAAAATAAAAAATAATGATTTTGTCTCTATAATATATTTTATTATACATTTGGATAATCCAAATCACGATATCTTGTTTAAGATTAAAATAAATCCAATTTTGATTTATTCTCATACAAATCAATTCATCACTATATTATTTTAGTATAGTGAAAAATATTTTCATACCATAATTAATGGCATCTCTTAAATATTTTAAATATCACAGGTAGAATAAAATATTTTGCTACAACCAGCATTTGTACTCATCACATTTGATTCTTTGTCCATATATCAAATATCAAGTAGAAACCAATGAAAAAAAAAAATAGACGTATAAAACAAATAACAAGATCTCATGCAATAGTATCAACCCAAAGTTTTTTGCATGTTCTCAACATTTAAGATCAAAGAGCAAACACTTATTTTCCCAAACAAGACATTTACTACTGAAATTTAAATTAGATATCACGCAAACTTGTTATGATTTCGAACTAAAAACCCATGTTTCAACAACAAACACCGCAATTATATACTATTCCAATTCCGGAACCCTAACTAAATTACAAGAAAAGTCATACATAGTGACATTTACCCCATATCAAAATCCAATCACCACACCAACAAAAAATAATCCTAAACAAAAATTAATCATTGTAACAATTTATGATTTTTTTTTGGTAAAATTAAAATTAGAAATTGCCAGAAGATAATCATCAAGTACCAAGAGTAAGATCAAATTCAATTAGGATCTGAAAGATAAATCGCAGAATCAAATTAAAATAATAATAATAATGATAAATCTTTAGTACAACAAAAGGTGGGGATTATAAAAAAAGTTGATTTTTATTATTATTATTATTATTGTTTAAAAAAAATTCATTTTCTTCTATTCCTTCTCTACATCCCTAGACAACATACCTATTCTATGATTCATAAGTAGAATCGGACTTTTAAGCAGAATACCTGAAACTTGTAAAAGAAGACTAATGTAAAGGACAAAAATTAAAAAAAGATATACGTACAAAAGAAAAGAAAAATATAATTCATTGTAAAGAAATATTGCGTAAATTCTTGGGCTTGTTGAATAATTTTGATGTCTCGTAAGCTGAGGCATGTGATGACATTGCCTTTAAGGATTTGTTTGCTCATGACATAATCCCCAAGATGCAACAGCCTCTTCTAAATTGTTCAGCAATAGAACTAATAAGAAATTCATCTCTATAGTCCGGTAGAAAATAGTAGTATAAAATTTTTAGTGCAACTAATATGGTTGAAAATTAAATTTCGATCATAAATTAAATTTATAATGACAAAACAATAAAATTGTAAAAAATTTTCAACGGTTAACTTTGAAAATATAATAACTACTAATGAATAAATAAAATAATTAATTTATAATTTAAATTTAAAATAATTGATAATAATTTTAAAAATCTTAAAATTATAATAATAATTATTTAAATTAATTTAAATATTTAAATTTTAAATTAATAATATTAAGATCCTTTTACAATACCCAATTTTTACTAACATTATCAACCATCCAAAAATATTCACAATGACTACTAACTTGCAAAAGCAAAATAAAACTATCATTATCTTTCAAATCAATTTTGATTCAATTAACTCATAACAAGTCATTGACCTCAAAGTATCTCTGTCCTTGTTTTAGTAATAAGTGCATCTGAAGAATAACATTCCTAGATTTTTTTTACTGGTTCTCAACCTCTTTGCAATAGTCGATAGACCACGACAGCACCATAAGGAATAATCCCCCTATAATAAACATCATTGCTTCCATAACCAAAACTAGACAAAAGACTCCTTTCATTATTGCTCTGGAGAAACATGTTTCCACCACTGGCCATATGCAAAGAAAACAGAGCTTGTGCTTGGAAGGAAGACAATGATGGAAGGGAGATGATGATAAAAGAACTCGCGATTAAAGAGTTTAGGTTTCTTGTATCCTTCTTTGGTACCACATGATATCATCTTTTGTTAGGATGGATTACAATATGACACTGACAAATCATTACTTTATTAGGTTTTAACATTTTTTTGGACAAAAACTTAACTGATTGGCGTACCTTAATCTCAGAGATTAACATTTGAATTTATAAATCCCAGAAACTGATTTATATGGTACATACAATGTGAGGGACTGAAGAAAGTTTGCTCACAAATAAAATGTTAATATCACAACGCTTTATAATAGATGGTGTGAACTACAGCAAGAAACAAGTCTTCCAATCGTAGTTTTTTCCGGAAAAGAAGATACTTACTTCTTAAAAAGGATGTAGAAATCTATAACCTTGGAATTGCAAATCCTTGATAAACAGCTTTACAATCTAGCAGCAATCAAAGTAAAAAAACATAAAATACAGATCAGATTGTTTATAGAGGGGTAAAATATTTTAAAAAAAAAAGAAACCTATCTTAAATGGAACCAAAGGGGGTTTTTACATGGCGACATGATTTCCTAAAACGTAATCCACTTCATCAATCAGCCTCACAAAATATGTCTCACCGTGGCTGTCCAACCAAAAGATTTCTTTCTTCTGCACCGCGGGGCAAAGTTGAGCCCAAACATCTCCTTAAAAGCCTGATCTGGCTCTACTGAATCAACCAGCTTCGCAACAATGATGGCACTCTCACTAATGTGGTCCATGTCTTCCGTCTGTGACCACAGGCGGTGGGCCAACTGTAACCTCCTATGCTTTGAACTCGAACGAACACCCCATTTCAAATAGAGGTTATCTCTTTCAGATTTTGACAGCTTCCTGTGCATTTGCCTGCTCAACATCTGTCTCTCTTTTCGGAGATACCTCAAGCTGTTTGCAAAGGAAACGAATTATAGATTTCGTAATTACACAAAATGTGAACTTCTAGTTAAAATTCAAAAAAAAAAAAACAAACAAAAACTGAATTCTTGAAATCTTACCTTGATTCAGGGGCAAGGGTTCGTCCATCTTCCACAGTCTGATTCCCTTGGTCATAAGTTTGCTTGAGATAGGACAACCTTCTCAGCTCAACCTCCATGTAGATAGAATCTGATGGGTCCCCTTTGAATAGAAGGAAAAAGTACGTCCTGTGAACCACTGAAACATTACAAACATGCCAGAGTTCAATGATCTCTCTTTGCAGCCGCTTAAATTCTGAAGACCATGCCAACTGTTTTTCTTCATCAGAGTGCAATGGGTCCAAGCCAACATCTTTGAACTTCTTTGACTCCAATCCTGTCTCTGGAACCTGCCTTGCAAAACAACTCAAAGGATTACAGGCTGAATTTTTATTATAAAAAGGGTTGTGGATATAATAACATGCATGCTACTTACACCCTGAACAAGGTTAAGGAAAATAAAAACAAATGAGTATAGCGGCTTAGACATTCTCAATTAGATCTAGTAACAGATATTTCTGGCCATCAACACTGCGAATAAGACCAAAGGAAGACACAAGCAAATAAAAGGAAGAAAGATGGATAACAGAAACACACCTCTTGGTTCGGCAATTGGTTTGAACTTCCAAGATCATTATTTTCCTTACTTCCCGGAGCTAAAGAACAATTGCTGTTACTTTCGTTATCGGTGGAGGGTTTAGTATTCTGCACATCAACAGCAGCACTTTCCAGAGAATTTCCAAAACCAGACCATGATAACCTCTCAGTATCGGCATTATAATTTAGTGCATAGCTCTTCCTTTGAAAGCCCTCAGGTCTTCCAGTGAAGTCTTTCTCGATTCCTATTGGGGGTGTTTTCTCATTCATTTCTTCCTCGTCAAACCAATCTGAAGATGAATGTCTCATGAGGCTTGCACTACAACTTCTGCTTCTGGTTAATTTCAAGGTTTTAGAACTAGATGCACTGCTTTCTGCCAGCCATGGAGATATTTTCTGTAGATATTGAAGAACAGAATCTTGTTGCAGGCGGTTTGTTTCTTCGTTTTGCTTTAACCCAGATGAACCCGAATCTTGATTTTCTTTGTCTCTATTATCATCTTCACTCAATCCTGAGACGGCCGTATTTCCCCCCGGAGATGATGCAACTGAGTCCGTGTGTAAGTTTAAACTTAAATCTGCTGGATTTGAGTGCGTATGTGTGCTTGTAATTTGGTCTTCTGATTCAATGCACCTAACTACCCTACAACGGTCCCCTAAATTATCATCATTCTGTTCTTCATCGCCTTTCTGATCCGAATCATTCATTGCAGCATCAAGACTTACAATAGAAAGCCCTGGGGAAGCAACCCGGATGGGAAGATTCTTTTCCAAATCAGGGAGTTGGAAATAGTTCTCATCAGAGCTAAAACTATGTCCATCTGAATATTGAGATGCATCAAAAGATCTCACACTTTCCAAGCAGTCAAAATTTGACAAACTTGGTCGTTCGGCTGACAGAGTTTC
This sequence comes from Canavalia gladiata, assembly GCA_037954105.1. NCBI lineage: Eukaryota > Viridiplantae > Streptophyta > Magnoliopsida > Fabales > Fabaceae > Canavalia > Canavalia gladiata. The sequence continues at coordinate 22,961,950 of CM075658.1, read as the reverse complement.
GAAATCCCATGAATTTCGCACACGTAATTTGGGATATTGAAGACCCAAACCATCCTGGAGATTGGATTTGAACACAAAATAGATTAAAAAGGAAAGGCAATTCCGAATTTTAATGTTTTAGAGTAGTCAAATACATTTACCAATTCAGTTGAGGACGTTTCGTCTACAACCACTTGAATCATGTCCTTAATCTGAGATTGAGCAAGGTCCCGTTGCAACGTCAGATCCATTATCTCTTTCTTTAACTGCAAGCACAGAGGGACAACAACAGAGTTCACGTTTCAACCTAAAACACATGCTAGGCGTAAGGAAATTACAGTGTCCTCATTCCTTACCTATTACTTAAAACAAACATGTTGGTTGCACATAAATGATCAGTAACGATACATAATAGAAGGAACATTTGAAGGTATCTCCTCAAAATGAAATTATTTTATTGAAAAAGAAAGACAAGTTGAAATTGGTCAATTTGGAAATTGAATATTTCAGGGCAGAGCATTAAAATGAGAGCCCCTGTGACTAAGCTCACTCTTTTTCTATAAGAGAAATTCAATATAAAAGGTTAATGAATTATAGAGTTGGGTAACCAAAGAGATTCAACTATAGAGAAGGTCAATAAAAAGTGAGCAGTAGAACATTGCAGGACAAGTAACAAATAGTTGAAACAATCTAGCTAGAAAATCTGCTACTTTACAAACAGTGCAATGTACTTTTAGGAAATGCATATGCCTTATGTAACGTTGTGGCTAGTATAGAAATTTGTCTTGATGTCACAGTTTAAAGCACAAAAAAGGTAATGAATCTTTGTTGCGAAAATCTAGATCATTACCATCTCAATTTCGAGGTCTTTTTCCTTCAGCAATGCTGTAGAATCAGATTTATGGCGTGTTGATCCCGAATTTCTCAACTCATTTTCTAGTCTAACCAACTCTTTTTGCAATTGCTTGACCAATAACTTATCAGACATCATTACATTGACTTTCGCATTAATTGTCACATCTTTAGCACAACTTGCAAACAAAAGGGTGTTTCTGGTTTGTTCAACATGGCTCCTTCCTGGGCTCATGGTGCAGATGATTGCAGTTCTGGCATTGCCTGCTAAAGAGGACTGCAGTATACGGGTTAGCTTTGAATCTCTGAAAGGGATATGTCCATTTCTCCCCTTGCTGCAATCAAATTCACTAATTTCAGATAAAAGCGAAAGAAATATTTCCCCAAAAAAGTATAAATGATTCTTAATATGTCAAGCATTGATTATATTGACACGTTTAGTAATTTTATGAAAAAGAAACTAGTTGTTTCTCCTACTCATAATTCCCAAAGCAATAAACTTTGTAGTAACGGAATCTGTTGGCTAAGGATTATTGCATAATAAGAATGTATATATTTTCAGGATTAAGGAGCGTGAGTTTGGGGCACTATATGGTAAACATTTCTGTTTCTTCCATTGCTTATCAATATTTTCTATTTAAAATCTTTTGGTACCAAAAGTTGAGAAGGATATATATGGAAACATAGAGAGAGAGAGAGAGAGAGAGAGAAGGATATATATATGCATAAAAGTGAGTAGAGAAGGATATATATGCATAAAATTGAGTAGTGAAATGAAAGACCCCAGAGAGGGAGAGAGAGAGAGACTTTATCCAGGTCTCCCTTGTTGTATTAATACAGTTATGGTTATAGAAGTGAACAATCTTCCTACCTTTCTAAATCCAAACGGTATCTCTTCTCTGAAAACTTACCCAAAGCTCGGTTGCATGCGGGTTAAAGGGGTGGTTAAGGCTAAAAGAATATGGAAACATGGTGTGCATTTAGTTAAGTTAAAAAAAACACTAAATGCAATCTTTGCAAGCTAACCTTAGTTTGCGGATAACAGTTCCTAGAGTTAGTAAACTACGATTTATGTGGCAACCCTCTTTCAATCTCGTACCAGCTGAATTAGTTTGGGATGCGCGCTCACTCCCAGCAAGATCAACAAAATTCTGTACCCAGAAAAAAGATTTATCATCTTGATTTCCTATTAATGTAATTTTACATAATAAAGTAATTCTTGTATAATTTTCTGTTATCTGAGTGAATCAGTCATACCACAGAAGCAGCAAGGGAACTCATTTTGTCATTTCCCAGAAATTCACGAGCTGAGCTTTCAATTGTCTGAAGAACCACATTATTTAGGAAATGTAAGCGATGAGATACTATAAAATTCACTTCCCTTCGAAAAATAGGAACATACGTACCAGTCGGAGAATCTGATGAGATCTGGAGCTTGCTTCATTCAGCGCTGTCTCCCCTATCTGCCTTTGAGCTGAAAAAATGCAATCAATTATAGGATAAGTATGTAGTCAGTTCAAGCAGGACAGGAGTTCGTAAAGAGAAAAAGAAAACAAAAAGAAAAACAGATAAAGAAAGTTAATCTGTATAACTCGATAGAAGCAAGAATCATCCAAAGTATCCTTGGTCCTTACCTTCACAGAAAGAAATTAGTTCTTGAAAATGGTTCCAGTCCAGCAAAGTTTCCTCGGTGAGTCTCTCAACAACTGTCCCTTTCTGTTTAAATTGCAAGTTGTTAGTAAAATGTACAAACACCAGCTTTATGAAAAAGAAACGATGGAGATATTTACCTCTGGATCATCAAGAAGTCTGAGAGGTGTACTGTCAGCGCAGAGGAGGTCCCTCACAGATTCATTATAGATCTCCAATGCTGAAAACTTCAAAACAAATTCCCTTTCCTTGTGCTGCAAAAATTCAAAAGATAATCAATTAAAGGTTTTGAGAATGACAAGGCAATGCAGCGATGTGACAGATTTCATTTACCTTTTCTATGTGGTCGAAAATATCTGCGACGGCGTACTCTGTTATACCGCTCATGGTGTATGTTTTTCCGCTGCTTGTTTGTCCATATGCAAAAATGCTTGCTGATAAAATAGGTAATCAGATATCCAATAGGCCCGGGTAAAGATGTTAATATAGAAGTTCCAAGTACTTGTGTGCATATAAAGGACTAAGGAGGAAAGGCAGGTAAAGGGAACATAAGAAAAACTCACAGTTGATGCCACCGAGAACTGAAAGAGCAACTTCCTTAGCTGCTTCTTCATACACCCGTCTTGTGGGGCAATCAGCCCTAAATACCCGATCTACAGCAAAAGGAAATCAATGTGGATCAAAAGAGGAATGCAATTTAGCTTTTAACCCATGTTGATCTGATGGAATAAAAACCAAATATAGTCCTGCCAGAATGGCTTTAATAACAAAAGCAATGAACCATCTTCTCCTTCCATGTATACATAAGACCATATTTACATAATTTTATAGAAAGCAGAATGGTGACTAATCATCTTAACAAAACTAGATAATATACAAGACTAAACAAAGATCCCAGAGATTCAAAGCTATTGATTGAACCCCACAACTTTTCTTTCAGAGAGTGATGTATTTATGGTTAATATCCACCATATACTCCAAGTTAGTGCCATCTTATCTTATAAATGAATAACCGTTCAAACACAGGAAATTATTCCCAGTCCGGGTAGCATTGTAGGAGGCAATTAAATTAACTGCATATTTCCACTAATTAATTTTGCTTTAGTTTTTTTTTCCAGTCAAAAAGAGCACTGCATTTCAATTATAAGTTCTCATACTAGTAAATCACAGATGGAATAGTAAGATTAGCCTCTTCGTACCAAATGAATAGGCTGTTGGATACAGTGACCTTTCGGTAGCAGAAAGGTTGCTCCTGTACATAATGGTAGTGTCATTAATGCATTCCCATTCTGAGAAATCATTTCTTGCGACCTCCTTTTCATTCAGAGGTCGGAGACGAACAGAAACAATAATCCTTTCCTCACTCCCTGTTGGGCCTTGCATTGCTTCCTCCCCGGCAATGGAACCCATTTTCTCAACTTTTTCTCTACCCTTTCAATTCCAACGATGACAATTAGATCATGTCCTGATTCCGGAGCACCCCAAAGGCCACTTCAACATTCAGTTATTTTTTTACTTTTCGAGTTGTTTAACTAAACTTATTTTGTACTATTGTATGGATGGTATGGAACACAAGGGCCACCGGAGCTTTCACCTCCCAATCATTATCTGCAGCAACAAACTAATCCAAGATTACGGTTCCATAAACTAGCAACGAAAATAAAAGAATGATAATTTCTATGCAATTTTAAATTCAGAGGTGTCAGAGAGGGGGAAAATAAAATAGTAATTGACCAACGTGACAAGCTCCTAAAATTTTGAGACCAAAATGCGGTGCTTTCTGTATTCTAATGGAAAACTTTTTTTTCTGGGCTGTTCCCCGATACAACAGAGTGTCAAATTCCCCATCACATGGAACATTAAAAATTTTGAACTTGTTTAAGAAAATTACCAATGGTGACAAAGACTGGGAAGTCAAATTTTCAAGGGAAATTCTTCTGCAACTTCTTATGCTGAGAAATTCACGAAAACAATTCTGAAAAATGGATTGCCAGAAGTAAAAAAGAAAAAAATTTAATGGACGTAGTTATCTTACTAAAAATCCTAGCTGTTTGTTTTCTGTTGGATCAGTTCCTGTTCTCCTAAATTTAGCATGTAAAAGATAATCCAAACAAACTCAATTACTCAAATAGGATAAATTAAAAAATAAATATATAGTAAAGATAAAAGAAAAAAAAATCTAAATTGCGAAGTTTCTCATAGTTGAAGTGTTATTGTGACGCAAATTTTGCCGTGTTTAGTAAGAAACCGTAGAAATTGGAACCGGAGGTCCCGAATTAGAATCTAAGCTTCAGATTATAAATATTAACATATTATTGTCGAACAAACAAAGGGAAATTTACATTCCCAGCATAAAAAACTCTAGATCAATTTTTTTTAAAAAAAGAAAAATTCCTCATAATAATAATAATAATAATAATAATAATAATAATAATAATAATGCATAAATAAAGAAGAATTCGGAGGGATTTGGCCTCGGTTCCGTGGACTACTGTGAGAAAACGCAATGAAAAGGTTCAAAATCAACATCTCAAACAGAGAAACCAAACAGAAGAACAAAATTGCATGGAAATTTAAAAAGAAAAATCAAAGATGAACGTTGAAGCAGTCCTTCACCTGGGCAAATGCGATCTCGAATTGAGAACGAGAACAATATGAGAAGAGAAAATGAGAAGGAGATGAAAGGAATTCAAATCGAAATTCTTGAGCTGGAGGCAAATGCGAAGTAAAAGGAAAAAGAAGCGAAAAGGGAAAAGAGAGAACGTATGAAAACTGCGAGGGTGCGTTGTGTTTGCTTTTGAAAGTGTGAGGAGAGGTTATGGAGTCTCCCTCTTGATTTGTTAGTTGCAGTCCACTCTGCATTTTCAGGTCTTTATTTTATTTTATTTTTATTTTTCAAACAAACAAATTTAACGACCGCGCTAAAGAAACATTCCTCCATCACAGTCGTGAGAAATTACCAACCTACCCACCACCCTGTACCTGATTTACAAGTCATCCGTATAATTTCAAAATTCCAACAAAGAGATCGCATTGGTATCCATGACGAGACGATTCATCAAAAACCCTCTAAATTCAAAAAATTATTATAAGTGACAACTAATTTTATTAAATTAAAAGGAATATTTAAAAAAAAAATTTTACTATTTACTTCACAGACAATTTAAATCATGCTTAAAAGAAATTAAATTTTATTAATAAAATAGTATATATTAATAAGTAAATGGGGATTTGTCTCTTTAGTCTTTGCCTATGTACTTTTAAAAACAAAGCGTTGAGTATATCTCTATTAATATATATATATATATATGTGGGAGTTTTTTTCTTAATTATAAGAAGATTTTGATTTATCTTTTTGTATTTTTTACTAATTATATGAAAAAATATTAATAATACACTTTTTTTAAAATATCTTTTGTGATTGATTAATTTAACTAATTAAAGAGTGTGTGTTTAAAAAATGTGTTCTTAATATTTTTCCTACTACTAATATTTTATAAATAAGTATTAAATAAAAAAGTATGTATTTATTATCTTAAAAATATTTAATATTTTCTTCATATAGTAATTTAAAGATCTCTAGGAGTAAAAGGTATGAGAATTTAAATTAAGATCTTGCTAACTTTATTTAAGGATGTAAAAGTAAAAAAAATATTAAAAATAACGTTAAAGTGCATTAAAAAATTATAATAGTTATATATTTATAATATTTTTTAATAAAAAATTACTTCTTTTGACACTTTAATCACAGTCCTTAAATCTATTTTTAGATAACATTATTATTAAAATTATTCAATAAAATACATAAACCTATTTTTAGATGCATTATTTTTTTTAAAATTTTATATCTTATTTTATTGTTAATGAGACACTAATTCATTCCTCATACCATCAATTCATTCATTTAATATTATAATTATTTTTTGAATTTTTTACAGAAATATTAGTTGATTTATCTTTTTTATTATTTTTGAAAAATTAATTATTTAATTTTTATAAAATATTGAAAATAATAAGTTTTTTATAAGAAAACTTGAACAATTAATATAAATATTATGAATGTATATTAATAATATAACGTATTATACAAATAATTATGTTATTATAAAAAGTATTAATAACTATATTATTATACTGCTATATCTCACAATGTTATTATACACTTATATTGTTTATGGTAACAATTTTAATTTCTGAAATATAAAATTTAAGCCAACTAAGGCAAGTCTGATGACTAATTAATATCTTTTTCCATTATTATATGACTTTCTCTAGTAATGTTATTTGCTACTTGAATCAATAGACACTTATTTCAGAAAGAAAATTATAAATTCTCCTTATGTTTCGTAAGTCAGGTATAAAGGTATTATAAATGATATTAAAACAAAAATTTCAGTTTTACTTGTATGTGTTAAGAAATAGTTTTTAAATAAATTTCAAGAATTATATATATATATATATATATGTTTATCTCTTTTAAAATATACTGAAATAAAATATATTGAAATAAAGATCCGCCTCTCAGGAACGTATTAAGTTCCATGCTACATTTGCTTCTTGTTTTCTTAATTATAAATAAATATGAGATGGAATACATTGGAAATTTATGAAATAAAATAAAATAAAATAAAACCACCATCTATTCATATCAACATGATGCTATATATTATATTTTTTATACGTCAATTTATCCTTTGAATTGATTTTTTAATTATAAATAATGTAATTGTAAATAATGACCCAAAAAATATTATTTCTGATATTTTTAAGAGATTTATTGAGGTTTTAAATATAATTAAAGTTCTGTGGAAAATTTTAAGAGTATTATTTTTTATATTTATCCTTCCGAATTTTAATTCTTTTCAAGTGATATAATTAGTATATGATAAAAATTATTTTAAATAAAAATTTTAAAATAAGACATTAATTTTAAAAAAATTAAAATATTGATTAATATTATTATTTATTTCTTCAATATGAGATTTTTTAAGAATTTTATAAAGAATTATAAAAAATATAAAAATATTATTTAATTTGTAAAAATATTTTCTTGATTTTTTATTTTAATTATAAAAGTGAAATTTTTAAAATTTATATTGAAAATAAAAAATAAAACTTATTATTATTATCTAAGTAAAATTTAAAATAAAATAATAATAGAAAATAAAAAATTAAACGTAATTCTTTTGAAAATTTAAAAGTTTCCTAATAAATGTAGATAGGATACAGAGCAGCAGTAAGAACTGAAAAGAAGGACATCTTCAATTATGTGGAAGACCATGAGTCGGTGAAGCACATGCACGTGTTACCTTTTTCAAAACCTTTATACCTTTACGTGAGCGTATAATAAACGGATAACCACGGCACCGAGACTTACCACCGATAATTTAAACTTCAAGAATAAAATGCTTTTCCCATATAAGGATGATATCCGAATCTATGGTCATAATTTCATCTTTATAATTTAGGGGTGATAATAAAATACTATTTAGAAGTTGTTAATGATAAATAATGATAATAATAAAGAAAGATTTAAATAAGTATTGATGGTATTTATTTTTATGTTTATATTTTTAACAAAGATTAATTTATTATATTTATATTTGTATAAATTATAATTTTAGTATGTATTATGAATTTACATCAATTATGAATCATGTTGATATTTTTATAAATGATTATTTTACGTCATGAATATATTTTTACAATCAAGAATAATTTTTATAATAAAAATAGATAATATATTTGTAAGAAAATATTTTTTTCAATTTTTTTTTAAATTTTTATTCAAAAATTTGTTAATATTTTACTAATTCAAGCATCGGAGTACTTTGCAGTTACATTCTCTTTCCTAACACAATCAACAATATTGAGAAGAAAGGAAGATTTTTGCTCATTATATGGATTCATTAGTATTTAGTCGACAATATTAATTTTGTTATTGACAAGATTTATTGATTTTTTCATAAAATTTAATTAACATAAGAAGAAAGATCATAAAGAATTAAGAAAAAAAGGTTTTTCAAGTGAATAATCTTACTGATACAGTTTTGAAAGGAAAATAAAGGAAAAAATATAGACGGTGTAATGAAAATTGAAGAGAAAGTAGAAGATGAAAGTAGATTTAATGTATTCTTCAAGTTCTTAGAAGCGTCATCTTTTTTGGAAGAATAAATTTCTTCTCCGCTACCATGGATAAGGAGAATTCTCAATCTCAAGATGGTCTAAAAAGGGAGATAAAAGAGAAAATTTCTCACACAATTCTGAATAGAATTCAATTATGACTTAAAAATGAATAAAAATACACACAAGAATGTCTTATATAGGCCTTATGTGGTGTCTAGGAGTATGTTGCATGGGACACCTTTGGAAGTTCGAATTAAGCCTTTTTTGGAGCCCAAAATGAGTCTCTCATCCCTATTTGAGCCAGCCTAAGAAATGGGGCAAGTTAGGCCCAAAAAGCTCTCTAAAGAATTATGTGGAAATAGGCTCAAATCATATACATATTTAAGTCTACTAGTTTCTAAAATATAAAAAGTATCTAAATCATCTATCATGTCAAGGGCCAAGGAAGAGATGGATTGGGCCTAAGGGTACTCTCTTGAAAGCTCAAGAAAGATTCCATCTCTTTTTATAGTTGCTTGACTCTTATTTTGGGATGGACTTAATAAGCCTAGTAGGTCTCTACAATTGGCCTTCCTCTGCAGCTAAGGACCTCTACCTTATCCAATCCCTCTTCGAAAACATTCATCCTTGAATAAATAGGCTCAAGAATATTTGCAAAATAAAGACATAAAAACATTCATCCCTCGAAAGCATTCATCCCAAACATCAATTTTCTTCTGGAAACTCGTCTAATCGAATTCTAATACGGGCAGACAGTCTTCTCTATTGTTCTGTATTTTAATTCGTTCGGGCTCAAACGCTAGTTACGAAGGTTTGGACATTGCACAGACGTCTTTCCGAAAATTTCTGTTTTTCATCCCAAACATCCGTTTTCTTCTAGAAACTCGTCTAATCGGATTCTAATACGGGCAAACAACCTTCTCTGTTGTTCTGTATTTTAATTCGTGCGGGCTCAAATGCGACTTACGACGGTTTGGACTTTGCACAGACGTCTTTCCGAAAATTTCTATTTTTCATCCCAAACATCTGTTTTCTTCTGGAAACTCGTCTAATCGGACTCTAATACGGGCAAGCAGCCTTCTCTGCTGTTTCATTTTAATTTGTGCGGGCTCAAACGCGGTTTACGACGGTTTGGACTTTGCACAGACGTCTTTCAGAAAAAATTTTATTTTCCATTCCAAACATCTGTTTTTGTCTGAAAATACATCTAAACGAATTCTAATACAGGCAGATAGCCTTCTCTACTGTTCTGTATTTTAATTCGTGCAAACTCAAACGCGGCTTACGACGGTTTGAGCTTTGCAAGTACGTGATTTTAATTCTTGCTTTAACCAACTCCATCCAAAATCAATTGCACCTATAAACACCTTTTCTATTTTTCCCGGGGATCAAGTCCCCCAACCAGAACTACGTAGCCTTGAATTTCCCATTCCACCAGGAAATATGTATGAGCAGGATCAAGTCCTGTCAGGCTATATTTTCCACCAACCTATTTATTTTTATTCTAAATTAAAGGGATCAAACAATTTTCAAAAATATCAAAATTACACACTCATTTTAAGTGTACCATTCTTCGGAACAAACAAGTAGGGTGCCTAACACCTTCCCTACTCGTAATCGACTCCCGAACCTAGATTTCTTCCTCAAGTTAGGGTTTTTCCAAATATTTTCCCTTTAAAATAAAATTTGGTGGCGGCTCCACGATCAAATTAAATTCTTTTCTAAATTTTTAAGCGAGTTCGTCGTCTCATTGTAATTACAGTTACGACAAAGGGTACTCTCTTGAAGGCTCAAGAAAGACTGCATCTCTTCTTCTAGTTGTTTGACTTTTATCTTGGGATGGACTTAATAAGCCTAGTAGGTCTCTACAGCTGGCCTTCCTCTGCAGCTAAGGACTTCTACATTATCCCATCCCCCTTCGAAAACATTCATCCTTGAATATGTAGGCTCAAGAATATTTGCAAAATAAAGACATAAGTAGGTAGGGGAGACTTTTATTAATAAAGGGAAAACAAGACTAATACCAAGATCAAATACCAACCTCTTGAATCTTTCAAAGAATTTTAACATTATGTAATCAAGACAAATTAGACACAAGAGGTAGTAGAAAATCAAAAATCCATAACCCCCTATAAGAGTGAAATAGAAGAGCAAGGACTACAAATAGGTGTATGAGTTTTAGTCCTATATTATGTCCATAGTAGATGGTTGGGCTACATGCTAGGATATTGCCTAAATAACTTATGAACTAGCTTACCCTAAGTAGGACATGATACCCATATGTAAACATTCAATTATATCTGATACCCCATTAGTATAATTAATTAGTAAATAAAATAATAATTTAAATAATAAATGAATAAATAAGAAAAATGATAATAACAAAAATAATAATAAATAAATACAATAAATAAATAAGAAAAATCAAGAAAAGAGAAATTTGTAAGAAATAATAGATGAAAACAATTTGAAATAAACAAAATACAAAAAAAAGGAGAAGAATTCAGCAAAAAAGGAGAGGAAGAAAATAATAAATAAAAATAAACAAATAAATAATAATAATAATAAGAAAAATAATAGATAGAATAATAAAAAAAATAAAAAAATAATCAGAAAATAAAAACAAAAAAAAAGTAAAAATAAAAATAAAAATAAATAAACAAAATAATCAGAAAATAAAAATAGAAAAATAAAACAGAAAAATAGAAAAATAGAAAAACAGAAAATAAAAACAAAAAAAAAGGAGAGAAAGGTGGGATGCATGAGGGAGACTTATGGAGAGGGGGGTTCTCTTTCTCTAGGGGCTTCTCTCAATTGGGGGATGGTACAAAAGACATCCCTAAGCTTCTTTTTGGGGGGGGGGGGGGCTCAACTTTTCTTTTCAAGAAAGATACCAAACTTCTTCTCCCAGCGGTCGATGGTCATCAGTAGGGCTGAGATTCCATGGTTGTTAATCTGAAACTGGAACTCTCATCATCTTTGGTACTGGAAACCATAAAGATTCAACAAGCATTTTTCCCCAAGCGAGGTTGACATCAAAGCTCTTCAGATCATAGACGAAAGACGAAGGAGAGACTTGCAAGAAGGGTGAAAGAATAGATTTTTCAACCATTGACAAGAAGGATAGGTCACTATGTTCTGTGAGCCTCCTAGCTTTCATTCAAACGAATTATTTTGAGCAGCTTCACTGGAATTCTTTCGGTTTTTTCTATCTTGGAGTTACTCTATGCTGGAGTTTGGGCTTCAAGTACTCTCTCGAAATTTGTCTCCGCTACAGTGGAAGAGCAAGCTGAACCCGTGAGAGCTACCGGGGGGGGTCTTTGGATCTTGGGGAAGTTTTCTCGAACTCTTTGGAGGTCTTCTTGAATGGGACTTTCTCCTTTGATCATCAAGGTGATAAGGCAGAGAGGAGGAGAAGGATAATTTCGTCGCTCCTAAGGAAGAAGGCTGATACGAACTTCATTGACTACAAGTAAAAAGATAGGATAGTTTCACCGATTCGAACATAAGCGCCTTAGCAAGAATATTCCATCAGTTTTATACAGGTTAGCCGCATCTCCTCTAATGCATAGGAATCTTGTATAAGCTTGCATGATTTTATTTATATCATATCTGGATAGAAACCTATAAATGCATGTGACATCGATATTATGAAGATTTGGCTCTTAATATGATTCAAAGCTAGTTGAGAATTGATTCTGATGAACATCTTAGTTGTTGCTAGTAAAGAATGGATAAGTTAGGAAATTACCCAGTGATTTCCCCAAAGATTCATAAACAAGTCACAGTATCCGTTTCAAAAGAAAGAAAGCTCCATGGAAGTTTGTTCATGTTCGCCCTAGATCCAAACCCTTAATCAATCTATGATGATTAACCTACTTGCATGGCTTCATTATGCTCTCCCAGTGAGAATTCATTGTTTTAAAGTTCTCGAAGTCAGCCCATGCATTGGGGGACTCAGTTGTTAGTAAGCCTACGTCCACGAACTTAGTCGGAGTGTTGGTTCTATAGCTAGGGCTGTTAGTTGAGGTGTGTAGCAAACTCTAAGCTCATTTCATCATTTGGGCACTTTGGATGGTGCGAACCAGAATGCAAAAGTTTCATTTATATCCTACAACAACTAATTTGCTACGTCAAAATTAGGAGATCAATGATCGAACCTATAGAAATTTCCAAGGTGTTTTGTTTCTTGGAGGGTTCCCTGACTTCACTTCAAAACAAGGATTACTCGTATTAGTGTGAATGCTTCCATTTGGAACGGTGCAAGACTCGTTGCATTTTCTAAAGGATCTCATCCAGTGCATGTGCTCTTGAAACCCTTGCAACATGAATTGGTCCTGAGAAACCTAACCTGAATACACTAAAGGAAAGGATAGTAGGCAAGTGTGACTTTGCCTATGAGTAATATGGCTTAAGGGTCCCCATAGGCCTGTTGATTGCATGTATGAATTACTGGCTACTTTTGCTCACGGGTCCAAATGGCAGTGGCTCCTTTTCGAGTCTTGGGTAATCTTGGAGTCCGGACAAATGAAGAAGCTTAAAGTTAACCTTGATTACAGTAAGAAAATCTCCCATGAAACACCAAGGCCTTATACTGCTATAGAGATACTTAGTGATGAGCTAGTTTATTCGTTCACCATTGATGAAGAGATTGAGTCGTTTGGATGGTGGGATTGTTATTATATATCAAGATATCCATGGCTCAAATGGCGGTCTTCTTAACTTGTTTACATGAAAAATGTCGACTGGACCCCTTTGATGTCATTATTCAGGATCTGTTTGGCTTATTCTTCAGAGCACGTTGTCACCAACGGAACAAGTTAACTTCATTATGCTACGATTCGGGTCGTCGCTGTCTGCTTGCCTCTTGCTGCATCTATATTGGAGAGGGAGAAAAGATGTATCAGCCACTTATGCTCACTCAAGTTCAGAGGGCTTTACTAGTTCCATCCGACGTGATCTCTCCTTTCTAAATGCTATATGACTGTTGACATAACTTCAAGTCTTTTGCTCTTAAGGGTGTAGTTTTCTTCATTGTCGCTGTTTCATACAAAGAAAAACCACGCTGAGTGTAACCATTGGATTGGCTACTCATTATAATGACCTCACCATCATGCATAAACATTGGAGTTACGGAACCCATTTTGTTTCAATGCATATTAAGGACGAAAATCTTATTCTAAAATTTTAAAGGAAGGCAGGCAACGCATGCAATATAATTTCAGCATGTCATCATGAGTCACAAAGAGTGTCAAATTTCAGTTGCTGCATAAGGATGAAGCAGAAGAAAGCCACGCATAGGCATGTGAACATTACGGTAGTGATGCATGCGATATCAGAAAGTGTTAAAAGTCATGGGTCCCACTATATTCTTATCAACAAATTTCCACTTGAAAAGATTATTACTACACGTGTCTGCAGAATTGAACTTGTTACTATGCCTTGGAATTTTATTAAGCTGATGCAAGAATTTTAGTGCAGACTATGAATGACACCTTTGTATGGGACATCAATTCTGGTAATCCTAAATGGTAACTTTCCTAGGCCGTGGAAGGCAAAGGTTACGTAATGAGGTGCTTGTTCTGGACCTGGATGCAAAACCTCCGACTTGGCGAGAAATTTATGGATGAACACTTCCACTTCCAAGATCTTGGCATAGCTCCTGTACTCCTGATGGTACTAAGGTCTTCATTCTGCTTCCCAACCCTACATACTAGATCCAAATAAGGAGAAAGCCTACAATATGACTAGGGAATGTATTCAAGTTATCGCTTCAAAACATAATACAAATTCGTAATCAAAAGAGGAAGACACCAAGCTTCTCTCCACTTCCCTTTCGGGAGCAAGGGCACTTGTTGGTTATAACAAGTTACAGCCCATCTTGTTCGGCGGGAAATATGATTCTGGTGGGGGAAATTGAGATACAGATAATGATGACACCAAATGATTTTTCAGCCTTGAGATTTTCTTTAAAACCTGAGACACATGGCGGCGGGGCCAAAACGTGGGAAAGGAGAGAGACTCCATGCAATTTACATGCAACGTCATGATTCTATTTCCATGAAAGCATATTTTAAATATAATCAAGAGCGTTAAAATCTCAAATGAAAATTTGGTTTAGTGGTAAACCTCTTGTCCAGGAAACCCCAAGTCCCTGGTTCGGTCCATGCAGGTAGCAAATTTCTTTTAAGCATGCCAAGGTCCAGCGCTCAGCTTGAGTGTATTTGGTCATGTCGTACGTCAAGCCCAATGTTCAACTTGGTAATATCATTGGCGCTGGCCACCCCTTCATTACGCCAAAGGGCAAAGAGGGCCATTAGGCCATAGCACATTTAAACAAGGTCAATCCCAATTTTTTAATGTATAATGCAAGCCTAGTTCAAGCTTAAATTTAAAATCAAGGTTATTTTATTTTTAAATCAAATTCTTTTTCTCAATTTTGGAATCAAAGATTCGATTTTTCTTGAGTTGTGTCAAGCCCAATTACTTTCTTCCTTCTATTTTGAATCAAGTTCATTTATAATTCTAGGTCTCATGCAATGAACTCTAAACATAAACTTGTAGTTTTTTCTGCTGTTTGATGTTTATGGATTCATATGAGTTCCAGTGCAGCTGTAGTTGTCTTGGACCTTGTGCATATGTGGACTAAGAATCCTTTTTAAACAATTTCAAGAGAAACCTCATTTTGGAATCCCAAGTCTCAGGCGATGGGCTCTAAATGAGAATTGGCGATTTCACTACTTTTCGATGCTCTGAGATTCATATGGATCCTAGTGCAGCGCTCATTTGCCTTGGATCCTATGCATATGTAGACTAAGGATTTTCTTTAAAACTATTTTTCAAAATACTTAGTTTTTCCAAGCACCTCTGAAGGTCAAGCCTTCAAACCAAAACTATGTAGCCTTGAGTTTCCTATTGCACCAGGGAATACGTAGGAGCAGGATCAAGTCCTGTCAGACTATTTTCATACAAACCTATTTCTTTTTTATTCTAAATTAAAGGGATCAAACAGTGTTCAAAAAACATCAAAATCGCACATTCAGTTTAAGGATACCGTTCTTCAGAACGGGCGAGTAGGGTGTCTAACACCTTCCCTATTCCTAACCAACTCCCGAACCAAGAATTTCTTCCTCAAGTTAGGGTTTTTCCAAATTTTTTCCCTTAAATAAAAATTTGGTGGCGGCTCCACTTATCAAATAAAATTCTTCAAAAAATTTAGCAAGTTCGTCGTCTCGTTATAATTACGTTGTGACACCATAAAATTGTAAATGGAGTTTGTGTTCCTTCATAAAGTGACAAAGACTAAAGGTGGAGTAATGACACTTGTATCATGTATTTAAATGTCTTACCCAAAGATTTATTGGTATTAGAATTTTCAATCATCCCAGGGGAATGAAAAGTTATAACCATAGAGACATACAAAAAGATGGGAGTTTAGTCAATTGAATGGCTCTATTCATATCATATCCATCATGCAATGTAACAATGGTTTCATAAGTAACTATGGTTGGTTGGAAGGGATGGGCCTTTGTGAGGCCTTATTCTTGCCTTCCTGCAAGAGAAAATGATTCATTTATTAGGGTAAAGGAAATATTAGACCTTATCCTAACTACCAGTTTCAAGGTAATAATGGTATTTAAAGGAGGAGATTTCTTAATTAGGAGGATGTTTCTCACCTCATCATTCCTTATAAGTTGATTTTCACCCTTCTATATAAATTAGGTGTAATCCTCACTTACCTTTATTTATTTTTATTATTTTCAATTTCTTTTGGTGCCCATCATGATGGAAATTCCTATCGTATTTTCATGGTTTTTCCAATAGCACATGACTGGCCTCCATGGAGATAACATCATAAGTAACATTATTCTCAATCCTTCCAAAGATGAATGTGATGAGGACTTGCTGATCAACCAACAAGTCTCCATTCTCAATAAGTCATTAAAGCTTATATGAATTAGGATGTTGGATGGTTGCTAACTCTATCTTGGTAACTAGCCTAGTATTAGCTACATTAGTGCAGCTATCCTCATCAATGGCTTTTTTTGCCAAAATGGCATTTTAGAAAAATCTAATTCCAAAAATGGTATTAAAAAAAAAGTATATCCTAGAATGGGGTAGAAGCAGTGACCAAGATGCATAAATTTATGCGTTTTAGGTTAAAAAGCATAAATTTATGCGTTTAAGGGTAAATAAAATGCCTAAAATTATCCATAATTAATTTTTTTGTAAAACACCATTTTGAGAAAACTCTCCCTCATCAATAATTATGGAGCAAGTGTGCCCCTTGATTGAACATCTGGATGGAAGATGTTCTCCATTTGAATTTCTTCCTCCTTCTTAACTATACTCCCTAGCAACCTCCTAACCACTAAAAGGTTACCATCTGTGACATACTCAAAAATTTATTTCTCAAATAAGGAAGGAAAGGAACTAGAGTTAGAGAACTCTAGTGATGAATAATTACAATTGTCCTTAAAGACCATAGTCTTTTTATTTGGACATTGAGAAACAATGTTCCTCTTAGCCAAACATTTGAATCACTTAATAGTGATTCTTTCCTTAAAAGTAAGTTTGGGGATTTTCCTTTAAACTTTTTGGAGTCTTTGGCTTCTTTACCTTCCCTAGTTTTGAAACTAGAATCATTTTTCTTACTTGTCCAAGTGTCTTGTGTAGATGACTTGTATGCAATGTACTTTTCTTTATCCTTCTTATTTATTTAAGTTTCTACCTTTATAACTTGGTGGTAAAGATTATTAAGGCTTAGATATTGGTGCATTTTTACCACATCCCTAATGTTATGCCTAAACCCATATAGGAACCTAACCATGTTGGTTTCCTCACTTTCACTTGTCCTCACCAAGTGTTTATGCTTTCCTTCCTCTAATGTCCTCACCATGCAACCAGTCCTCTTGCACCATTTCACCAACACAAAAAGTCTCCCACACCAATTTGAGATCAAGGAACAACTCAACTCAACTCAACTTAAGTGCCTTTATGATGTGTAAATGGTGAAGAAGTGCTCATAAATGTATGTGAAAAGGTGACAAAACTTAGAGGAAATTTAAAAGACAAGTAAGAAAAATTATCATAAGAATAATATAATCAATGGAATAGGCAAGAAGAAACTTAAAGGCCAATCAAAGATAAACTAGAATTAAAGGCAAATAAAAAAGGTAGATACACAAAGGAAAAACCTAGAAACTTTAAAGAGTGACATGCATATGCTCATGCAATGAGAAAATGCTATTCAATTTAGCAATTAAAACATGCATAAACTCACTAACTAAACCTAATAACCTGTGGCCTAAATGGAGCATGGACAATTAACATACCACACTTAAGGAAAGTAAAGCAAATGACCTTTATGCAAATTTTTTTTATATTTTTTTCTTCTACCTTTCTTTTATAATTCTCTTTAGTTTTTCTTATTTTGTTTTCAGTTTTTTCAACTTCTCTTTTTCATAATTTTGGTCCTAGTCCAGGAAGTTCAAGTTCTCAATTGATCCTCACATAAACTCTTGTTAAGGTCCTAAGTCCACAAATCCATCTGAGTGCATTTTTCACTTCATCCTTTGTATAGGTATGATATTATAAACCATAAGTCCTTGTCCAATTATCTCCAATCCAACTAAGGTCATAAAGTCTAGGGAGAAGAATTAAGTGTCTTTTAATTTGATTCAAGCATACACTTAATCCCTTAGGTTCAATGGCTTAATCATGCATGACTTAAGGTACACTTAACATATAGGATGTATGCATATAATCATGCACTCTTAGGATTTTTTGAAAGGAGGTAATACAAACATTAATAAATTAGAAAGGTGTACATATTGATCAGAAAGGTGTACATATAGAAGGATTAAAACATGCAGAATAATACCTAAATAAGGCTAAAAGAACCGAATCTACACAAGAATTTCAAGAACACATAATATTTTGGCGTCATTTTTTTAATTCAAATTTCAGAAATTTTCTAAATTTTTTATAGAAAATATAAAAAAAAAATTAAACCAATCAATTGAAACATATGAATCACAGGAAGGAAACAAAATAAGTTTGACAAATATCATATTAGACATGAGACAGTTATGCAGAAATCAAATAAGTTAGGTGTATTTGTACATCAAGATGAACAACTTCAGTAATCAGACGATAAAAATTCATTTCAAATCCTAATTATACAAACGATATAATTTATGAAACTATAAAGAGAGCCGAAGAGAATACAACAAAAACAATTAAAATAAGAGATTGTTCAACCGATCAAAAATGAAAACGAAAACAATAAAGAAGATGAACTCAGAAAAGAAAGAAAAAGTAAGAAAATGCACACAAATTAGAAAGAGGATCTAAATTTCATTGATGAAACTTTAATACCAGGTTGATATAGCTTTTGAAGGAGGATATGGACTATGTAATGGATATTTAAGAAGAAGTGAAGATGAAGGTGGATTCAGTGTACTCTTCGAGTGCTTAGGAGCGCCAACTTCCTTAGAAGAATAAGCTCCTTCTCCGCCATCATGAATCAAGAGGATTCCCAAGCCCAAGCTGGTTTGAAAGGAAGGTATAAAAGAGAATTTCTCACATAAATCTAAATAGAATTTAATAATGACTCAAAAGTGATGAAAAAAATACACAAAAGGGTGTTTTATACAGGGCTTAAGTGGTGCCTAAGATCATGGCTTCATAGGGAAGATTTAGGAGGCAAAATTGGACCTTTCTTGGAGCTCAAAATGAGTCTCTCATCCCTTCTTGAGGCAGCCTAAGAGATAGGGTAAGTTAAGCCAAAAAATTTGCAAAGAATTACAGGAAAATAGGCGTAATCCTATATATATTTGGGCTACTAGTTCCTAAAATATCAAAAGTATCTAAATTCTATTCCATCATGTAAAGATCCAAGGAAGAGATGGATAGAACTTGAGGGTGATTCTCTTGAAGGCCAAGAAGGTCTCCACCTTTTCTTACAACTTCTTGGCTCTTACTTTGTGATGGGCCTAATAGGCCAAGTAGATCTCTACAGTTGACCTTCCTTTTTCGTTAGGGGCCTCTATTTCACCTACTAAGAAAGATCATTCTTGAGGAGTTACAAAAGCTTATATATAAAAGCTTTATTGGTCAAAAGGTTGGAAGAAGGATGGGAAAACAAAGTGAACTTTCATATTCCAACCCTAAGGAAAATCAAGAGAAAGATCAATGGACAATACCATTACCCTCGAATGTCTTCATTTTTTCATTAGAGGCATAATAAAGGAATTGTTGTTGAAGAATTTTAGATATTCAAGAAACATGAAGGAATATGATAATACCATAGATCCTCAGGAACACATGGACTTGTATCAATGATGGATTTTTCAAGTGAAATAGGCACCATTATACATAGGATGTTCCCCTTAACACTCAAAAAGGAGTTGAGAAGGTGGTTCACAACCTTGAAACTCCATATTTCCTTAGGAAGAAATGGAAAGATGCTTTAACTTGCACTTCATCATAAGTAAGGAATAACATAGGTCCTTGATAAGCATAAATTTCATAAATAATTATCTCTCACTTTTATCTCATTAAGACTTCTTATATGTTCAATTAAGTGGTCTTTGTCATATTTTATGAGTTTGGGTTCATATGAAGTTTAATTGAATTTCTTTGCTTACCCGATTAAAATGACACTATTATAGTATTTTGAGCATAATAGGAGTTTTAGACATCCACAAATCATGAAATCTGTCTTGAATGAAAGCTTAAAGAAGTGTCCATAGTTACAAAGTAAGAGCAGACTCTAAATGGGATGTTTAGGACTCCGAAATTATCTCAAAAGATGAGATAGTGTTGCTGACGTAGAATTTGAACAGTGTGCAAAGATCCGGCCATATCTTGAGATACAGAAGTCATATTGAGATGAAATAAAATCTGTTGGACAGCTAAGATCTGGGGCTACAACTTTTGTTCAGAAGTCAGGCTCTAATTCGGACATGTGAACATCCGAAATTGCGGTGCAAGAAAGTCAAAATTGTTGTGCTCATTGGTGACAAAAATTCAAAAGTGTTTTGCATTTTCAACAAAGCCCACGTGAAAGCAATAAAAGGGTAGAAAGGTAATATCCTAGTTGGTGACTTTCTGAAGATGATGCCTCAAAAATCCTCTATAAATAGAAGGGTTTACAAGAGGAGAAACACACCATTTTGGAGATTAACTCAAATACCATTTTCTTTCTTTCTTTCTTTCTTTCTTTCTTTCTTATTAGTTTTGCCTCCTTCATAGAAGGCTTAGGTTTTCTTTCTTGTTAGTTTTCCTCCTACATGGAAGGCTTAGTTTTTCTTTATTGTTAGTTGCCTCCTACATGGAAGGCTTAGGATTTATTTGTTGTTAGTTTGCCTCTTTCTTTGTTGTTAGTTTGCCTCCTTCATGGAAGGCTAGGTTTGTAGTTTCAATTCAAGGATTCAAGCTATTTTCATTTTAACTTTGAGGTCTTGATCTTTATTTACATGCTTATTGAGTGATTTCTACTCTACTTTACTATATTCTTCAATTTTATTCTTTTAATCAAAGTTTGATCGGTTGACGTATTTTGATTAATGTATAATTGATTTATAATTGGTTTTTGATTGGTAAATCATTTTCCAAAAGTTTGAAGAGTAGAAATTAAGTAATTGAATTGAAGGTTTTCATTTTATTACTTACTTCAACTGAATTCTGATTGTGAAATTGGTTTAGATAAAAGATTAAGTGGTTACTAAATCTTGTTGATCATAATCAATTAAATTTTGAGAGGTTTCTCAGTAGAGAATTCAAGGATCATTTTAGGGGTTCCAGATGATCCTAGGTTGATAAACACAATGCATGATTTTAGTGATCAATGATTAGTTATGAAAATAGTCTCTGAATTCCTTGAGTTGATAATTATTAAGTGAAAATTAATTTCATTCCGTATTTTGTGTTTAGAACTCAATATCAAATCTTTACAAAATCCCCCTTTTTTTAACTTTCTCCTAATTTGCTTAAGAATATGAAATGATCTTTGGGAGATGACCTAGGTTGCACCTTATACTATACCAATAGTTTGGGGAAAATCTAGAAATTATTTTTGCGCGTTTGCGACGAGCGTGTCAAAAATTTGGCGCCGTTGCCGGGGACCATTTTAGTTTCCTAGGCTCA
This sequence comes from Canavalia gladiata, assembly GCA_037954105.1. Lineage (NCBI taxonomy): Eukaryota > Viridiplantae > Streptophyta > Magnoliopsida > Fabales > Fabaceae > Canavalia > Canavalia gladiata. The sequence continues at coordinate 22,940,191 of CM075658.1, read as the reverse complement.
TTTAGGAGTTTGTATAAAATTTTTTCTTTCTAACAATTTTTTTTTATTTTAGGTATATATTCTTGGATTTTTTGTATGAATTCACCTTTTTGTGTATGACCCAATCCAATCCTGAAAATTTATATGCATATGATCCTGAGATTGATAGAACATTCCACCATTTGAAAAGAGCACATAGAAGACATTCATTCAGTAATAACCAAGAAAGTAACAGTAGTGATTTTTCATCTTTAAATTTTGATAGTTTCAAATATTCTGCTAAGAACATGGCTGATAGAACCCTAAAAGAATTAGTTACACCTGATGTTGCTTATCAACCGTTGTGTATTCAATACCCTGATGTTGATGCACCATTTGAACTGAAGTCTGGACTAATACATTTGCTACCTAAGTTTCATGGCCTTGCAGGTGAGGACCCTCATAAACATTTGAAGGAATTTCACATTGTGTGTTCCACAATGCGGCCACAAGGAATTCCAGAAGATCATATCAAGTTGAAGGCATTTCCTTTCTCCTTAAATGATGGAGCTAAGGAGTGGTTGTACTATCTACATCCGACATCTGTTACAAGCTGGAATGATATGAAGAGATTATTCCTGGAGAAATTCTTCCCTGCATCCAGAACAGCAGCTATCAGAAAAGAGATTTGCGGCATCAAACAGAACTCCCAAGAAACTCTCTATGAGTATTGGGAGAGATTCAAGAAACTATGCGCCACTTGTCCACACCATCAAATCAGTGATCAATTACTGATTCAGTATTTCTATGAAGGACTCATGCCAATGGACAGAAGCATGGTTGATGCAGCTAGTTGTGGAGCACTTATGGACAAAACTCCTACAGCAGCTCGAGATTTGATTGCCAACATGGCAGAAAATTCTCAGCAATTCAATTCTCGAACTAATTCCTTGTTTAAAGGAGTCCATGAAATGACCACTAAGACAGACCATACACGATTGGAGAACAAAATTGAAGAACTAACCTCCATCGTAAGACAGTTGGCCATCGGACAACAACAACAACTTAATGTTGTTGACAAAACCAAAACATGTGGCATCTGCACTTCTGCAGATCATCCTACTGATGCATGCCCAACATTGTAAGAAAGTGAGACACCTGAGGCTGCAGTAAATGGTATGTTTAGCACAGGACAACAATACAGGCCTCCTCAACATTATCAGCAACAGAAGTTTGAACCACCTTCTGGATCATACAATCCTAGTTGGAGAAACCATCCTAACTTGAGATATGGTCCTCCACAACAACAAAGGATTCAAACATCTGACTCCCAAAATAAATACCAACCACCGCCATTCAGACAACAACAACAACATATGCAGCAATTTGTACCTTCTAATGCTTCTGAACCCTCTCTTGATGATTTGATGAAGCAATTAGCTACCAGTAATCTTCAGTTTCAACAAAATGTAAGTTCTACCATTCAGGATTTACAAACTCAAATTGGGCAGTTGGCTACCACTGTCAACCAATTGAAATCTCAAGGTTCTGGTCAACTACCTTCTCAACCTGTCATAAATCCCAAAAGTGTGAATGCCATGACCTTGAGAAGTGGGAAGAAAGTGCCGACAGACCCTACAATTTTAAAGCAACAAAGCTTCAATCAGACAAATCCACACCAAAAAGAAGAATTTATCTCCACACCTGGAGACATCTCTGATAAGCCATCTGAATTAGAGGGAAAGTCTGATGAAAAAAGTACACCAGCCTTCGATAAGACATCGAATGATCAACAAAAAGAAGCTTGCCATAAACGATCTGCACTTGAAGCATCTGATGAGACAAAAACCCCAAATTGTGCTGATCAGAAGGTATCTTTACCTTTTCCAAATAGAATGGTCCAATCCAAGCCCAATGTTCATGCAGAATTGGATAAGGAGCTTCTAGATACTTTCAGGAAAGTGGAAGTCAACATACCACTTCTAGATGCTATCAAGCAAATTCCCAAATATGCCAAATTTCTAAAGGATTTGTGCACGCATAAGAGAAGACTCAAAGGGGATGAGAAGATCAGTGTGGGACGCAATGTTTCTGCCTTAATTCAACCCCAGCCTCCCTCAGAAATGTAAAGATCCAGGAACTTTCACCATTCCTTACACAATAGGAAACTCTACATTTGGTGATGCATTGCTGGATCTAGGTGCTTCCATTAATGTTATGCCCTCATCAGTTTATAAATCTTTGAATCTGGGAGAACTGAAGCCAACTAGTGTGGTGATTCAATTAGCCAATAGAAGTACAACACATCCAGCCGGAGTACTTGAAGATGTGCTAGTTCAAGTGAATAAGCTGATCTTTCCAGCTGACTTCTACATTTTGGATATGGAAGACGAGTCATCCATTTATAGAGCAACCTTGATCCTAGGGAGACCTTTCCTCAAAACTGCAAAAACAAAGATAGATGTGCATACGGGGACTCTCTCTATGGAATTTGGAGATGATATCATCCAATTCAACATATTTGAAGCCATGAAGCATCCCATAGAGAATCATTCACTCTTTCAACTTGATGCCATAGATATTCTTGCGAATGATTATTCTATTGACAATCTACTTTTTGATTTTGATTACTTAGATAATTTTACTTGCACATGTGATGAATTTGATCCATGTATTGTCTGTTCCAGGATTAATGGTGCAGACCAAAATTCGTTGAAAGATGACATGTTAGATGCAAGTGTTGCAGACATTTCAATCTCAGATAGATCCCTTCCTTCCATAATACAACCACCTCCTTTGGAGTTGAAGCCTTTGCTTGAACATCTAAAGTATGCTTATTTGGGGGAAAATGAGAAGCTTCCTGTCATTGTAGCAAAGAACCTTCTATCACAACAGGAAGAAAGGTTGTTGCAAACCTTAAAAAGCTATAAAGAAGCAATTGGATGGACTTTGGCTGATATTCCGGGCATTAGCCCATCTACTTGTATGCATAGGATATTGCTGGAGGAAAACACCAGACCTGTAAGACAACCACAAAGGCGTTTGAATCCAACCATCCTAGATGTGGTAAAGAAGGAAGTAGGTAAGCTTTTGGCAGCTGGTATCATCTATCCCATCTCAGACAGTGATTGGGTAAGCCCGGTGCAAGTAGTTCCTAAGAAGACTGGCATGACTGTAGTCAAAAATCACAATGATGAACTAATCCCTACCAGAATACAAAACAGTTGGAGAGTGTGCATAGATTATAGGAAGCTTAACCAAGCTACTCGCAAGGATCACTTCCCTTTGCCCTTCATAGACCAAATTTTGGAAAGATTAGCAGGAAAATCTCACTATTGCTTTCTAGATGGTTTTTCAGGTTATTTTCAAATACATATAGCCCCAGAAGACCAGCATAAGACCACCTTCACTTGTCCTTTTGGTACTTTTGCCTATCGAAGGATGCCCTTTGGTCTATGCAATGCCCCTGGAACCTTTCAAAGATGCATGGTAAGCATTTTCTCTGATCTCTTAGAAAGTTGCATGGAAGTTTTTATGGATGACTTCACTGTATATGGTTCTTCTTTTGATGCATGCTTAGAAAGCCTCTCTAAAGTTTTGGATAGATGCTTTGAGACTAACCTGGTTTTGAATTTTGAAAAATGTCATTTCATGGTAACAGAAGGTATAGTCTTAGGACACTTGGTATCTAGCAAAGGTTTAGAGGTTGATAAGGCCAAGATAGACATTATTACTTCTCTACCTTACCCCACTTCTGTGCGAGAAGTACGTTCTTTACTTGGTCATGCAGGTTTTTACAGAAGATTCATCAAGGATTTTAGCAAGATTGCACAACCTCTTTCTAAACTACTACGAAAAGATACCAAATTTGTGTTTGATCAAGCATGCAAGGATTCATTTGATGAACTAAAGAAGCGGTTGACAACCACTCCCATCATTCAACCACCTAATTGGACGCTTCCATTTGAATTAATGTGTGATGCATCTAATTATGCCCTTGGTGCTGTACTATCTCAAAGACTTAGCAAGAAATCTCATGTCATTGCATATGTCTCTCGCACACTTGATGCAACCCAATCCAATTACACAACTACTGAGAAGGAGCTTTTGGCAATTGTGTTTGCATTAGATAAATTTCGCTCCTATTTGCTTGGATCTAAAGTTATTGTCTTCTCTGACCATGCAGCTCTTAAATACTTGCTGAAGAAGGCAGATGCTAAGCCAAGACTGATTCGTTGGATGCTTCTGTTGCAAGAATTTGATTTAGAGATTAAAGACAAAAGTGGTGCAGAGAACCTTGTAGCAGATCATTTAAGTCGGATCCAGCAACCTTGTGAAGAAACTTCAATTGCAGATTCATTCCCAGAAGAGCATCTCTATCATTTGCACGGGAAGGATCCTTGGTATACAGATTTGGTAAACTATCTGGTTGCTAAAGAAATACCCAAACACTTCACCAAATCGCAAATTGCCAAGTTGAAAAGTGATGCCAAACACTACATATGGGATGAACCATACCTTTGGAAGACATGTAGTGATCAAATCATTAGAAGATGTGTTCCAGATCATGAAGTTCAGTCTGTACTTACCTTTTTCCATTCCCTAGCTTGTGGTGGACACTTTGGGCCACAACGGACAGCTAGAAAAGTACTAGACTCAGGTTTTTATTGGCCTACAATATTTCGTGATGCACATAGATTATGCATAACTTGTGAGCAGTGCCAAAGAATAGGGAGTATTTCACGCATAAATGAGATGCCCCAACAACCACTTCTCTTTTGTGAGGTATTTGATGTTTGGGGTATAGACTTTATGGGTCCATTCCCTGTCTCTTTTGGTTTTGTTTACATTTTGCTAGTTGTTGATTATGTTTCAAAATGGGTGGAGGCAAAAGCCACCCATACTGATGATGCTCGAGTTGTTGCAGATTTTATCAGGTCTAACATTTTTAGCAGGTTTGGCATTCCTAGAGCTCTAATTAGTGACCAAGGTACTCATTTTTGCAACGGCACAATGGAATCCCTACTCCGCAAATATGGAGTCATGCATAAAGTCTCCACCCCATATCATCCTCAAACAAATGGTCAAGCTGAAGTTTCTAATCGAGAGATCAAGAAAATCTTAGAGAAAACAGTTCAGCCTAACAGGAAGGATTGGAGCTTGCGCCTTGTTGATGCATTATGGGCATATAGGACAGCTTACAAGTCACCCATTGGCATGTCTCCCTACAGGTTGGTAAAGCATGTCATCTTCCAGTTGAATTAGAGCATAGAGCATTTTGGGCAGTAAAGAAATGCAACATGGATCTAGACCAAGCAAGAATCCATAGGAAGTTTCAATTGCAGGAACTTGAAGAAATTCGATTAGAAGCATACGAAAACTCCAAAATTTACAAAGAAAAGGTCAAAGCTCTTCATGACAAAACGTTGGCAAGAAAGGAGTTTTCCGTTGGACAAAAAGTTCTCCTTTTCAATTCTCGGCTAAAGCTTATGCCTGGTAAGCTACGCTCTAGATGGTTAGGACCATTTGTAGTTACTAATGTTTTTCCTTATGGTGCAGTGGAAATAAAAAATAAGGTAACTGAAAAAATCTTCAAGGTGAATGGACATCGTCTTAAACCATTTTTCGATGGTTTTCAAAAGCACACGGTAGAAGAAGTGCATTTGCACAATGCCACATACTTGCAATAAATTCAAGAGAAGACTCTCTCTCTCTCTCTCTCACATTCCTCACTTATAAGTTTCAACTAATCTCTCAACTTCCTTCTTCACCTCTTAAATCATCCCAACTATTACACTACATTGAGCTTGCAGGAATAATAACTTGAGTGTTTTAAGAAAAAAATGGAGAAAGCTCTCACCAGGATCAAAATTTTGTTCCCTACTCTCCCCAGAAATTTTCTTAAAAACATTTACAATTGAAGACTTGAACGATTGAGGGCATTAACACTCTTAGGCCTTCCAGAAGATGTCCGTTGGATCATTGAAGCTAAGGTACGTTTAGCAGGTGAATTTCAAGAATTATTTGTTAAAAACATGCCAGGTATAGGAAGAAGTTCCTATGCAAAGAAGAGAAGGGCAAAAAGAATTGGAGTTTGCTACAGGTGTGCAAGATGGACCTGTAACACAAGATGCAAGAACCCTGGAATGGTTTCAAGAAATCGAGAGGACAAAATTTAATTCATAAAGGATGGACTGAGTAAGGAGTCATTGGATGATATCATTCAGACTCTTGAGACGCATCCTAGTGGGCATGTACAAGGAGTTCTTCTTGATTTGTTTGAACTGTTCCGTAAGGAAAAAGCACGTTATAGTCTTGGGAATCTGACTTTAAAAGACCCTGTTGTCAGTTTACAAGAAAACTGAATGGGAAGCACATCCTCGACTCTTAGAAGGCGTTTCAGCCGTTACTGGACGTAAAACCAGAGGAAGATGTGAGCCACAATCACAACTACTGTTCATTCTCATGCGTGTATGTTTGTCATTTACATTGTCTTTTCAATTTATTGGGCCACCATTTTTTGAAATTTTCACCCCTGCTTAAAGTCTTTCCCTTCTGACATTCACCTTTTCCTTGAACAAAAATTCAAACTTTTGCAACAAAAATTCAAACTTTTGCAACAAAAATTCAAACTTTTGCTACCAAATCCTGATCCCGCACTATTCAAGCGATCTCCTTGTCTGATATTGAGTCCCTATAAATTATCAATCTCTATGACATATTTGTTCAAAAAAAAGACAGAAACACCGTATATGGATAGGATCAATACTATCTGTGTTTTTGGTGGGTCTAACCTTAGAAAGGATGGAGAATTTCAACATGCAGCTTATACCCTTGGTAAGGCATTAGCTGCAAGAAAAATCAATCTTGTTTATGGGGGAGGGATTCAGGGTTTAAAAGGATGTGTTGCAGGATCTGCACTCACAAAGGGGTGTAACGTCTTAGGTGTTGGCTTAAAAAATGGGAGCACCTCCTACTTGACCCTGGGTACTGAATTGAAGGTTGCAACCATGCATGACCGTATGAGACACATGGTTAATTCTAATGCATTTATTGCATTACCTGGTGGTCTTGGAATAATGGAAGAAATTTTTACCATTATATTTTGGGCCTATCGGAATTTTCATAAAAAACCTTTGGGCTTATTGAATATTAATGGCTTTTATAATGGTTTGATATCCTTTTTAGATCATGCAGTAGAGCAGGAGTTCATGCCACAATCCATGCGCAACATCATAGTATCTGCTTCAACTGTTGAACAGCTACTTGAGATTTTGCAAAATCCTACATCTGAGCTCAGTCAAGCAATGCAGCTGGTGAACCAACCAAATCAAGATGGCAGAGACAAAAGAGAACCAGATACCACTCTTCGGTTATAACTTTTCCTTACTTTGGTGGTTTTCTCACATTTCTTTTCCTGTCATATGAAATTCCATCTAAGACATTGGGGACAATGTCTTGGATAGGTTGGGGGGAGAATGGTCCGATATCTAAAAAAAAAAAAACAAAAAAAATTTAAAAAAAAAAATTAGGTTAGAATCATAAACTTGCTTTGAGTAAGATGGCTGAGTAAGGAGTTACACTTGACTCTTGATACGCATCTTATGATTAAAAAAAAAATTGAATGTGGAAGTATGTTTTTGTTCAAATTTCATAAAATAATTGAAGCAAAATGATTTACATTTCGAGATTAATTAGTTTGGCAACACATATTTGAATTGGATAGATTAGATTTGATAAATATATTACCTGTGAGATTTTGAGCCTTATTATTATTTTCTTTCTTGTGTGATTTTCATCCATGGAATATGTTACTTCAGAACTTGCATTGATTCTTTTTGAAGCTACATTTTCACATGAAATGTACAAAAATGATTGAGGCACTGTTTTTCTTGAACAAACCACTTGGCCAAATAACCAAACCATATAATTTTATCCTTTGATCAGCCCTTTGAGCCGATTAGCCTTTTCTTCTTTTTAGCTCACCACAAATCAAAAAAAAAAAAAACTTTGTCTGACCATAGAAGGAGAGGAATACTGGATTTATCATACCATAAGTATTTCAATAAGTGTGGGGGAGATTATTGTTGTGTTCATCGATATCATGGTTGAAAAAAAAAACTGAAGCAATAAATTAATAAATAAACTATTATATTGAAAAAAAAAATGAAGAAGTGATATCTGTTTCTCACACTTACACTTAGACTCAGTTCTCAATCCTCACCATTTTTCTTGGTCTAACATTGTATCTCTTCAATATATCATTTCATCTTTCTAATCCCGTTATAACCAAAATAAAGACCTCTTGATTTGTGCATTGCATGTGTACATAGTAGTAGAGAAGTAGAAGATATGTAAGCCTATGATAGTTCATCTTTCATGGATTGAATTTGAGAGAAACACTTACCAAATCAAACACTTGAGAGATTCAGAGTATATCATGTGAGGTTTTATCTTTCTCAATCTATGTTTTTCAAATTAAAGTTACCTTTCTAAGTAATTTCAAAAATGTGATAAAAGAATGCTTCATAAAATTTTGTGAATTCTTGAGAAATCAACTCAAAACTTTGATGTTCTTTCAAAAAAAAAAAAAAAAAAAAAATAGTCACCAAACCTTAACTTAAGTTTACCCGAGACGTGCAAAAGATAAGTGTGGGGGAATTTGATAAGCATAAATTTCATAAATAATTATCTCTCACTTTTATCTCATTAAGACTTCTTATATGTTCAATTAAGTGGTCTTTGTCATATTTTATGAGTTTGGGTTCATATGAAGTTTAATTGAATTTCTTTGCTTACCCGATTAAAATGACACTATTATAGTATTTTGAGCATAATAGGAGTTTTAGACATCCACAAATCATGAAATCTGTCTTGAATGAAAGCTTAAAGAAGTGTCCATAGTTACAAAGCAAGAGCAGACTCTAAATGGGATGTTTAGGACTCCGAAATTATCTCAAAAGATGAGATAGTGTTGCTGACGTGGAATTTGAACAGTGTGCAAAGATCCGACCATATCTTGAGATACAGAAGTCATATTGAGATGAAATAAAATCTGTTGGACAGCTAAGATCTGGGGCTACAACTTTTGTTCAGAAGTCAAGCTCTAATTCGGACATGTGAACATCCGAAATTGCGGTGCAAGAAAGTCAAAATTGTTGTGCTCATTGGTGACAAAAATTCAAAAGTGTTTTGCATTTTCAACAAAGCCCATGTGAAAGCAATAAAAGGGTAGAAAAGTAATATCCTAGTTGGTGACTTTCTGAAGATGATGCCTCAAAAATCCTCTATAAATAGAAGGGTTTACAAGAGGAGAAACACACCATTTTGGAGATTAACTCCAATACCATTTTCTTTCTTTCTTTCTTTCTTGTTAGTTTTGCCTCCTTCATGGAAGGCTTAGGTTTTCTTTCTTGTTAGTTTTCCTCCTACATGGAAGGCTTAATTTTTCTTTATTGTTAGTTGCCTCCTACATGGAAGGCTTAGGATTTATTTGTTGTTAGTTGCCTCCTACATGGAAGGCTTAGGATTTATTTGTTGTTAGTTTGCCTCTTTCTTTGTTGTTAGTTTGCCTCCTTCATGGAAGGCTAGGTTTGTAGTTTCAATTCAAGGATTCAAGCTATTTTCATTTTAACTTTGAGGTTTTGATCTTTATTTACATGCTTATTGAGTGATTTCTACTCTGCTTTACTATATTCTTCAATTTTATTCTTTTAATCAAAGTTTGATCGGTTGACGTATTTTGATTAATGTATAATTGATTTATAATTGGTTTTTAATTGGTAAATCATTTTCCAAAAGTTTGAAGAGTAGAAATTAAGTAATTGAATTGAAGGTTTTCATTTTACTACTTACTTCAACTGAATTCTGATTGTGAAATTGGTTTAGATAAAAGATTAAGTGGTTACTAAATCTTGTTGATCATAATCAATTAAATTCTGAAAGGTTTCTCAGTAGAGAATTCAAGGATCATTTTAGGGGTTCCAGATGATCCTAGGTTGATAAACACAATGCATGATTTTAGTGATCAATGATTAGTTATGAAAATAGCCTCTGAATTCCTTGAGTTGATAATTATTAAGTGAAAATTAATTTCATTCCGTATTTTGTGTTTAGAACTCAATATCAAATCTTTACAAAATCCCCCTTTTTTTAACTTTCTCCTAATTTGCTTAAGAATATGAAATGGTCTTTGGGAGATGACCTAGGTTGCACCTTATACTATACCAATAGTTTGGGGAAAATCTAGAAATTATTTTTGCGCGTTTGCGACGAGCGTGTCAGTCCTCTTATTACTTGAAGCATATTCTCCAAGGTCATGAAGAATTCTGGCAAGATTTCATCACAAGATTTCCACAAGAAGCACTTATCATATTCTCCACACGTAATGGAATAAGACAAGCAAAAACATTCTAATATAAGACAACAATCCATAATTCTAATCTTAAAAGAGGGATAACAAAACAATAATGCTAGTAAGGTTGACAATAGGGTGCTGTAATTCATAGTGTGAAAAAGGTTCCTAGGATCAAGGAGTGAGAAATAAAGTGAAATAGTAGAGATATGTATCTCCAAGATAATCTATTCTTTTCTTTTAAGGCCTAACCTTTTCTATAGGCATAAATTGAACTTCCACTGTTGCAAATTAGGATGACTTAAGTTTCCTTTTATGCCATCAGGGTTTCTCTTGGTCATTTACCACATTGTTAAAGTTAGCTTGGATTATCCTCTGTGTCATTTAAGATTGGCATAGTTGCTATCAGGTCTACACGACCATTTAAACAAGCTAAGATGCAGCAAAGTCGTGCTCTAGGTTAGCATGGTTGTGCTCATCATCCAACATGGTTGTTCTAGGATCTTCACAACCATTTGGAATTCCACGAATGTTATAAGGGTGAGCTTGAGTCTAGCACGATTGTGTTAGCTTCCTTGAGGGGAATTTTCATCCTTCCATGATTTTTTATTCTTTTAATGTCTTGTTTTAGCCGCAAAATACATCTAGTTTCTTATTCTCTTCTTGTATGATAATTTCTTAAATAACAAGAGAATTTAGGTAGAATTACAGTTAAAGAATCATGAAACACTACAATTATAATTAATTTCCTATAGATGAATCAATAGAATAATGGTTGATGTGTGAAAAACGTGTGTATAAAAATCATTTGTTAAGTTTTACTCATGGGCAAGTATACCCATCACTATAAAAAAGGTATTTTAGACCTCCAGTGTCGATCCCAGAGGAACTATGTCAATAGTCCTAAACAGATATTCAAATCTCAATTTTTGTTGCAAGGTGTAAAATTAAGAATATAAGAACAAACTTAAAGAAAATATAAAGCAAAAGAACATAAGTGAAAATTTATGGATAAACATGGAACTTTTGTTCCCCTAATGACTTTACCTATTTTTATTCACATTCTCTCCTATGAATGATTGAAAATGTCAATTGCTAATCATACGTTCTAATGCTATTACTACCTAATGATAATGTAATAATAATATTATTTTTCTTAAGTAGTATCTCCAATGATCATACAAAGTAAATAAATAAGAGAAGTATTCAAATTTATTAAGTTAACAACTAGTTAGAAGACTAGAATTCCAATTTATCCTCCTAAATCCTTAGACTCAGTTTAACTTAAAGTTTCGCTAATGGAAAAATTGTACGATCACCTACTCCCAAACTAACTTATTAATCAACAAGATTGGATAATTCTTATTAATTGATTAAACATGATAAAATAAACACAATAGATAAAGAAAACGGCTTTCTGACCCCTTTGGGCTTTGGGGTTATTTTAAAACATAATTATTAGAATAGGGTTGTTTATAAAATAATTTTCTGTCTGTAGTTGAAATAGTGCATGTCACCCATAATGAAAGGACAACACATGTGTGTCGTGAGGGGAAAAGACAACATAAGTGCGGTGTCGCATGATGGAGGAATGACACAAGTTACGGTGTCACATCTAGAAAGTACAATACAACTGTATGTCGCATTTTGGAAGTACGACACAACTTACTCCATTTTTTATTAATTTTTTTTAAATTTTTTGGTTTAACTATTTTTTAAAAAAGTTATATTTTGAGTGAATTTTTTATTTAAAGGTTTTTTTTTGGAAAATAATTTTGTGTTTCTAAAATGAATAAAATTATTTTTGTTATTTATTGTAAAGGTAAAATAAAATGAATAATTTTTTTTTGTTATTTATTGTACAAGTAAAATGAGTAAAATATTTTTATTCTTAAAATGAGTAAAATATTTTTATTCTTAAAATGAGTAAAATTATTATTGTTATCTATTGTAAAGGTAAATAAAATAAGTGAAAAATTAATATTTTTCTTATGTTATTCATTAATTAAAGGCATGAATTACATATAAATCATGTTAAACTTTTAAGTAAAATTATTTAGGAACAATAAATTTATTTATTTTAGGAACACAAAATTATTTCTCAAAAATAAACCTTCAAATAAAAAGTTCACTCAAAATATAACTTTTAAAAAAAATTAAACCAAAAAAATTCAAAAAAAAATTAATAAAAAGTTGTGTAAGTTGAGTCACACTTCCAAAATACGACACACAATTGTATTGTACTTTCCATACGTGACATACAGCCTCTGTTGAACCTGTATCATGCGACACAACACTTGTGTTTCCTTTTCACCCTACAACACACATGTGTTGTCCTTTCATAAACATGTGACATGCACTGTTTCAACCCTAAACAAAAAATTATTTTTTAAACAACCCTATTCTAACAATTATTTTTTAAAATAATCCCAAAGGGGTGAAAAAGCCAAAGAAAACATACAATCATTCATAAGATAAATCGAGGTTCAAGTAATTACATCACAAGTTTCAATAAAACCTCATGATTTGGAGGTTAGTTCATTTGTTAATGTAATCAAATAAAGTATGCTAACCCCAAAAAAATAATAATTTATAAACCTAATCATAAGATAGAAATATAAAATTGTAATGTTAGCAAGGTTAACAAAGGGCTTTGCAACTTGCACTATATAGGGGCTCCTGCCTTCAAGATCCTACGGGAAAATGCTAGAAAAAGAAAGGAAAATAGGAGAGAAAATGGAAAAGTGAGAGATGAAATGAAAAAATGTATCTCCAAGATAGAAAGGATATATCAAATGTAAAATATATGTAACGTGTGTCGGGGGTGTCATATGTGGTGTGTCTTCTTCTAATGTCGAACCTCTCTTTTTATATGTATGAATTCAAGCTTCCTCTGTTGTGAGTTGGGTTGACCTACGTTACCTCCTAAGCTATTAGGGGTGCTTAGAATCATCTATTGTACCATCAAGACTGATTGGAATCACTCTTTGCATCATTAAGGCTCATTTTGGATCATTTTTTATATCTTCCAGGATTGGCGTAGTCATGCTCAAGTCTACACCGTTCAGTTGGTAACTTCAAGAAGCTGCATACTCGTGCTCTAGGTTGGCATGATCATGTAAAAAATAAAACTTCAATCGATGTGATGACATGTTTGAATCTAGCACAATTGTGTTGACCTCATTCAAGGATATTTTGGTTCATATAATGCTCTTTAGTCTTTTTATACCTTCTTTTTAGCCTAAAATTTGTCTAGTTTTTTATTCTCTGCTTGCATGATCATTTTTTGAAAGAAGTAACGAAAATTAGTTAGAATTATAGTTAAATAATCGTAATTATAATTAGTTTCTTACAAATAAATCAACATAATAATGGTTTATCATATCTTTAAACTTAAACATTGTTTTCTCCCAAGCAATAAATTGAGGAATTAGAACATAGCAAGTATAGAATCTAGAAACCTCACATATGAACATGCAACAGACAAACACAATTACCATAATAGGAATAATCAACAATAATTCAATTAAAGCCTTTACTTCCTTGAAACTAAGTCCACACATAAAAAATATCTCTCTTCCCACTGTGTCTCACGTTTAGGAGGGTATAGGTTATTATCGTTTTACCACTCATAATTGTACACCACCATCACTAATGGTTGCTCGAGAAGTTCTCAACCTTGTAAAAATAATTTTCTTTAAAATCTTATTACTTTCCTAGTTATTTATTGGTGGGTAATGTCATAGCCTTTACCCACTTGGAGACATAGTCAAGTGTTAGCAGAATATATGTATTATTTATAAATTTAGGAAAGGATCCTATAAAATCTATACCACACACATAAAAAAATATCGTATAATAATATTATTTTGGGAAATGTTATACTTTATTAATACATTGTCACTATTTTGACAGTAGCCACAAGATCTTATTATGTTAAAAGCATCTTTAAAGAGAGTGAGCCAAAAAAATTGCATTGTAAAATTTTTTAGGTGATTTTATTAGGATAAGAATGGCATCTGACCTTTCTTGAATGACAATGGGTTAAGATAACATGAGTTTCCTTCTTAGGAACTTATCTTCTAATTAATTTATCACTAAAAATTTTAAACAAATAAGGTTCCTTCCACAAATAATGTTTATCATTTGATAAAAAATTTAAAGTTAAGCACATGAATGATTTGGAAGAAGGATATTACCTATCAAGTAATAAACCAAATCTGCATACCAGAGTTATATGAGATAGCTAATAAACATTCATTCAGGAACATCTTCATAATCACCTCTTCATCAAGGGGCTGTAAAAAGGGGTTTATCCCAAACAAATGGTCTATAACCAAGTTCTCTACTTCTTCCTTATCTTTAATCTCCAAATCAAATTCCTAAAGAAGAAGTACCTATCTAATCAATCTAGGCTTTATGTATTTCTTAGAGAGAAGATACTTGATGGCAGAATGGTAGTGTAGATAATCACTCTAGAAGTAATCACATAAGATCTAAATTTATTAAAGACAAATACAACTGCTAACAACTTCTTCTCTGTGGTAGTGTAGTTCCTTCGAGTCTCATCTAAGCTCTTACTAACATAATAAATGACTCGAAACATACTTTTCTTTCACTATCCCAAAAATGTATCTATAGTTGCACTGCTAGTATCACACATTAGTTCAAATTGTAATGATCAATCATAGGGGATCACAATAGGGGTATTTATCAGTTTAGTCTAAGAGTTTCAAAAGCAAAGATATATGCATAATTAAAAACAAAGGGGACCTCTTTCATCAATAAATTGGAAAGAGGCTTTTCCATTTAAGAAAAACCTTTTATGAACCTTTTTATAAAATTTTGCATGTTCAATAAAACTCTTAAAAGCTAACATTATTTGGAGTAGGGAGTTTAAAGATTACCTCAACCCGAACTAGATCAATCTCAATACTGCTCTTAGAGATCTTGTACCCCAGAACAATACATTCACCTATCATTAATTGACACTTTTCCTAATTAAGGACCAAATTGGTCCTAATGCTTCTTATCAACACCTGCTCTAAATTCTGTAGACATTTATCAAAAAAGAGGTTGTAAACAAAAAATTTATGCATAAAAACTTTCATAAAATCCTTTAATAAGTTAAAAAAAGATAAATATTATGCATCTTTGAAAAGTAGTAGGGAAATAACACAAACTAAAGGGATTCTCCTATATGCAAAAGTACCACAGGAGCATGTACAAGTAATTTTCTCTTGATCCTCAAAAGTCACAAGTATTTGAATACAACCAAAATAATCATCCAAATAACAATAGAATCATGAATAGAAAATTTTTCCAACATCTGATCCATTAAAGGAAAAGAAAAGTGATGCTTACGGGTAGTTTCATTAAGCTTTCTATAATTAATACATACTCGTTGAGCAGTTACCTTTCTTACCAGGATTAGTTATTTTTGGTCATTCTCCATAACTATAGTGTCTTCTTTCTTAGAGAGAACTTGTACAAAACTCATCCAAGGATAGTCAAAAATAGGATATATTATACTTTCACCAATGAGCTTGATAATCCCTTTATTGACCTTCTCCTTACGGCTTGGGTTGGGCTTGCTTTGTGGGTGCATCTTTGGTTTAAATTCCTCATCCATATGAATCTTGCAGGAAAAATTGTAGGACTTATACCTTTGATGTCATGAGTGGACCATCCAAGCCTTAAAATTTTTTCCAAGGTCTCTTTAATCAAAATATCTGCACAAAGGGAAAACTCAAAAAGGGAGGGGTTTTAGAAAATTTATAATATTAAAAGAATAAATTATTTTTGGGTCTTTTAGGTAGTCAAAGATTCTAAACTCTACTTCCTTATCATCAAGATTCAAGGTAAGTTCCTCTTGTTATACATCAATGATGGTCTTTTTAGTGGCCAAGAAGGGTCTTCTCAAAATGAGTAGAATCTCCTTATCTTCTTCCATGCCAAACATGTAAAGTTTACAGGAAAGATGAACTGGTTCACTTTCACCAAAATATTCTCCATTATTCCCCATGGACATATGATAGTCCTATTTACAAGATGCAATGAAATAGTAGTAGGTTTGAATTCATTCAGATGTAACCTTAATTCCTAAGTCACACAAAGATCCATTATAATAAGAATTACAAACGATATAAGGTATAGTAAAACTCTATGGATCCCTAAGCTTTAGTGATAGTTTCTAGAGGAGAATAGTATAGTACTTTTGTTGAGCTTGATAGTCATGTACTCCTTAGGCTTCTTTTTGTTTCCTAATCTCCTTCAATAACTTTGTATACTTGAACATTTGAGAAATGGCCTCCATAAAGATGATACTGATTCTTAGTTATTTTAGGATGTATATTACTTGGAAAATTGAGGATCATTTTAATTTCCATTAAACCTTTGAGGAAAGTGTATCCTTGGTTGGTAAGGCTCCATATGGAATTTCTTAGGAGCCTTCTCTATAGTCTCATAATCCTTCTTCCTCTTTTTGTTTGGGCTCCCATCAATAGGAGATGAGAGGTTCTCAGTAAATTCTTGGTGGACATTAGTAACCATTTCATCCTTCTTCTCCTTTTCTCACAGACATCTCCAATTATTTCTCTTTCTAAGAGTAATTGGATTAGCCTACTCCTTTGGATTCACCTCAAGCTAGCTAATAATGTCCCAAGTGCTCGCTATGACAATAGATTAAGGATTTGTCCCAATTGGTTTCCATGTTATGAACCAAGACATCTGCATCTCTATGTTATGAATTTGTGCCTCCACATTCTAGAATCGTGATTTTGTAGGAGTTGAATCCTTCCTTACTTGCATGTAACCTCATTGATTCTGCATATGAGGGAATGTGTAAACATTTTGAGCATTGTTAACATAATTATTACCTTAAGGCCCTCTCCAAGAGAGATTAGAATGACTCTTCCAAGTGAGATTATTGGTATTCCTCACATAGTTGGCCTCCTTATTTTGTTGATCCATATGGATTTCAACCACACATCCTTTATCATCGTGGCTCATGGAGTTGCAAAGATTACACGAGGTAGTTTTAGGTGCAATTTGAGTTTAAACACGTGGAGCAAGTTATGTTTATGCTTGCATAAGTGTCTCCATTTTTTTAAGATATTTATCTGATTGAATATCATAATGGTATGATACAAATTGTACATGTAACAACTATAACTCCATAGTAGAATAAACACTAAGCTTTCAGGTTTTAAAGGAAAAATAAATATAATAGAAATGGAAATAACATCCAGTTCAACAGTATATAAGGATAGTTCAATATGAAAAAGGAATTGAAATAAATCAATACTCCATAGCCAATTCACCTGGGCATAAATCATAAAAGTATAATAAGAAATGGACTTGGAGAAAAATGCATCAGATCTCCCTCCAATAATCCTTCAGCTATCTATTTGGTACTCTTTCTAGGACTCTTTCTAATTTCCCCAAGATTTGGATCATTTGACACTTTTCCTTTAACCATAACAAACTTCCTTATTATTTCATTTTTGTCTTTTTGTTGAGCTCCTCATCTTTGTCCAACTCGGCCTCCTTATTATTTCCTTTTATTGTTTTCTATGTTGCAATAATGTCTCCATCAATTACAACCTTGTCTCCAAGGTTGAAGGTTGGAAAATCTCTCATGATTCTTTAATATATTTCCAAGTAACGTTACCTGTTAAACCTCTTTACCATTGAGCCTAAATTTGAGATTTCTAGTTGATCTCTAAGTATAGTTTTGGTAGTTAGGATGGCCAGAGATTTTAAGCTAGTCCTTATTAAATAGTTGTTAAAGGTAGTGGGAAATATTGCTCCTTGGAGTCACCTATCAATTTATTTAAGAGTGAAATGTGAAAAATAGGATAAATTCTTGCAGTAGGAGGCAATTATAACTTATATGTCACTACACTCAATCTCTCCAAAATTCTAAATGGACCAAAATATCTTAGTCCCAATTTTTTATTGTTTGAGTAACACTGAATGTTTTCTATAAGGTTGAAGTTTAACCAATGCTAGGTCTTTTAATGGGTTAGGAGTTGGTTCATCCAATCGACAATGCATAGTATACACCCCGGCTATAACTTTGGTATTATGCAATTACCTAATATGAGGAAATTGAGCCACAATAGGGGTTAAACTTGATTCACCCTGTAAGGTAATAATTTTTCCATTTTAGCAAAACTTTAGCTGAAGAGATTGGTAATCAAGGAGGTCTAAGCCCAATGTAGCTAACCAAGAAGCTCCAAGAATCAAATTAGCCCCAGAAATAGGTAATAAGTAAATTGGTATCTAAATGGTATGTCCTTGTAATTTTATAACAAGATACTTCATAAGACCTCCAGCTGCCATATATTGTCCATCTCCTACAATTACTTTGAACAGAGGTGCTGGCTCCACAAGAAACTTGAAAAATTTAACAATAAGAGATTATAAGAAGTTATTAAAACTATCTCCATTAATAAGAACTTGAATAGGGACACCTTGGATGTAGGTTATAAACTGAAATGTGGTTAATCCTGGCATTCCATTCAAGGTGTTCAAGGAAAGGTGATGCTCATGATGGATTTGTTGTGTTGGCCCCCTCAATAGCCTTAAGTGTATATTAGCACACTTGTGGTTAAACGAAAACTTCTCATTACACCCATAACAAAGTTTTTTTTTTCTTGTTTTAATTGTAATTCAGCTAGGGACAATCTTCTCACAGTATTAGGTTTGATGAGTGGTGTAGGTAGCAAAGGTGGAAGGGAGGGTTGAGGAAATTTTCTTGGGAATTATAGGGGTAGAGATAGGTTAGATTATGGTTCGGCTTGTGTATGGGATAAACAAGGGTTTAAATGATGTGTTATATTTATCTTCATACAATTTAGCTAAGGACACAACTCTTATCAATGAAGTAAGCCATTAAGAGTGGCCACCTCACATTTAATATCAAGCTTAAGGCCATTAATGAAATTGTCTAAAATATCTTAAGGGGTTTAAGATGAAATTGATTAGCAAGGGTAATGAATTCATCATAATAATCATTTATAGTTTCCTTTTAAATCAATTTAAAGAGTGGTGCTATAGGAAAGGTTCAAATTCAATTTTGATAGCTCTTTTTACCTCGTTTCATGAATGAAAAACATTGTTTCTACATATCAATTGGAACCAGGGTACAACACCTTTATCCATATGCATAGAAGCAATCAATATTTGTTCTTTGTCAAAAGTGTGATAGTAATCAAAGAACTTATCAACACTGAAAATTCATTCCAAAGCATTTGTACTATCAAAGCGTGGAAATCAAAATTCAATTTTCGTAGGTGAAATAGATAGTGTCCCAAATTATGTTTTGGATTTGAGCTCAAACCATGGCTGTGAGCATGTTGTGGCTGGCAATTATGCATAAAAGTATCCAAAGCCTTTTGAAGGGAATCCATTCTCAAATTATTTTCCTCTCCAACTCTTGTTGTAAGCGTTTGTTGTTTCTATGTCTGTGTTTCAACTAGCTTGTAATGTTTTTCTAACTCATCATTCATCTCATTCGTTTTAGTATGTTCAACCATGGTCAATGAAAGCACCAATGTAACAACTAGAATTCCATAGCAGAATATAAGCTAAGTTTTGAAGCTTAGTCAAAAAAATAAATGTGATAGAAATGGAAATAACGTCTAGTTCAGCAATATTCCATGATAACTCAACTTGAAGAAGGAATTGAAATGGATAAGTACTACACAACTAATTCACTTGGGCATAGATTAGAAAAGGAGAATAAGAAATGAGTTTAAAGAAAAGTGCATCAGATTTCAGAGGAGACGAAGCAAGAACATACCACTACTAACTTGTTGTCTAATAATCCTTTAGTCATGTATTTGATACTCTCTCTCTCTCTAATGCTCCTAATTTTCTCATGATTCAGACCATTCAACATCTATCCTTTAGCCATAACAAACTTTATTTTTGTCTTTATGTCCAGCTCCTCATCTTTGTCTAGCTCAGCCTCTTTATTATCTCTTGTTATTATCTTATATATTACAATAAATTCTTGTTGGTTGAAAATTGGTAATTGGGAAATGGTATGATCGTCTTAGACTCATTTTACTTTATAGTTTTGCTAATTAGAAAATTGCACGATTTCTTACTTCCTAACTAACTTAGAAATCAACAAAAGTAGGTAATTCTTATTAATTGATTAAGCATGATAAAGTAAATATAATTGGATAAAAATATAAATAATCATTCATAAGATAAATCAAGATTCAAGTAGTTATATCACAAGTTTCACCAAAATACCATGATTTAAGGATTAGTTACACATGATAAATAAAATTAAATAAAAGTATGTTAACCCAACAAAATAATTCATAACTCTAATATTAAGACAAATATAAAATTGTATTGCTAACAAGGGACTTTGTAACTTATACTATAAAGAAGCTCTTACTTCCAAGATCCTACAGGGAATGTTGAAAGAATTAATGAAAATGAAGGTGGGAAATGGAAAAGTTAGAGATAAAATGGAGCAATGTATCTTTTGGATGGAAGAGATGTGTAACACTGTGTCGAGGGTGTCATATGTAGTGTGTCTTCCTCTAATGTCAAACCTCCTTTTTTATAGGTGTGGATTAAGACTTCCTTTACAACGAATTGTATTGATCTAAGTCGCATCCTAAGCTATTAGGGTTGCTCAAAATTACCCGCTAATGTTGTTAAGGATGATTGGAATCATCTTTTGCGTTATTAAGAATGACTTGGATCATTCCTAGTGTCTTTCAGGATTAGCGTGGCCATACTCAAGTCTACATGGCTGGGCCGATAACTTTAAGATACTACATGATCATGCTTTAAATTGGCACAACGGTGCTCATCATTCGACATGACCATATCGGAAAATTTCAACTGCTACGAGGGTATGCTTGAATTCAGCACGATTATACTAACTTTCTTCAAGAGCATTTTGGTTCATCAAATACTGTTTAATCTTTTTACGTCTTTTCGTCTCTTTTTAACTAAAAATCTATCTAATCTCCAATTTTTCATTTATGTAACTATTCTTGAACAAATAAAAAAAATTAGTTGAAATTATAATTATATAATTATAAATCACATTATAATTATAATTAATTTTTATAAATAAATTAATAAAACGATAATTTTCATATATTATTTTAACAAAAAAATAAAACTTATTCTTAAATTGAATAGAACCTAAAAAAAATAAAATACATTCTTACTAAGATATATAAAAAAATATTGTAGTCATCATCATAAATATAAGTATCATGCTATGAAATACTTCAAAATTTATGAAAATGTCAAAAACATACACAATTATGTAAAAGGTAATAAATAAATATTAATAATTTTTTATTAATTAATAACATAAAAATATTTATATTGATAATATATTAAATTTAAAATTTAAATTTATTTATAATATATAAATATTTTTAAATTTAATTAAAAATAAAAAATATAAATATTATCATTGCTATACAACGATAAAGATATCTTTTCTAAAAAATATAAATATAAATAAAATAAAATAAATATAAATATTAAATATCTATAAAAATTCATAACGGAATTTAAATAAAATTTTAGATGCTCACAAATATTCATAAGTATTTGTAAGTATCTATTAGAAAATAAAATTGAAGAAATAAAAATCTTATAAAAATATAATTTATGATATCTTTTATATAAATTATAATATAAAAAATTAAAACTACATAAAAAATTGAATTATAAGCTAATATAAATATTTAAAAAAATAAAAAGAAAAAAATTAAAATAAATTATTTTATATATTTATAAAATAATCTAGTAAATTTACGTAATAGATATCCTCAGGTACAGGTACCTCATTAACTTTGCTCCCGCTTCATTTATTAGTAGTTAGAAAAATTATCTGTTTATTTTACATGTTGGTATCTACGAAAACAAATAATTTTATCTAAAGTAGATTTTTATTATGGATTTTCATAGACACAGATAAATTTACCATTCCTAAATAAGAGCTATGCCTTTGTTATCTATAATGTGAATTCTACTTGGTTAAATAAGAATAAATTAATGAACTAAAAGTTTAGAAATTGAAGATGAGATTATGAAAATAAATTTGAATCAAAATAAATAATTTTATATCTGTTAATTTAATATGTTATGTTAAAATTTAAAACTAAAATTTAAATAGACTAAAATAATATGAAAATAATATTTTAGAAGAATAAAAAATATAAAAAATATGAGATACTAGATGCAGAAAAAGCTATGTGGATTACTTAATTATAAGTATAATAGAAAATGCTAAAAGTCCACTCATTTAAATATGTTGAAATTTAGTATTTGGACTTCTTTCAAGCGTGCGATGAAAAAAAAAAGTAACTATTTAAAAGAAATTTATTTTAATTATGCATGCCTTTCTCATGTTGTGATATATGGTTTTTTAAACATTCATATCAAATTAACTTTTTTTTACTCATTAATGAGTTATTCAATTAAAAGAGTTTCGGTTTAAATAGAATGAAAAGAAGCTAAATAGGAAACGCTGGCATGAAAAGCGATCAATTACAGGAACATTTGTTTTAAACAATTTTTTTTTCATATATATAAAAAATTTAAAATAAAATAAATTTTTTTCATTTAATTTATGATTGTAACATTTTTTTATATTTAAAAAATAAAAAATCATTAATCATTAAATTTAAAATATAAATAAATTTATTTTGTAAGCTAATCAAAGTTATAAAATTTTTATATTTTTCAATTAAAAACATATATATATATATATATTAACAAAAACTTAGAATTAAAATTAATATATACATATATTTTCAAAAAATATTCAACAGTTTAAATTTTTTTAAAATCAATTCTATTCATGTGCATGAACTATGGCAGACACGTTCTGATAACATGTGATTGTTCCACACTGCTTATTGAAGGCATCATCGAATTTATTTATGATTTTCTTAGGGTGTGGACTCGCACAGGTGAACACAACACAACCTGAGAATAGTTGTAAGAAATTAAAAAGGGGAAACATTTAAAAGATAGAATTCCATTTCTCTCTAACATTTGACCAAAGTTTCAATTCAATGTCAAATCGGATACGTGCGATCCCCGTTTGATATTGTTAAACATAAAAGTAATGTTAACGTGATAAAAAAAATTAAGTCCTAATCAAGATTTATATAACACATCTTATAGGTATGAGAATGAATTATTTATAATTTCATCGTGTTTAAAATTTGATCTAATATAATTTTTTTTATTATATAGATAAATTTAAATTATTAAAAAATTAAATAAACAAGTCAGATGATATATAAAAAAATATTAAAATTTTTGAGATTGTTTATATATAAAATTGTTATAATATTATAATTTATTTTAATATATTATTTATATAACTTATTTCATTGAATTTAAATTTATAATTATATTAATTATTTATATATAAATTTTTAATTTCTTTATTAGTTTTATTATATTGTAGATTTTTAAATAGATTTATAAATTTTATAAATCTGAACGCAATCAAACTTTGACAATAGACAAAATCTATTTAATTTCATCTATTTTTATTTTTATTTAAAAATTAACTCATTGTTTGGTTAAAGAAAAACGAAAGAGAAAAAATTTGTTTTCTGAAGTTGGATAAATTTTTTTTCTTTCTATTTATTTGTATTTATCATATATAAAATGATGAAATTTAATTTTGCAAAGTTTACTAAAATTTGTTCATCCCACGTTAGCTTAGTTGTAAAAATAAAAAGGAATGGATTTCTTTTATTTTTTATTTATTTTGAATTTTAAAAATTATTAAATATTTTTAAAAATAAATATTATTAATAAAAAATACAGTATAAAAATTATTTTTTAAAAATTAAATTTTATTTTTTAAAATTTATATGACTAATATTTTTTCACTTTATTTTTTATTTATTTAAATAATAAAAAAGAATATTTTTTTTCATATTTTTATTCTAAACAACTTATTTTTCTATTTTATTTTTACTTTATTTTTATTTTCATTTCTTTTCCTTCCTATTTTATTCAAATAAAATATAAATGAGTTTGGATAAAAATAATAATAATAATAAATAAAGTATATGTTCAATTAACAAAAGTTCCAGGAAGATATTATGGACAAATCCTAGGATAGATCATATGGAGGACTTTAGGAAATTATCGTAACGAACTCAGGAATGGTTGGATTAGCCATTGCTGCTGTGATAACGGGTGAAGTGAGCAAAGACACATTTCCATCCATAACGTCATTAATCATTAGACTCTATCATAGTCCCATTTCAATTTCTGGGACTTTTGTTATTGGTGTTAGGAGCATTATTGTTAACCTTCTCCTCATTTTGTCTAGAAGCGGTCGAAGATCTATTCCTATTATTATTAGCCATTGATAAATTTCTCCTACTTTTTAATCTCATGAAAATCCACACCAAATGAGTTAATTTTCAAAATAAATTGACACAAGCTCTCATTGGGTAAGCCAATTTTGTTTAGGCATAAAATTTCAATTTTAAATACCTAATTATTCAATGTAATATGGGTTTCGATCGTTACTCGCTCAAATACAATGAAATATTAACTTTTAAGTTAGATTTTAGTAAGATTAATAATTAAAGATAAAAAAAAATACAGAATGTAGAAGATAAAAAAAGCTTAAATAAATTTAAGGTAATATAATAACAAGAATGTATACTCAAGGATTTTCTAGAACTAGTAGTTTCGACTAAGATTCAAGTGATTTTTAAACTAATAGCAGAAGCTGGGTTAATAAGTAAAGAAGTTAATTGTATTACATGAATGTAAAAATGACATGACATCACCTATTTATAAGTGATTATTTATAACGATAAAATACTACCTATCAAACACATAGCTTAAGTCAAAAATAGTTTCCCAACGTATTAACTTTTTTTTCAAATTTTCTCTTCAATCCAAATCATCTTTTTCTTTATTTCCTCACTTACACCTTCAGGTCTTCAAATATAACAAGATCCTAGTTGAATCTAGGCCCTCCAAAGTTCTCCACTCCCTTTCTAAATCAAGTATTATATGTTATGCTTTTATCATCAATATTTTTGTTAAGTTTTTTTTATTTCTCCTACTTTCATATTTTTTCTACTTTCAAAAATAACATACTATGATTTACTCTTTATAATATTTTTTTTAATAGTTAAATTTTATAAATTTAACAGTTAAATTTAAAATTTTATTATATAAATCATATTTATATAATTTTATAAAATTCAAAAATATTTAAAATTTTATTATATTATTTTATTTTAACGGATAATATATTTTTTATAATATATATTAACTTAAATTTATTTAATAAAATATTAAATTTCTTTTAAATTTTATAAAATTTTGTACATAAAATCTATATAATAAAATATGTTAATTTAATAATTAAATTAATAAAATTTAACCGTTTAAAAAATATATTAAATAAATAAATTATAATAAACCTATTCTTTGAATAAATTAATTATCTCTCTTCTTTTTCTCTTTTACAATTTTTTTTATATATATTAATGTTAAATAGATACTTAAAATAATATTATATAAAAAAAATACATTAAAAAATATTGTGATATCTAATTAGTGTGTTTTGAATTAAACTTGGTAATAATTTACTAATCATAGAATTGAAGAGCTCTGAATTTTATGTGCATCTCTTATAATAATACCCACGATATTTAAGTGTATATAAAATTTTAATAGTATGATTTAATTTTAATAAATTATTATTAAAAAAATTTAAATTATCATATGCTTTTTTATTTTTCTTAATCCATATAAAAAGGAAAGAAGTATAAATGTAATTAATGTTATTAATTTTTTAAAAAATTATATTAATTTATTTACTTTAGTTTTTATATATAAATTTTACTTTTATCTTTTTTTATTTATTATAATGAATAAATATATGGATATATGTAATAAAAAATAATAAATACTCCATTGAAAATTGAATTGATAGATAAATGAGAACAAAATTTATATTCTCTCTTTTATAAATAAAAAGAAACAGAGAAAGTATGATGGTATAATTTCATACAATTGAATATTTAATAAATTTTATGTTTTTAAATTTATTAAATAATATAAAAATTA
This sequence comes from Canavalia gladiata, assembly GCA_037954105.1. Classification (NCBI taxonomy): domain Eukaryota; kingdom Viridiplantae; phylum Streptophyta; class Magnoliopsida; order Fabales; family Fabaceae; genus Canavalia; species Canavalia gladiata. The sequence goes on along the minus strand of CM075658.1, from coordinate 22,913,757 downwards.
TTATTAAATTATAATATAAGTTTTCGACACAAACTGTATATATAGATAAAATTCTTAAATCTACTAGTTTTAAAAATTCAATAGACTCAATTACTTTGTGTTCGTTGGTTTATCATTGAAAAATAATTTTTTATATTTTCAATAAAAATATATTTTTAATAAAAAATTACAATTAAAATTAATTTTGTTACATATTTAGTTTTGTTCAATTATTTAAAATTAATTTTTTAATTTGAAAGAAAACAAATATAAATTAGAATTTATGCAAAAATGATATATATATATATATATATATATATATATATATGCTTCATCTTTTTTTGTTAAAAGATCAAATTAGTTTGCTATAAGTCCTTATATTTTATTAAATTTTTAATCAAGTTTCACAATTTAAAAGTTTTAGTAAAATTTTTATAATTTTATAATTTTATAATTTTTGTAATTAAATTATTAATGGTTAACACTGTTTAATATGAATAATATGACATTTTTATTTGATATTTTCTTACTTAATATTTATTAATGTCTAATATTTTTGTCATATATATTTATTTAAAAATCCATAAATTTTTATTTTTCATATTATAAAATAAAATTTAATAATTTGAAAACACATATATTAAAATATTAGTGATTGATAATTTTTGAATAAAAAATTAAAATTATCAAATTAAAATCAAATCAATCATACTTAACAAAAATTTAACAATGTTAATAATAAAAATTTAATTATAAATTTTAAAATTATAAAAAAAATTAAATATTTTTAAACTATAAAAAAATTATAAGTTTACTAAAACTATATAAGTTAACAACTTAATTTAACCTAATTAAAAACATAAAAAAAAAACTATTTTCATGGAGATCGTGGAATGATTTGGTAAAATTTTGGAAGAGAAAATGCGAACCTTCAAAACCAAAAATCCAACATAGCAATTTCAGGGTTACACTTCAATCTCCTACATGTTGATGTCTAGAAACCTGATAAACAATAAGTCATTTATATTTTATTTTTTGTCGTAGGTGCATAAAATTAATATAAACAAGAAAAAAAATATAGAAAAAAACCTCCGCCCAAGCAGAAGGATAAAAAAATTGATTAACAAATAATTTTTTTTTTACATTATTTCGTACTGTACAATTGGTTTTCATGACAGGTATGTCGCGTCGCATATATACTGAATATGGTGCATGATTGAAATCCACGCACAACCTTGTGAATCATAGTATGTATATGTTTTATAGGAGTCCTTTCAAGGGTCCTATGCACAATTGCTTTCATGCGAGGAAACAGCAAAAAGTTTGGGAAAATTAATTATTAGTTAATCAAAATTAAAAACAACACATTCCTTCGAGAGTGTGCCCAAAACTCAGACATGTCAAAGAGAGTGGCCCCGGGAAATGAGACGTTTAAGTTAGAACCTTCCGCTGCATTACATTCTCCAGATTCAACGGAATTAAGGACTTTAATTTAATAATTAAATACATTTTATAAATGAGCAATAATTTTCGTACATTCCACACTATTCGTAAATTTTCTTACATTTCAATTAGACTGTTGATAATTTTTTTTTAAAATATTCAACGGTTTTCATCAGATTGTAGTTAACACGCATGTGTGAGAGAAAACTTAAATTTATATATGATAAGTTTTAATAAAAAATTATCAAATTAGTACTTTCAAAATAATTTTCAATAAAAATTATTATTTAGTAACCTTTTGTTGTATGTTTTTAGATATATATTAGAAAAATCAAACTTTGTTTGTTTTTTAAAATTATGTTAAATTACTAAAAAATTATAAAAATATATATTAATAATATTTTTTATAAAATTTTTCTACTTTTAGTTTTTTAATTTATGCTTCTAAAAGTTTTAGATATTGGCTAATATTTTCAACAAAAAAAAAATACAAACTAATTAATAATATTTTGAATTTTTTGTTATGAATGTTATTAGTATATCTCTTTCTGTAATATTTAATGCATTTTGATGTTATTTTAGAAAAATATTTTTAATTTTTAACTAATGACTAAGACCCTTTCCTGAATATTTTCTTTGATGCCTATTAGAAATCACTAATTTGTACTAATTTATATATATATATATATATATATTAAATATATATATATATATATATTATAAGATTAGTTGATATTAGTTAATAATCTAAAAATTATATGTTTTTTCCAAAATCATTTTTATTTAATAATTTAATCTTCCATTAATTTATCTTTCCACTTAAATTGTCCTTTTTCAATTAGAATAGACATAATTATTAAAAAAGTAAAGAGAATGTTAAAAAAATGTAAATTATTTGAACATTATTTATTAAATGTTAAGAGTAAGCCTAGAAAAGATATTATTATCTTATTAATTTTTTGAAAATAATTTCTATCAAAAACTTTTAGAATTAATAGAAAATGCTAACCGTCTGGAAGGAACTTACGTTGGCATGGCAAACGCCTGGAAGATGAGCAAGCAATTTGGGTAAAAATACAATGTTGATAAACATAGTCAAAATCATAAGCTGAATTAAAATAAAAATAATAATAATAAAAAAAATGCATCTTAAAATTTGCACTAAATTATTTAAATTTTGTATTAAGTGTGTTCACAATTACTGTTCTCATTCAAAATTACTGGGAACCGAAGAGAAGCAAGACAAGTTGCTGACGTTATTTCATTGTTGGCTTTACGGTACACATACAGAGGCTAAAGTCCAAAACTGGCACAATACATGCGCAGCAAAAGAAGATCCCTTATAAACTTCCAACCCATTAGAGGCTCAGTTAATTAATGCAATCAAACATAGGAAGCGTATGGCCAAATTCATCTGCTTCCGTTTAAAAAAAAATTGTTATAAATATGTATAGTAATATATATATTTATTTATATTTAGATTAGGTTGTTAAATTTATTTTTTATTTTTTCAAAAAATTATCAATCATTAATTAATACTAGATGAATGAACAATAATATTTGTATGTAGAAATATCATAATTATAAAATATTAGAAAAATATTTTTTTAAAACAAAAAATTATTTGATTTAATAAAACTAAATAATTTAAACTAAATTAATTATATATTTCATTTATATTCATAGATAATGTAGAATCAATTTTGTCAAAATTAATTAAACCAAACAAAGTCTTAACCATTCAATACGGTGATGTATTCGCCTGAAACATGTGCTCCTATCTCACTCATGTAGATTGAGATGCCAACAAGCCAGCTCATACATTGGCAATAACTTGCTAATTCTTTGGAAGATGCTATTCGCTTTGTAGAGAAACCGTATCCGCTGCTCTCAGCACCTTTTTCTGATGTACTCAATTCTACGGTTTATAATGATATTATTTTCCTCTCAAAAAATATCAAAATGAAAATTACATTATATTCTTAAATTTTAACAATACTTTACTTAATTTTTTTTATTTTTATATTACTGTAATTTTTCTTATTTATATAATTATATAAAGGATCATGAATAATTTTTTATATTACAGTATTATATTGTTAGATAAATTAAAATATATAGATATAAAATAAAAATTATAAGTGAAATTTTGTTACATTTTAGGAAATAAGTGTAATAAATAGCCTTATGACAAAGAAGTTATTTCCAACCCCTTAGTCATAAGGCTTGATCCTTATTTTCCCTCAATTAATAGATGCATGACTCAACCACTCAGATTAATTACCATAATCCAAATACTATTGCTGGATGGTTCTAGCTCTTTGATTAGGACTTTATTTTATTTTCTGAGAAAAACTTGATTCTGATGAATGAGAGAAAAATAGATGCTCAGGGACCACCATTTAGTAATGATCATATGAATAGTGTGGCTGAGTCAGACTCGAATTACATAGCTGTTTTTCACATCATTCTCCCAAGCGATTTTTAACCCACTCAGTGTATGCAAGAGTAATGTCTCAATTATATAAAAAAAATTATTCCATATTTATTTATACTCTAAATTTCATAGTCAATTTTTTTATCTTTTTAAAAAGCATAAAAAATATTACAATCATAAATAAATTAATAATAAATATAATATTTTTTGATATACATAAGAATCGTTTCACGTGTATGCAAGGGTGATTCCGTGCCAGTTTTTTATGTTTTCTTCGGTATGAAAATAGTTATTGATTAGAAAGTGGTTAGTTGTAATTTCAAAATCTAAACTTTTTGAATGCCAATAAGCTATTATTGAGGTTTGCATGTTTGGTAGTTTAGTTACCAAAAAGTGTTAAAGGTGACGCTGTTCTTAACATGCAATGCGTAGAAAATAATCAACCAGTTTTGTTTTGGTTAGCTTGATAGATAAAACAGATAGATTTCTCAATCTTACAAAGATAGTTAATAATATTAAGTGTAGGTAGAACAAGTCTTATGATAACACTACGTCATATTATACTTTTTGCAACATTTAAAAAAATATTACAAAAATATAAAAAATGTTACCTATTAATTTTAGTAATATTTTAAGAAGTATTGCATCTGATTCATGTTCTAAAATATTATTAGTAACATTTAAAAAATATTACAAAATGTAAAAAAAAATATTACCTATTAATTTTAGTAACATTTTAAAGAAGTGTTACATATGATATATGTTGAAAAAAATATAAAATATAGTATTGAACTGATTTGGCAAGCACTAATTACAACTTATAACTCTTTTTATTTTTTTTTTATTTGTCATTTTAAAGTTTTAACATAGAAATTGAAAAACAGATTTAATATTTTCATTTTCAATAAAATTATCATATGATTTTTTATCATATTTTTTTTATCTCTAACTCTTATTAATTATTTTTTTTATTTTTAGTTAAGAATATAATTAGTAAAATAATTAATAATGGTTTAAACTTTTGAAAGAGAAAAAAAATTAGAAAAGTGATATAAAAAAAGTGAAGGAGTAACCATTATTTTAAAAAATTATTTGATGTAATTTAGTGGCAATATTTACTATTAAATATTGATAATTTAATAAAAAGTATAAAGTGATAACTATTAATTTACTTGACAAAGTACTTTGAAAATAATTAAATCTCTGTGATGAAATTCTAATGAAAGTTATTTAAATATAACTAGGGTTAATTAAAATTATTAATGAAATAAAAAAGATACATGGTAAAATTTATGTAAGTTTTTTATATCATAAAAAACGTCATATAAATTATGAATTTTTTTCTCTTTGACTTTACTATATTTACATAATTTACATACGAGTATTAAGTTAAGCATATAAATTAACTTCAAAATTAAAATTGCACATAAATATTATAATTATTAAATTTTGAACGAATTTATTCATATTGAACTTGATAAAACTACACATATATTGATATTCATTTATTTTGTATTTAAATAACTTCCCTACTAAAATAATTCTACTATAAATGTGGAAAAACGAAAAAAATTAATTCAAAAAGTATATATATTTGTTTATTATTTTAAAAGGTTAAAATAAAATAAAAAATAAAAAATAATCCGTGCAAACACACATCATAAAAGATCTTATATATTACAGGTAAAGTTTACTCACTCACAAGTTATGTGACCAACTACTAATGGCTTCTAGTAGTTGTTATTAACTTTGAGCTGAACAACTTGACATAAATAGGTGTTGTCATGGTTTGAAACAAAGATACGGGTTGTTTCTTCTCTAAACGACAGTTGTCTCCTCCTTGCTCCTATCCTCACCATAATGAAACTCAAAAGTCGTTTTTCATTGAATGCAAAGTTAATTATTGCATTTAGTTTTAAAGAAGAAAAAAAGGAGCAGAAGATGTGTTGCAGTGGTAACAATAATGAGAGAAAATGAGTGTAATTATGAACATATGATGATGGTCACTGTTAGGTGTTAGTTAAGATGCATTGGTTTGAGGGAGGGGGTTATGACCATTAAACCACAAACAAATCCAAATGGTTTGAGTAATTAAGCACCAAAAGATGGCTTAAGAAGTTAAATGGGCTCATTAACAGCGATTTATAGCCTAACTAACAGTTACTATTGGACATCCCAGGGTGGATTATAGGTTAAGTGATCGTAAATCACAAGTCAATTTGATTAACCATATAGTACATACATTGACATTTGGACTGCATTTTATTCCATACTAACTGCGGGTAATCAATTTCATTATTTTTATATATACATATTATAAAATAAAAATTTAATTGAAATATTATTAATATAAAAAATTTATATTATTAACTAATCATAAATTATTATGTATTAGAAAAATTTGTAATATTATTATAAGAATTCTAATTAAATAATAATATTATCAAAATTAAATTTATAAAAAAACATTCCGTTTTATTTTTCGGTAATAGGCTTGAGAGTAATAATAACTTACTTATTAATTTTAAAAAAAATAATGATACATACAAATATATTTTAATAGGACATAACACGATTCAAGAAAATTTCAATTATTTTGAGTGGGACAACATAGGAACAAAGGGAAAAAGGAGAGGGAGACAAGAGTACCTCATCCTCCACCTATGGGTAGGGCTGCTCATTGCTCAACCCCGTTTTTTTTCCCCTCACGTTTTACTTTGCTAGTTAAATGAATTCAGCTGAAGCTATAAAAAGATAACTACTTATTATTATTATTTTAGGATATTATTTATGAAAATTAAAAAATTATTAAAAATGTCAAAGGAGCTTAAAATCAATATTAGGGTTTTGATTTCATTTTAGCCTGTTAGAGAAATTCAAACTTAAAATTATTTTTATTAATGGGTTAATAGTATACTATGCAAGATAGCAGATTAAATGAAATTATATGAAATCTATTTATATTATTTGATATAAAATTATAAAATAATATTAATCATTTTTTATAAGGTATGAATTAAAAAAAATAAAAAAATATTAAGAGAGCCTAAAACAATAGGCTTTTGACATTACTTTAGGTTAATTATAAGAGGAGCCTAAAATATTGCAATGATCTTCATTAATGGGCTAAGATCAAGCTACACAAGCAGATAGAATAAATTAAATAACGTGAATTTCTAAAGAAAAAAAAAGAAGTAGTTTTTCCCCCTTTATCCATCCATCTCCTTGTTATTTCCTTCAAAATAGCATTAAAGCAAATGATGTAACTAGGTGATTAGACCAAATGAGTGTTGAAACACAATACAATAGGCAGTGGATCCATACGGGGACGATTGGATCAAAAAGTCTTCTTAGTGATGTGAATGTCAAGCAACATGTTCCATTGATAATAGTTAACACCAATACAAGATTAATGGATGGAAGAAAAGTGCTCTCTCTTGAGGGGGGACATATGAGATGAAAGAATTGAAAGAATAAAATTTGGAGTTGTTATGAAGGAGAAGATTGTTGAGTGCCAAATGTGAGGAAGAAGTCCCATATTGAATGAGAGTTAACAAGAGCCATAGATAAAAGGTACCCATTCACCTAATGCCTTAAGATGTTAAGTTAGATGTGGTGTCAATCAACTTGTATGGTTTTCTCATAGCTTGTTGATGGAGATTTCTATGGAATTTAGGCCATCCTCTCAATCCAACCGGGTTTCTCACATGGATCCATTACCAATTCTATTGCACTTCAATACTTCTTTGAGTTAAAAAAATGGGAATTTCTAGATGAATTCCAACACCAGTTTTTTTTTTTTTCTCTTCATTGATCAATACCTATTCATGCCAGGAAGAATGGAAATCTTTCTAGAATTATTTGATAAAACTGTCATTGTGAATGATTTATTTTATCTATCAATAGTAACCCTTTGATCTTTGAAGTTGAAATGGAAGAAGAAATCACAGTTATTAAAAAAACAAAAAAGAAACAACACTTGGGAATTATTGTGCCTTCCTAAGAATTATGAAGCGATTGGAGTCAAATAAGTGTTAAAGAGAAAAAAAAAATAGAAAGGAAAAAGATAATGAAGAAGAAAGTAAGGTGAGAAAGTGTGGTTTATTTGATGAAATTAAAATTATAAATCATTCATTGTCTGCGGATAGTAAGCCTTCAAACTTTAAAGATGAAATGGAAAAAGAAATCAAAAGTCATTATTAAAAAAAAACTTATTGTGGCTTATAAAGCAACTGGAGTCAAATAAATGTTTAAAAAGATAATAAATAAATAAAGTAAGTTAAGAAAAATACATCCCATCCATTAACGCTAATTTCCTCCCCTTCCAGTTTAAATATATATATATATATATATATATATATATATAAATAGAATTATAGTTTTTATTATAATTTTTTTCAAACAATTGAGTGATAATTTTCTATTATTTGACTCAATTTTATTCCAATTCAACCCTTAATATATATCTTAACATACTCTAGGTGTTTTTACAATCTCATCCCCAAAATTCCTTAATTACAATTTATAAGAGAAAAATCATATATAAATTAATTTATTTTATATTTTAAAATATTTCATGCAATTTTTATTAAAAATATTTTAATTGTCAACTTTGTTGAACATAAAAAGGATTGGTTTGAAGACTAAAAGATTAATTTATTTAAAGAGTAAATTATACCTACCTCCTGATTTAATTACACTTGTTATACAATTTTTTTTCTGTTTTTTAAAATCTATATAATTTTTTTATTTTGTAAATATATTACACTTAGATTATAGATATTTTTTTTCTCATTTTTAATTAAAATATCATTAAATTAAATTTAAATGAATTACAAAAAAATTATTCTATATATTAACTACTACACAAATCTTCTTTTATTTTTCAAATATTACAATTAAATCCAGAAAGGTTTAAAAATATTAAATATTTAAAATATAAAAATTTAAAAATAACTTTCAAATAGCATAAAAAGTTACTAATAAAACAAATTATAATTTCAAGTTTTCAAAATAATAAGGGTTATCTTAAATTTATTATAATAAAAATTTTAAAACTTAATCACATCAATTATTTTTTTTTCTTAAATATTTTTTTGATTTTATTTATTGAAATTTTTTTAATAAATTAATTTTTCCTATCTCTAATAATCCAAGTGACAAATTTTTTAAACAAATTTTGATTATGTTTAAGACATGAAATATAAATAATTTTATTATCAATGTTATTTTTAATCTATTTTTATTTAAATATTTCATAATTTAATTTTTTCTAGATTTGATTGTAAAATATTTAAAAGAAGAAGAAAATTTGTGCAATGCTTAACATTTAAAAATATTTTTGTGTAATGTGTCAATTTTTTTTATAAAAATATTTTTGTCAACATAATAAAAAATAAAATTTAAAATCTGTGTAATACAGCTATAAAATAAAAAATATATATAAATTTAAAAATAAAAGAACATTGGAGTAACTTCCTCGTTGTTTAAACATAATATTAAAGTCGCACAGACCATTTAGCTTTGGATATTGTAAAATGTGCCTCAAAGTTAAGTAAATAAAATAATTTAAATGGATATTAAATATTTTGTTGATAAATTAACATGATAATAATAATATGGTTTTAAATAACTCAAGTTAGATATTTCTTCTAAAATGATCCTTACATCCATAAATACTTGGAACAATTTAGTGACTTTTAAAAGCTGTGTTTTGGTCGGTGACTTTTAAAGATCAATGATATGTTTCTTTTTTCGGATTTTGGGCCAAGATCAAAGAAGAGTGATAGCTCCAATTCCGCATAACAAGCCCAAAGAAACAAACCCCAATTTCTGCTTAACAAGAAAAAGGCCCGATACCAAATGGTTTGACCTACTATTTACGGCGATCCCAAAAATAATCCATCATTACAAACGAAAATTTTCCCCCCTTTTAATTAAAATGAACTTTAATTTCTATTAATCGGTGAAATCCACCACCAATAAAAAAAAATGACAATGAAATTAGGTTAAATTTTAATGACATAATCTTAATTCAAATTTGAATAAAAAATTAATAGATATGTTTGGCGGACGTTAAACTAGAAAATTGAGCAGGACAAAATATTTAGTTTATTTGATTTAATAAATGATCCTGAAACAACATTAAAAAGAAAATCAAGAACAAGATAATAGTTAAAATATTTATTACTCCAAAAATCATAGCACAAATTTTTGTTCAACATACAATATAATGAAAGTAAAAAAATAAAAAAAAAAACCTGTGAACCCACCTACCATCTTACTCTCGTAACTGCCTTTTGCCAACAGCCAAAATGATTTTAAAAAATGCATATAACAGTTAAAGGTTATGAACGTTAATAAATGTTACTCCGAGCTGTATGCATGTTGTTTTAAATCCTTTTTGTGGTACATTGAAGGAAAATAAAAAGAAGGTATGGCCTAAAGGTTAGAACTCTCGATACATCACTAAACAAAGGACGTAATGTAAAGGGTGAGTCTTTTATTGAGCAAACATGTTAAGTTGGAGGATCAGTTTCGCTGGAGATTCAGCGCAACTTTTTGATTTTCGATAGCCGTGTTTTGTTTTTATTTTAATAAATTATAACTATTAATTTATTTAAAAAAATTAGTTATAATTAATGCTTATTTATTATAAATTTATTTAATTACTTTTAATTTTTTTAGAAATAACAATGTAAGTTGAGAATCTAAATTTAATATATTTTAGATTAGAAAAAAGTATAAAAGGATAAATAATCAACAAAAGGACTAATTATGTTGGACTTCAAGCATGTTCTTGCAGCATTTGTGAATTTTTGGTACGATCATGCAAACCTAAATAAAGTTGCGTTGAATGGTTAGTACGGCCGTGTTGATCTTTATCACGATCTTGCAATGTCTTTTGATTTTAATCGGATCATGCGAATTTAAGCATAATCATGTCAACCTTATATAATGCAGAAGATGACCAAAGTCAACTCTAATAACGTAGAAGACAACTTAGGTTAACTTAATTTGCAGTAAAGAAAATCCAACTCAAGCCTATAAAAAAGGGAGCTTAGGCCTTGTAAGAAATAATTACTTACATATCACGTTTCACACCAATTACACTGAAATCATCCTTCACCATTCTTTCTCTACTTTTTTATTTCCATTTCCATCCTTCTTCTATTATCCTTTCGTAAGACCTTGGAGGTAAAAATTATTTTCTAGTATGAGTTGCAACACTTCATTGCCTGCCTTTGCGACATTATAATTTTTTCATTATTTTTCTAAAATTAGGATCATGAATTTTTTCATTATTTTTTCTAGAATTAGGATCATGGATTCGTTTATTAGATTAGTATGTTTTTGCTTGTTTTATTTTACTATGTATAATTAATCTCCAATCATGGGGCTTTAATGAAACTTATGATATAACCATTTGAAAACTTTGTCTCTGTTATGAATGATGAGAATTAATTGTTGTTATTAATTTCTAAGTTTATTGGAAATAAAAGATCGTTTGATGACCTGATTAACAAAAATAAAAGGTAAACCGAATCTAATGGTTTTGGAGGACCAATCAAAATCTTTGATTTCTAACTGGTTATTAAATTAAAAAGTCTGAATGTTCTGTATACTTCCTTTAATCATATACTTTGCATGGTCATTATGGGTTGTAACTTAGGAGGAAAAATATTTTTATTGCATGATCATTGAGCAGTAATAGAACTAGAATGAGTAGTTAGCAATTTATTTCATCCCTTATAAGGGAAAAGTCTCGTGCCTTTTCATAATTGATTTTGTGCATGTGTTCTTTTTCCTTTAAATTTCCTACTTCTGTTTTATATTTTTACTTTAATTTTAAAATATTTCCAAATAAAACTTTTCTTGTTGAGTTTAGAAGTTAGGGCAAAACTGTAATGAGATCTTAAATACATCATTTCTACACCAACGACTACACATGCTTAAGGGTAAAACTTAACATTCCCTAATGATCTTAAAAAAGTTAAATCTTGATTATTTGAGACATGTATATATTTTATTTTAAAAAATAAAAAATTATTATGTTATCATTGTATAGCCTTTTATGTTTGTTTACACTATCTTATTCTCAAGTTTCTTATTTGCAGTTTGATCCTAAGTTAAAAAGAAGAAGAAAACTCAATTATATTCGCATTTCTTTAAAATTAAAATTAAAAAATTAGACGTAATGATAATTGGGTCATGAATATTGAAAATAAGGAAGCCATAAAAAAACCTAAAAATAAGCAAGAGTGACCTAAAAAGAAGCAAAAATAATACTAAGAAAAAAAAATGACAAAAGAAGAGAGAAAAAAAAAAAAGAATCGTTAGAAACTTCCCAAGTCAAATTAATTTTGGGTTAGGTTTAGTTAAAAATAAAGGCAAATTACCTTCCCTATAAATATAAGGAATGTCTTCTACAAAAGGAAGATTTTGGATCCATAAAAATTTAAGTCTCACAAAAATTTTGAAAAAAATTGTTTAGAAAAGAAAGTCAATCTAAGCAAGGCTTTTGAAGTCTCAAGGTCTGTCTACAACCTATTATTACTTTCTCATTGCACTTCATCATAATATGCTATTATAGTTATAATGTGATATTTTGATTATCCCATTGCTTGGTTTATTTTCCTATAAGGAATATTGGTTGGTTGGTCTATTTGTCTGTGAGATATATCCATTAACAATATTCAATCTCATTTTTTTTTATATACCACCATATTCTTTTAAAACAAAGCACTAATCAACAAACATATGTCTTAAGGTAGATTAAGTACAATACATCTTTAGAGCTTAATACAACAAAAATTCAAAATAAAAGAATCATAGAGAAGCCTAGAGGTTAATCCTTTATCCTCCATATCCCTTAACTCCTAGCCACTAATAGTTATTGTAACAAAAATCACTTCCCTAACCCAAGCACACATACATAATCATCGAATGAATTTTAGAATGAGGGTAAGAGTAGCTCTAATCGAAATAGCAATAGGTGCCAGGAGCCTATCATTACCATTGTCAGTCCATAACCACCATTATTACCATCGAGGATTATCGAAATTCCATTTTTCCCAAATAGCCATACATAAAATTTAAATTGGTCTCAGAGAAGTACAAATTTAAGAAAAGGAGATTCTAATGAAAATGATAATAATGCAAGAAAAAATAGGAAAATAAATCACCAATCACATTAATCTTAAGGATGTTTTCCTCGCTGCCGTCGTAGTGTCTCCTTACCTCTGCACTCATGCTCGCTAGCCCCTTCTTACCATTGTCCCCATTGCTTCCATCCTTGGCAATGGAATTTTTCCCTTGGTGATCCACGCCCAAAACTTCTTGCTCGTCGTCTTCACAACCAAAGGCTGTTGCATTGTAATATTGGTTGAGGGGAGACTTGCACAAAGCAGAGTTCCCCATTTCCCTGCCCAAGCCATTAACAAAGAAAGCAACAGCCTCCACACACATGGCCATCCTCATCGCCCTTTCTCCACCAGAATCCATTGGCGACGCCAAGATCAAAGTTGACTTCACTACCAAACTCCCTAATGGCCGAGCCTCAGCATTTCTCTCCAGTAGTAGGTTTTCCTTTTATCCTATTTCCTTCTTTCGATTGTCGTTGCAGAGAACCACAACTCCACCATCGTGATTGGTAAAGATTCTTAGCTCCATGCTAGCTTGAACCTTCATCCTCGCCAATGCAACCCCTAGGCCTTTTTAAACCCTCATCCTCACTCGCAAGGCCGCACGACCTTGATGGTAATATTCCAACGCCCACACACACTCTCTCTCCATCAGTGCTCTCCTTCCACAACCCTAATTCCATTACCTTTAATTTCCTTTTAATTTCAATTAACCCCTAATGCCCATTTAGTTTTTAATCTCACTTTAACTCAACCGATTAACTTCCCTTAGTCCAAATAAGGAGACACATCTATGAGCCAATTTTGATTTGCTTAAAGTTAATTGGGCTAAGGTCATTCAAAATTTTGGGCTAGGCATGCAAACTAGCCCACATATTAATTTACCTTTAGCAATAATAATTCCCCAAGTTATTTTTTTTTCTTTTCTCTTAATTGAGTGACTTTTAATTTTTAACCCCTATTTTTTTACACTTTTTTTTTTGAATTTTTGTTATTTCTATTTTACTTTTTTCTTTTTCGATGTATGTTCTGCAAACTAAACTATAAAATATAAAAAATACATTTTGTAACTAGTTTACGAAATATATTTTTACATTTGTCAAATTAATTTACAAAATATATTTTATGAAATATATTTTTACATTCCGCAAACTAATTTGCAGAATATAAAAATATACATTCCGCAAATTAATTTGTAAAATTTAAAAATATACATTTTACAAGCTAATTTATGAAATACAAAAATACATTTCATAAACTAATTTGCGGAATATGAAAATTTACATTCCACAAATTAGTTTGCGAAATAATTTATCAAGGAGTAAGATTGAGAAAAAAAATTAAAAAAACAGAGGAGGATTCCAAAAGAAAAGAGGGGGTGAAAAAGAAATTTTCTAATTGAGTTTAAGTCATCCTATGACTCATTTGCTTATATCTGTATCCCAATACAAACAATATGCTAAAATGAACTAAATTAAATGATATTATTTAAAGGATTTGAAATTTAATGGATGGGCCACTTTAGTTACTTTGACTGGGATTGGATGATTGTCCTATAAATAAATTGTATACATTAAAAATTAGTGATTTAATTATGATTCTCAAAAAATTTGGTTTGGACTAGTTTAATTAGACAAGAATTGGTACTTGGGCCATATTTAAGCCAGTGGTAGCCTCAGAATAAAGCTCATTACGAGTTTAACATAAAAGAATATATGATGAAATAAGGGTCTAATTTCTATTTGTGATCTTACCAGGGCATAAAGTGTTTGAATCTAAATTTTAGTTGCTTTTTTTTCTTCTACTTATAAAATAAATTTTTAAAATTTTAAATTTCATGCAATGAACTTTTAATACGAACAAGCAGTGTGCTCTATCATTTTATATTAAGAATTGTATAGGTCCTAGTGTAACCTTCGTTTGACTTGGATCTTGTGCAAATGTGAGTTTAGAAAATTTTTAAATATTATGATTGATTTAATTTTGAATAAAATTCTTACTTAAATTTATTTTGATACTAAAAAAATTAACATTTTTAAAATTTCTAAATCTCACACAATGAACTTTTAATACGAACGAGTAGCACAGTCTACCATTTATATTTGAAGAATCGTATAGGTTCCAATGTAGCATTTGTTTGACTTGAACCTTGTGCATAGGCAAGTTCAAAACATTTATTAAAATCAAAATATTTGTTGTGAAAAAATTCTTTTTCAAAATTTTGTTTTGAAACAAACTTCTTCACAATTATTTTTGCAAAGTTCTTTTTCAAATCATAAAATATTAAATTTATTCTCAAAAATATTTCTTTTACAAAAATCCACTTCAAAATTTAATTTCATACAAATTTATTTACATTATATCTCAAAAAATTACCTAAAAACTAATATGATAGAATTACGTAAACCTTGAGTTTCCCATCGCATTAGAGGATACATAAGAGCAGAATTAAAATTTCCTTAGACTATTTTTTGTACATACTATTTTTTTTTCTTATTATTTCATGTATATAAATAACTCAAATATTTAATTTTTACACTAAAAGGGATGAGATAAAATTTTCTTTAAAATTGCACATTTAACTTTGGATATCATTTTTCGGAATGGACGAATAGGGTGTCTTGCACCTTTCCTATTCGTAATTAACTCGCAAACCTAAAATTTTTTAGGATTTTTCCAAATTTTAACCTTAAAAATCAAATTTGGTAGTAGCTCCACATTTTTAACTATCTTATAAAATTATTTTTAAGGATTCATCATTCAGTCGTATTTAGGTTGCAATAACAATTAAGAGATTGAGACGAGAAATTAGAGCGAGAAAGATGATAGCATAAGGACTAAGGACATTACTAGATTGCATGGCCTCAAACGATGAGGGCCGAAGGAGTAGTATATCAATCCCAACACTTAAAGATATTCCGAACTTCATGTTGAATCTAGCACACATCAATATGATTCAGAACTCGCTTAAATTTGGAGGGATAGCCTCAAACGACCTCCACCTTTACATCCAAAGTTCCTAAGACTGACAAACACTATTAAAATGAATCGTGTTGTACAAGACATCATCAGACTATAGTTGTTCTATTTTTCCACCAATGAAAAGGTGAACAATTGGCTGAACTCTCTTGTAGAGGTATCCATCACTATCTAAGAATAGTTAAAACATTTATTTTTAACGCAATATTTTCCACACTCAATGCAATCCAGGATCATAGTATAAATTGTTGATTTTATCCAATATGTGAACGAGTCCTATAATAAGCTTAGGACATATTTCAAAACCTTTTTTCGGAGGTGCCCATATCATGGATACCAAAACTCCATCTTATATAGATTTTCTACAACAATCTTTCCCATGCCAATAGAGTTATGATCAGTGCAACTTCTGGCTACATAACCCCCTAAGAACACATGGGTGATTAAAGTGAACTTGGCTAGTAACAACAAACAATGGAGATCTACTGATAAACATGTGAAAAAGAAAGACTTTCAACCTCCCAAAATGTATCAAGTTGATCACACCATCCTAATAGCCCACCAGATTTTGATAGCTAGCTAGATAGAGAATTTAAATAAAAAAAATGGAGGTATTTATGCATGTACAAAGACAACTTATCCCACTTGTCCAAATTCCAGTTGCATCTAAGCCCATTCCTTGTAACCTTTGTAGCTCCATAAGTCACAGTGATAAGGGATGCATAGTAGAAGCCCAAAAAGAGGAGGCCAACTATGTGGGAAACACCTATAACCCTACTTGGAAGAATCTCTCCAATCTCTCTTGTGGAGGATGTCAAGGTAATAATCAAACTAACAATATTCAAAATGTTTACAAAATCCTTCACACATACAATAAGGAGGATACAGACAGTAAAGAAAGGAGTCAACCCTTGCAAATTCACAATTCCAAAATATGGAGGCACAACTTAAAAACATAGAGACACACATGTCTCAGTTTCAAAACAAAGAGAATTAGTTGAGATAGATCCTTTTCCTCTTTTGATAACGAATATCTAGGATATTGCCCAATGAGCTAGAGGTGAATTCAAAGGAGTAAGTCAATGCTATAACTTTTAGGAGCGGGAAGGAGTTGGAGATGCTTGTGAAGGAGAAGGAGAAAAAGATTACTAATGGCCACCAAGAGGTTAGTAAAGATCTCTCAGCTCCTACTGATGGGAGCCCAAAAGAGAAATGGAAGGAGGTTGAAGATAATGTAGAGAAGGCTTATGAAAAATCTCATGTTGAACCTTATTAACCTAAGATACTTTTTCCTCAAAGATTAAAGAGAAATAAGAATGATCCATAGTTTATTAAATTCCTAAACATCTTAAAGCACCTAAGGATGAATATCCCTTTCATGGAGGTTATTTTTCTAATGTTTTAATATGTAAAGTTTTTAAAGAAGATTTTTTATAATAAATAGAAGCTTGAGGAGTACATGACCGTCAAGTTCAATAAGGAGTGATTTGCTATTCTCCTTCGGAAACTACCACTAAATCTTAAGGATTTAGAGAGTTTCAATATACCTTGTATTGTTGGTAATTCTTTTTTTGATAAGGCTTTGTGTGACTTAGATACTAGTGTTAATCTGATGTCTTTATCTATTTTCAAAAGGTTAGGTATGAATGAGTTCAAACCTACCACTAAACCTAAGTCGCCAATTGAAGAACCTCCGATGCTCGAACTCAAACCCTCCCCTTCAAATATTAAGTATGCATTTTTTCTTTTCCTTCTATTATTTCCTCTAACCTTGTAGGAACATTGGAAGAGAAACTACTTAGAATCTTGAAGGAGAATAAAGAAGCCTTTAAATGGTCTATTTATGACATCAAAGGTATTAGCCCTACAATTTGCCTTCACAAGATTCATATGAAGGAGGAATTCAAACCAAAGATGCAACCACAAAGGAGAGTTAACCCAAGCCTTAAGAAAAAGGTCAAGAAGGAGGTTATTAAACTCCTTAATGCAAGTATATATCTTATTTTAGATAATCATTGAGTTATCCTTGTATAGGTTGTTCCTAAGAAAGAGGTACCGCTATTATGGAAAATGACCAAAATGGGCTAATCACGTTAAGGTAACTAGCAGACGAGTATTATAGGCTATAAAAAGCTAAATGAGGCTACCTATAAGGATCACTTCCCCTTCCTTTTATTGATCAAATGTTATAGAATTTTTCTGGTTATGAATTCTATTATTGCTTGGATGGTTATTTTGACTATATGCAAATACCTGTGACTCTTAAAGATCAATGAAAACTAATTTTACATGTCCCTTGATACCTTTGGATTCTATGTAAATAGAATAATTATGTTGTAATTACAAAAAGATGGAAACAAATAAATAGGATAATTAGAGGAATATTATAATTGTAGTATTGTTGTAATTAGGAAAATTATATCATTGTAATTGTGGTAATTAGGTAACCAAATATCTCTGTAATTAACTTTTGAACAATGATCCCTATTATAAATACATGTTCTGTTGTGTGGTTGAAATACAGATTCATTCTATACTTTCTCACTTCTTTCTCTCAACATGGTATCTAGAGACTAATGGGAAGCAACTCTAATTCGTGATATACTTGGTAGAAGTTTTGTTCATTGACAAAAAACAAAATAAAATTCAACAACTGCATTTTCACTTTGATTTTCAGTTTCCATCTTTCTATCTGACCATGACTTCCTTTAATCCCCCTAAGGTTGAGGCTCTTATTTTCCCCAACCATATCAATACTCTTCTTTCTACCAAATAGTTGGATGGTTGATCATGCATATTGGAGGAAAATTGATGCCCAATTTTTTTGCATGACAATGTTGATAAACCTTGAAAGGACAAGTTGGTTATGCTGGAAACTCCACCGAAGGAATAGAAGATGTAGATAGGTATATATTGCCAAAGTTGGTCATGATGGAAAGGTGGACCGACTCATGGATTTCCTAGTAGCTAAAGGTTACACGAAGATCTTGGACTTATATATGGTTACATGTAGACTATTTTTATCTATAACCATTATTCTTTATTGGCCTCTTCACCAATTTGACATCAAGAATGTATTCCTTCAAGGTGATCTTACTAAATAAGTTTATATGGAGAAATCTCCTAGATTTTTTTGCTTGGGGGGATCTTCAAGACCACTCTATCATCTTTGAAAATCATTATATGATCTCAAACAATCTTTGAGAGCTTGGTTTGGTTGATTAAGTATTGTGGTTCAACACTTTGGCTTCATTTGGAGTGAAGTGATCACTTTTTTTTTTCATTATTCAATCACAAGATACGTTTACCTAAGGATGTACATAGATGATATTGTTATTACATGTAGTGATCGTCGTGGCATTCCATAGATAAAACAACATCTTTGTCACCATTTTTAAATAAAATATCTTGACAAACTTCATACTTCTTATGAATAGAGGTTGCATAATTCAAGAATAACATTGTGATTTTCTAAAAGAAATGTGCATTGGGCATCCTAGAGTAAAACGGATTGATGAGTGCCAAGCATGTTTATATTACTATGAATCCTAATGTCAGACTTCTCCCAAGACAAAGGGAGCCACTTTCAAATCTAGAGAGATACAGAAGATTGGTTGGTAAGCTGAGCTATCTCACTATCACTAGTCCAGACATTTTCATTACAGTTAGTATGGTAAGTCAATTTCTTAAATCCCTACGTGAAAGGCATTCAAATATTGTAATTTTCATCCTCAAGTATTTCAAAGAAAGTTTGGTCAAAGGTCTCTTATATGAAGATAAAAATTATACTCAAGTTGAAGGATATTCAGATGCATATTGGGCAAACTATCCAATTGATAGGAGGTCCACCTTGGGCTATTTCATCCTTATTCATAGTAATTTAGTTTCTTGAAAAAGTAAAAAACAAAATATTTTTATAAGATCCAATGCAAAAGCAGAGTATCGAGCCATGTCTTTAGTAATTTGCGAGCTCATTTTGCCTAAGAAATTGCTTAAAGAGATGGAGTTTGGCAAGATAAGTTAAAGGAAACTTATTTGTAATGATCAAGAAACACTATATATTATCTCAAATATTGTATTCCATGAAAGGTCCAAACATATTGGGATAAATTGTCACTTCATAAGAGATAAGATCATATCTAGAGATATCATTATTAGTTTTGTCAACTTTAATGATCAATTGGTAAATGTTTTTACTGAACCTTTAAGAAACCCTAGAATTAGCTACATAGTAACAAGCTTGATGCATATGATTTACATAATCCAGCTTAAGAGGGAGTGTTGTATTCTATGTAAATAGGATAATGATATAGTAATTAGAGAAATATGGAAACAATTAAATAGGATAATTTCAGTAATATTGTAATTATAGTAATGCTATAATTAGGAGAATTACATCGTTGTAATTATTGTAATTAGATAATTGAATAAATATGTAATTAACTCTTGAATCAATGATCCCTATTATAAATACATATTCCACTGTATGGTTGAGACATATAGATTCATCTTAAGTCTTCTCACCTCTTTCTCTCAACGGGTACTTTTTTTTATCGGAAAATGTTTTTTGGCTTGTGTAATACCCTTGATACTTTTCAAAGATGTATGATATCTATCTTTTCTAACTTATTAGAGGATTACTTGGAATTTTTTATGGATGACTTTTTTGTTTATGTCTTTTCAATTGATAGATGTCTACAAAACGTAGAACAGATGTTGATACAATGCAAAAAAACCAATTCAATTCTAAATTTGGAAAAGTGCCAATTCATGGTAAGTGAGTGTATATTTCCTAGGGGTATAAGATCTTTAAGAAAGGTATTGAGGTTGATCCGGCTAAGATTAAGGAATCTCTAAACTCCCTTTCACAATAATGCTAAAGGTGTTAGGAATGATCTTGGGCACAAGATTTTATAGGAAGTTTATAAAAGATTTTTCAAAAATTAAAAATTTCTTTCCAATTTATTAAAAAAAGGCCTTGTAACACCCTAATAATTAAGCTTATTTTACGCTTAAGTTGTATTCGCAATTTCATTATTAGACTGTTAGTTTGTGATACAGAACCTCTTTAAGAAATTACTTCCACTAAAAATACGATAAAATTTTTCTTTTTAAAATGTTATTAGAAATATGAGCCTCGTTGATTTTATTTGATTGATTTTGTTACACTCATTGCTACGCCAAGTAAATGAAAAAGTAAAAATCCCCAGTACATTTATTACTTATATTGCACATTTATATATTCACAAGTATTTATATAACATTTTTTTTACAAACGTTCTTATTATACAATCCCATAAATTTAAAAAAACTAGTGCAAAGGCATCAGTACCTTTCCATACGTCTTCACATATACATATTATAAAACTATTCTACATAATGCATAACTATCTTATATATTATATGGTTATTTACAAAAATTTACATTATTCGAGTGAGACAGAAACTCCTAGCAAAAACTTCAAATGTATGGGCCCCTAGGCTCCAATCACAAGCTCTCGTCTAATGTATAGTAGGCCTCCTCCTCATACTTCTGGTAAGTATTGAGTGGGTATGGAATCTAAAAGGGAGAACTACCCTAAGATGACCAAACATGCAAGGAACTATAATAATGAGAGGGAGCCACAAGATAACTCTCTTCCTTTGATGATGAAGTCTCTTGCACAAATGGCTCTGAAGGGGCTTGGTATCCTGGTGGTGGAGGAAAGACTATATTCGAGTGGAATGCCTCAAGAGGTATCATAAGGTTCGTCCTAGAAAACTTTAGGCTCAAAATAGCATAGACAAATAATTTCTCGTATCAGAAGTAGATTCGCATGTTATTCGCATGTTCGCTTACGCTATGATTAATAGCCTGTGAGAATTTTCTGCCTGATTCACATTATTAATTTCTCAACTCTTTAAGGTTAAATTGAGCCTATTTTAAGTTTCATTAAGAACTATTTACGATGAACAAATTCAAATATCTCTTGGTTTATAATCTTGACTACCTATATCTCATTTTTCTTCTTTTCATCATAATGTTCTTTTTCTTCAAATTTTCAAGTTAGCGCTAGGGGTTCTTAATTTCTTTATCCAAATCAGCTGAGTGTTTTTTAGCAGCAGTAAAAGATTGAGTTTATTAAATTGATCTTGGGTCATTTTAAATTTTCCTTAGAAGTATTTCTCACAAGGTCGAAAGATGAATTTTGAGCATCGATTTGGGTTGTTTGGTTAATAGTTTTCAAACTCTCAGAATAGATGTATTTAAGGGCCTAAAACCTAGATTTTTGTCGAGAGTATATTCCTTAAAGTTTGTCCATGTCACTTAGAGGAGTATAGCTATGGATAAGGTAGATTGAACTTCCAATTTTCCTCCAGGAATATTTTCTTATGGAGAAGAAGTCAAGTTCGATGAGCTTTAGGAAGGCAAAGAAGCCTTACATACATTAGCAGCAATGAGTCCAAGAGTATTAAACTTCGCCTCCTTGATAAGAAGAGTCTGTTTTCGATCACCAAAATTAGAAGGAGTCAAAATATTGTCTTATGCTAAAAGTTATGGTACAAGAATTTTTTCATAGTTTGGGAAAATGAATCTTTTGCCTCTTTTGAAGAAGGAAGCACTTCAACTTCTAAAGTCACTTCGATCTCCCGTCCAACTAGTTTAGGTTAAGCATAATAAGATAAATATGAATAATAAAAAGAGAATGGTTAGAGTTATCAAGTAGGTCATCCTTTACCTATTTAGTCCTAACTTTATGGATTAGGACTAAAAATTTTATCGAGGCAAAAAGTTCACTATATAAAAAGTCCACAGGATTAAAAGTTCCGTATGATTAAGTAGGTTAGGATTAGGCCATAGACTATCCCTTCCATCAAAATAGCCAAAATTAATTCTTTCTATTGTGACATGCTAGTATAAAATCTATAGTTGAAATTAATGTGAGCACACATCACAATTATGTTCAATAATTTAAAGTTAATTTATTAAAATCAATTCAACTCATCTTTAAAAAGAAACAATCCAATAGTCATTAACTTACTTTTAATATATTAAATAAGTAAAAATACATAGATCCATGAAAACATGCCACAATAAAAAAATATTAAAAATTATGTCAAGAAATATTTATACTTAAAGCATCAAGTTCCATTTCAATAAGTGATACTAATCTATTAACATAATCCTCCAATATTGATTAGACCAAAATCTTGTTTGTTGGATCCATAACTATTTCTCTACATGTATCATCATATACTAAACAAAAAATAAACGAAATTATAAGTTTTAATCCAAATTAAAAGATATAAAATTTAATAGTAAAAATTTATTAAATAATTAAAGCACATAAAATAATTGGCATAGATAATGTTTTCCACCATAAACTTATCGAGTCTTCTCACAAATAAATACATCTCCAATTTGATAGTAAAAGCATGTTTTTTTAGAACAAGCATGATCAGTTATCACTTAGGCTCTTGTTACTTTTCTATGATGACACTTGATAAGCCAATGTCTTGTCAAGAATTATCGTATCATCATTCAACTTCACATACAATAAACAAGAGGAGAAATAACAAATGGTTAAGAGGTATCTATCTTATAGAGATATAAAAAATGGATGTTGATGAAAAGAGATCATAAAATTAAAGATACAAATTTATTCCATGGCACACCATTGGCATGATTTATGAAATCCCAAATCCCTATTAGAATACATTCACCGGAAGCAAAAACAAATAAACATTACTATATAAACATCAGATCTATTCCTTTCTCTCCTCCACTTTAGGTGAAAGCCTACATCTAAGAAGCATGAAAAATTATGCAAGAATTAGAACTGTTTATCTTTATTTTTCATATAGCTGAAAGGATCTCAATAAATCAATACTTAGTTCCACACTACAATAGTTTTTCTCATTAACTCTGAAGGATGAGGTGCTTGACTTCGCTTAACTGCTAGTATTATAAATGTCCAACATTATAAATAGTGAAATCTCATAAGTTTAGAAATGATAAAAAAAATTTCATATATGAAAAGAAAATAATAGAGTAGAGTAAAATCCAAATGAGGAAATTGGTAAAATGAATATGTTGACGAGAAAAACATGAACAAATAAGCAATAGTAAAATAAGTATCACAAACCAACAACCAAGATATGCATTCGAAAGACAAACGTTGTTTATAGCCAAAGGAGACAATATATCTCCATGCATTTGAAAGGACAACACTTTAAATTAAGAAGTTACAATGTATGCTGTGGTGGACTTGCATTACGGTGAGGGTGGACAAATGCACCTCCTCTCTTTGAAGAAAATTTACAATTATCAATAATAAATTTTTATATTTTACATCAACTACTTTTATAAATTTGACTTTATTAAATTTAAAGTTAACTATATTTAAACTTATTGAGAACTTTATCTTTATACTTTTGAATAGCTTAAACCAAAATTTAATAATATATATATATATATATATATATTAACATATTATTCCTATATTATATAATATTTTTAAATTTAAATAAAATTATCAATTAAAAAAAATTTAAAATTAAGAGTGTAAATTTTTTTTAAAACTACTAAGAAGGTTAAACTATATAGATCCTTAAACTTGAAAAAAAAAACAGGCTATAAAAAACTATTGAGTTCATTATTAAAAAATTACAAACATAATTTATTGCATATCAAACATTAAATAATAACTATACTTTCTAGCAATTTTCTATACCTTAAACATAGCACATTTGGTCTCAACATTAAATAAAGGTTTGGGGTCATGTATTGTAGAACATGATATTATATTTTATTTTTGTTTCTTACTCATAGGAAGGTTTTAATATTTGCTATTTCGTATTTTCGTGTCAAATGATGGTCATTTCTTTTTTCATAGGCAACAATGTGCTCCTTGAACCTCTTTCCTAACTTTTCAATAGCCTTTTTTCTTATCATTTTATACCCACCGTCATTTCTCATTGACTTGGTGTTGCAATATCATTGTTAATATGCTTTCGCTAAGAATATAATGAAAGTAAGTAGATTTAATTTTAATTAAGTACATGTTTAAAAGATTTTATTTACAAAAAATAATAATTTATTTTTTAAAATTATACATAACTGATTATATTTAAAATAAAAACAAATTTTACGTATAGTTTATGTGAGCACCAACACCTCATCCTGATTTTGTAACCATCTAAATGACAATAGTCAACATCATTTCAATAAAAATAAATAAATAAGTAAAAGGTGTAATTTTATTAATGGGGTTGAATAAAATGTGATGAAAAAATAAATTGTTTCCGGAAGGAAGAAAATGTTAAGTTATTAACCTTAATTGGCTTGGGTTTAAGGAAAGCGCCGCACCAACTATCTTATGTGATCCTCTATCCACATAGAAAAGTTAGGTGCAGAACTTAAAAGGAGAATGATTGATATTTCATTGGTAAAATTAAAAATGACAAGTGGATAGTGCCAATATTATCAATATTCACGTGCTACCAACCTCCAAGATATAACGAGCAACCCACAATTCATCACCAACTGTAGGATCAACTTGGAATTCCCATTGCATATGGATTGAATCAGAAGTCATAAAATTAGATAAATGTAAAAATATGGAGAATTAATTGAAAATAAATTTTTACCAAAAAATTAAAATGTGAAAGGTAAAAATGATAAATACAAAACTAAGTGCATAAATTGTTAGCACTTGGATATAATAAAAAAAATCATGAGTTTATTTGAATTGAGATAACAAATATTTTATTTTATGGGGGTTATCACTTTTGGTTTAATCTATACATTGCATGTCCAATTTAGAGGATTCAAATCTTTTAGCATAAATTGGAATTGTACAAACCAATAATTGAGTAACTCCATATCATCCCTTTCAAACTATCAAGAAACTAAACAGACCATCAAGAAAAAACCTTTCAATATTATGGTGAAGTACAACTCAGTCTTGTAAAAATGATTTCTCTATTTTATGTTTTAAGATTTATGAGGATCTTCATCATTGGAATGAAATTCTCTTGCTGAACTTCAGAGGAGAGAGTATCGGAATCAACATCAGTAGAAGAAAATATAGGTAATAAACTACAAAACTTTTGCCTCATATTCAACCAATTAAAAAGTATACAAAATTTTCCCCACCGCAATCCTGAATAGTGAAAGAAAGAAATCATACAGAAAATGTCTTTTATATTTTATTTAAAGATTAAAAAAATTCTATAAAACGATATAATTATGAGATGTGAGTATTTCGAAACTGTGCTATACCTCAAAATGGGAAGGAAAACTAAACGCTACAATTGGAGATTCAAGAGTTACAAAGCCGTAGGTTTTCTTTTATTCCAATTGAAATTCAATATCTGCAAGAAACAACGAAAACTGAATCAAATATAACAATAAACTAAGGTGAAGAATGTTCTAAAATCTATCAATGCAACCATGTAACATCAAAATCATACATTAGCATACAAGCTCATCAATGAGTGGAAATATGGAATTAAGACCTTATGTGTTTTTATCAATTTAAACAATTAGCTAATTTTAAATATTTCAATTAATAAATAGGACCATTTGGCAGTCATAAATAACTAAATAAGAAAATAAGTCAAGATGCCTAAAATTTAAAACCACAATTCTATAATTGAGCTATAGAGCTACCCATGATGCAGAGATGACCTATCATATAATTAAACTTCAATACCCGACAACTACTCACTCTATTAGCACCATGCATGAATACAAAGTTGAAATGTTACTACTTTAATATTTATTGAAAAAAAAAAGAAATAAGCGAAATAAAGTTAGTTACATAATTCATATAAAATAATACATTAAGTAACCTTGTAAACAAGTTAAAATTTATATTGACTAAAAAAAGAAGGTTGACAATCTCATACAACTACATACTACGATGACAAATCCATCACAAATTCTATATGATATTAAAAATACATAGAGATTAAAAACCACACTTTAAGAACCAATAAAATAATAAATACAATTTTCATTTGTTACCAAAGAACAAAACATGGTGAAAGAAAAGGAAAAGAAGAAAATAAAAATATAAGGGACCTAATAGGAGACAATGAAAAGGATTGCGAAACTGAAAAAATATTATAATCCTAGGAAGAAGATAAAAGTGGAGAGATGTATTTTCTTAAGACAGATTTTGATTAAGCAAGCAAAATCAACCATAAAATTGGGATTAGGATTCTTTGATTATGGATAATTTTGACCTCGACACTTTGTATTTAATCTTCCAATTTGAATGTACAAACGTGAAATGAAATTCAACGTTTCAAAATTAGGATTGACACATGGATAAGCTCACTAAATTCATATATTTTAAGGATATTTTATAAGGACTATTTTAGTTATTTTATTATTTACAAATTAGGACAGGATCGGATATAAAAACGGCTGGGTAGGACTAGCTCCCGAGCCAAAAATTTTACAGCTCTAAGAATGGTTATAAAGTTCCGAGAATGTGGAATTATAATCAAGCCTTACCCATGGAGTTAGATTGTGAGGACTCTCATGCTTATGTCCACTTCCTCCGAGTCAGAATTCGGTTCGACCTCATGTTCCTAATATACATATTAATGATAAATACTACAGACAAGGTGAAGTTCACAAAAAACAAAAAGAAGGTTCATGGATCATATATACCTAAAGAGTTTGTGAAATCTTCTTTTTCTTTTTCGAGCGGCTTGGCAAGTTGGCCATGCCAACATGGCTCTTTGAGGATTGAGAAATGAAGTTTAATATCATAAAAAAAGTGAAAAAAATGCGGTAAATCGCTAATTTTTTAGAAATAAGTACCTGCGAGTTATCGGGTACAACACGTTTTCGACTCATCTTTGATGTTTTGGAAGGAACTTCATTTTCCTCCTAGTTCTCATGAGCTCCTAACACTTTTAGGGTGGGTGCTGGTTTGACTGCAAAAGAGCCAATTGTTAAAATTTTTAGAGAGATATCGAAAGAATAGATATCATAAAGAAACATACCAAGTGGAAAACTGTTGAGAATTGTGATACATGATCCATTAAATTGGAGACGAAATGACCAATTTTTTAAAGTAAACTTCGAAATAATCACTTGTATTTTAGGAGGTGCCAACTCACTAAGAAATTGTTTGGATGTTAATAATGGAAAATGCTTCAGAGGAATAATCCCATGAGCTAAGCCGGAAGGGAAATTTGGTAAAGAAGAAAATTTCGGACAAAGATTTTCAAAGTTAGATTTTAAAGAATCTAAAATGGCCTTTTAGTGTTTAGAGACTTGTAAAATACATTCATGCAAATTCTTGGCCGTTTCGTAAATAGTGTGTGCAACATCATGCAGTTGATAAGATGTGCAAAAATACTTTTTGAAGGCTTGTATTTCACAAATATGCATCTCCCTTTAACAAGGAAAAGGTGGATGTGACCCAACAATGTATCATCACTCTCGTGACTTCAAATTCTAAATTAGCCTCTCTCTCTCTATATATATATTTTTAAGAGCTAGAATAGTTGGATATATAGATATATAATTGGCTTGGATCTTGTATTTAAATGACTATGTTTATAGAGTTCCAAGGTTGCCTCGTAATTTGTTTTCTAGGCTATAAACAGAAGACCCATATGATGAAGCAAGGAGTTATTTCTAACAAATAGTAGTTTATTACTGCCAGAATAAAGGCATTTGTCACCGAGATTTGAAGGTATATTAATATCAACTACCTTAATCTTCTTGTGGATTTAGATGGTATTCTTAAAGTTTCAAATTCTGGATTGAGTACATACACGCAACAGGTAAGATTATATATATCTCCTATAAGCTTATGAGCATGTTATGATTTTCCGATTTAGTGCATTCCGCTCAAAGCTATAACTAAGTTTTTTCTATTTGACCATAAGAAATTTAAATGGTTGAAAACATCGCTTGTGTGTTGCTACTGACTCCGTGGAACCCTTCTAATATGTCACCGTAAGCGATTGGCACCTAGTCAATTAGAACTAGCCTTTTAAAATATATCTAACTTGTTGCGATTTATTTATGAAACAAAATTATTGTGGATTGGTTTGACATAATTATTTGTTTGATTCCGTTATCATTGAAT
The DNA here is from genome assembly GCA_037954105.1 of Canavalia gladiata. NCBI lineage: Eukaryota > Viridiplantae > Streptophyta > Magnoliopsida > Fabales > Fabaceae > Canavalia > Canavalia gladiata. Next base: position 22,884,676 of record CM075658.1, on the reverse strand, counting down.
AACTTGATTTTGGATTGTATTTTAACTGTTATTTGACGATTTAAAACCATCTCATATTATTTCATGATAGTTTAGCCTATTGACTATTATTACTAACTTTCAAGGACTTCAATGTTCTGTATCATGTAGATGCTATCTAACTAGTAATAGGATAATAGCAACTATACAGAATTAATCTTTTTGAAAAAAAAAATTAAAAAAATATCTTCACTTGCTACTTTAAAAAGATCGTTATAAATATTCTTCTTATTAATTATGAAGTAAAAAAAAATGGAACTCCAAAACATGGAAAAATCTTTTCCTTGGATTCTGCTTGCTACAGTGAGCATGACAACGGCACTTTCATTTGAGATAAAAGCAAACCAACTTTCTTTCAACTACTATAAGTTTTCGTGTCCAAATTTGGAATGTAGTTGTATTCATGATTGCCATACTTGTATTCATTTTCACATAGGGATGTAGTTTCAAGGAGGCTAATACTAAACTTCCTTCACCAACAATAATGGTTGATGAGTTTATATCCAATTTCATTTCTAAAGGAATGAACATTGAAGAGTTTGTTTCAATTTTATGTAATGAATGCCAACCATATTACATTGTTGGTTGATTGTATGATCCATTGCTAGGGGACAAAATGGATTTTGGGTTTGAAACTTCACTAAGACTAGCATGCCCAACAGAGTTTCCTCTGACAAACCTCACATTTGTGCCTAATGACATGACCCATATTATATTTGGCAGCCAGCATTAGTAAGACATTATAATGGGAAAGGCTTATTTGCTATTGACTCACATTTTTGGAGATTTTCAAACACCTTTTGTCTTGAGATTTCCTATTGATCAAAACTACTTCTTCGAGAAAACTTATTCTTGTCTATCTCATGTAAATTCTAACTGTAATGCGCTTCTTATATGGTGGATTCACCATGCTGACAAAATACTCTCATGCTTCTCTTATTTTTAAGTAAAATTTTATTATGTATTTATGATCTTATATACTCACTATATCTTGCATTTGTACGTATTATTATGGAATATTTTTAGTTATCTTTGTTTCAACTGACAACAAATATTTTTTTTAATTAAAAATTATTGAAAAATATATACATTTTTTAATATATATATATATATATAAATTGTGATCGTTAAAATAATTATAAAATTTTTATTTTTTTTATTTATTAAATCAGTTACATTCTAACTGATGTAAAAAATATCAATCTTTTACATTAGTTATACCACTTAATCAATATAAAAAATTAATTGTTTACACAAATTAATATCATATTTAATATAAAAATATATCAATTATATTTAATGTAATTTTAAAATTAATATAAAAAATGTTTTTTGCAATAGTATCTTTTTTCATCTTCTCTTTATTTCTTTATTTTTTTATTTGTTTCTTCTTCTTCTTTTTCACAACTTTCATCTCTCTTATTATCATAATGTTGGTTGGAGAGCGATGTTGGATGGTTATTTTGTATCATATAATTTATTTTTCTATATTCTAGAATATAAGAAGGCTTTCAAGATATTAATTTTGTATGTATAAAGATGAATTTTTATGTATTTATTTAGGATTTGTTATACTCATAATAGATTTATTTTATTTGTCAATTAAAAAAAATTTTTAATTTTTTAATTTTTAAGTTCAAAATAAATTAAGAATAATAAAATATCTTTATTTTAAAAATAAATCCAAACTATCTAATTCAATCGAAAACTCCCATTCATTCAATTAAAAAAAATTGTTAATGTCAAAATCTATGAAAACCAATCCAAAATCGATCAAAATTCAATTATAAATAACTAGTTTAAATAGGTCATATTTTTAATCTTTTATTTTTCATTTTTAATTTTAAAAATATTTTTAACTAAATAAAATTTTATATAAATGACATTTTACTTATTTATTCTTTTATTATTAATTTTTATCATACAAATATATAATATGACCATTTCATGTTAATTTAAAATTTAATTTACATCGTTTTAATATTTTAAATTTATTATTTAATATATATATATATATATTTATATATTTATATAATCAGCTCAATGGCGATTGAAATTCTTAAAAATATTACAAAAAATAGAAATGAGATGTTTCTAGAGCGAAGGACAGAAGAGGGGACAGGCACACTAATTTATAGACCATATGTTATGATGTATTATGGTAATTAAATGATTGTGTTTGATACATTTGGAAAAGAACAAAAACAAAAGAAAACTAAAAGAAAATAATGAGTATCTAACGAAAGTGATGACCATAGTATCCGCCAAAAGAATAATAGTCAAAATCCTTGAGGAGAATGGTTCAAGGTTTGCAAATTCTGATCTGACCTCAACCCCAACTTGCCAAGAAAATCGGTACATTGATTTCCTTCTCTGCAAAAGGGATCCACAGTGACCTCAAACTTTCCAGACCATTTGTCCTTCAAACTGTAAAGAATAATTATATATATATATATATATATATATATATATATTAGTTTTTATTCCTACCAATTTTAATAAAATATTAAATATTTTGTATATTTTAATATAATAAATATATGTTTTTTGTTTAATATTTTTTTTATAAAACATTTTATTTTTTATCTGTTATTGAAAATTATTGTACATAAATTCTAAAAAATTAATTAACATTTTATTTATATTAAAATTATTATATATGTTTTTATTTCCTTTCATAAATTTATTTCTGTCCTCAATTAATTTACTTTTCTTTTTAAATTAATATTTTTATAAAATATAAAAAATAGGAAGGTTTAGAAAAAAAAAAGTATATTGGACGATATAGGAAATATGGTCTGTAAGTAATATCTTAACTTTTAAAATTGAGTTTATTTTCAAAAATAATCTCTATTTAAAATAAAAAAATTCTATCATATTTTTTAAATTTTTTAAAAAATATTAATATTTTTTAACTTTCAATATATAATATAATCTTGTTTTTATAGTATATCAATTATTAATTTTTTATATTCTTATTTTATGGTGAACTTTTTATTAAAAAATATTTATTTATTTCTCATACATTAATTTAAATACTTGATACTATTATTTTTAAAATATCAGTTTAAATTTAAGTAATTTGATCATTGAATAATATTTTTACTTAAAATTCTTAAATTTTTATGTTCTGCACAAAATTTCTTAAAACTAAATTGATAATATTATATTTTACTCAAAATTTATCAACAAAAATATTAAATTTCATTTAAAATTAAATAAAATTTCGCATTTCAATTCATATTTTTTAAAATTTGATAAATTTGATATTATTTTTTTACTTCTAAAATTTTAAAATTATTTCAAATTTTAATATTACTAATCTCTCTAAAAAAATTGATATATTTTAAAGATAAAAATATTAAAGTTGCTAAAAATATTTCAAGATCAAAATTGTATATAAATTGAATTAACTACAAATGCAATTAATGCCTTTTTTCCATTCCAAAAAATCCTATAAAAAAACAAAAAAAAAAGATAAAAAACCTAAAACTAAATTACCAACAGACCCTTAATTTGGTCAGAAAATTTTAACCTTGCGATAATCTCAAAGCTACCCTACTTTTATCTACGTAAAAAGATAAAGATAAAGATACATTATTAATTATTCTGTTGTGTTTTTTATAATGATATAATTAATAATAATAATAATATTATTATTATTATAAAAATATAATTAAGAAAATAATAATTTTTATTATTTTAAAATTTTATGATAAAAAATTGATCACGAATATCTTAAAAATATTGATGTCTGATTAGAAAATTTAAAATAAAATTTTTATTAAATATATTATCAATGTACATTCTCCTATGATTTCTATGCATACCAACGTTATTTTTATAAAAAAATTATTTTATAATACTGATTAACTAGATTTTTTAAATAATAGATAAAAATATATTTTTTAATAATTTTTAATATGTATCTTTACATAATAAAAATATAAACAATAGTAAATTTTTATTAAAACACATAATCTAATATTAAATGTTATAATTTTTAATAAAATATTTTATTTATTAATTTTTGTTATATATCCTTAAATATATATACTAAAACATATATTTTTTAAAATTAAAGGTAAATATTAGGATATAAAAATATAAAAATAAAACTATGCATATATTAATATTATCATTATAAGATGGGAGATAGTCAGCTGAAGTTACTTATTTTCTAAATTCAAACTATGAAGTAACATGGATCCATGTTTTCCATTCCTGAATACCATGAAATTTGAGGAAAAGAAAAGAAAAATGGTTTTTCAAGCATCAAACTTGGTCTCAGCAAAAGAGGGTGATTCCTATTATATCACCAACATATTCAGAATGCAAGAGAAAGTTGAATGTCCTTTTCGTGATAGTAGAATAGAATGAAAAGACTAAGCAACAACAAATGTGCACAGTTTATTAGTTTCACATTATTTCTGCCTTATAGTTACGTGTAAGAATAAGTTTGACCCAACTAACGTGTAAGTTTATTTAAAACTTTCTTTTTAAATAAGTTAAAAAATTATTTTTAAATATTTTAATAAAAATTATATAAATGAAGAGATTTATGTCTTAAAATATACAAATAAATAATCTTACTTTTATCACTACCTCCGGTTTATAATAATAGTTATTTTAGATAATTTTAATTTGTTTAATTTATTTTTTATTCAAATATTTAAATAAAAATATATATTTTATTTTTCATAATTAATTATTAAAAATAGAAAAATATAATTAAAAAATTAAGAAGATTAAAAATTAATTATTAAATATAAAAATTAAATAAAAAATATTTATTTTTATTTTTTATGTTATAATTTAAAAAAAATTAAAATAAAAAATAATACTATTAAAATAATAATAATAATAATCACGTTAATAATCACGTTGTTGTTGTTATTATTATTATTATTATTTATTTTAAAAGTTGGATATTAAATTTAATTTTTTTATAAACCGATGTCTAAAATGTAATTTTTTAACTAAATAAATTTTAAAATAAATTAGTTTAACTTATTTCATAATTTGATTTAACTTGATTTAAACTGATATAAATTAACTCATAAATTTTCAATAAACAATCTATCTTATTTCTAAACTTACTCATAATTAATAAAATAAAATTAAAAAATATTTTAATACCGTTTATTTATTTTTATCAAACAAACAAGGATGAAAATAATATCTTAACATTTTTAGTATAAATAAATAATAAAATGATATTAGCATTAAAATATATATAATATAAGAAAAATGATAATTTTATATTACAAAATGTATAATAAAAAAGAAATAATATAATATAAATATACGGTATAAAAAATAAATGATATGATTAAAAAACATTAGATGGGTCCCATTGTTCCAATGTGAGATATGAACACTGGTGGAGGAGAATGATGCAAGAGGTGCTGTCTAGCCCCACAGGCACAGTGGGTTTGAATTTGTGTGGCTGAGAAGTATCCTTGGAGACCAACAAAATTGACACACTCATTTATTGTGTCTGTGCTTATTAATTTAATAAGATATCCATCTCTGTTGGATGGAATAACCAGCTAGCTACCAACACCTCCAAAATCCTCTGCTCTAATCATAGTCCTTCCCTATCATCATTACTCAGTAACCAACACCTGCATCACACCCAAACAAAACTATCATCCCCAGCATGGATTTGGTTATATCTGTTTTGTCTCGTTCCCTTTTCTGTTTCTTTCTTTAAAATATTATCATTATTGTTTTCAAAGAAGCACATTCAAGTGTTGCTTGTTTCCTTCCTTCCAATAACTCGTATCTCACTTCAACTTCTCTTTGCATTTGTTGGATGAAGCAATGAAAGTGAGAGGGTTCAAGTTCAATTATGCGAACACTATGTGATGCTTGTGAGTGCGCTGCAGCTATCGTTTTCTGCGCCGCTGATGAGGCCGCGCTCTGTCGCGCTTGTGATGAGAAGGTATATATACCTTTTCTTTGCTTTCAAGGTGCAATTTTCGACCCTTGTGTTTCTGAATTACCTAAACGTGACTTGTATATGGTGTCATTGTTTGTGGAGCAGTAAAGTTTTCATTTGTAGCTCCTATCATCAATCCATCTACTTTCCCATTTAACCGTAGATAATTTTTTTAACAAAATATAAAAATAAAATACAAATTCAGCGAATTATACCTTGCTATCTACTATAAAGTTTTTATTTTAAGTTTTCTGTTTTTTTTAATGATTTTTTTTATGTTCACATCTTGTTGTTTTGGTACTGATTCATCACAGTGAATCGTGTCATATATTGTCATGTTACAGCGTGTGATAGCATTCATGTCAAGAATTGAATGACATTTTAACTATTTTTGGAAGTATTTTTACAATTTTTTATTTTGATTTTTTAATTTATATATCTACAGTGATTAAAACATTACAATAATTGAATAAATTTTAGTACGATAAACTACATTCATATGCTCTAATATTTAATAATGTTTTTAATATTATTTTGACTTATTTATTCCTGTAACTACACAAGAATTCAGAGGTAGATGATATAATTAAGAACATTATGCAAATATATTTTGTTAAAATAAATTAAAAAAACTTATGTATGATTAAAAAAAAAGAATATCTGATAAAATTCTGTTAAATCTACAATGACGTAGAACTTTTATTTTTAAAATTTTTATGATGTTATTTTAGTTTAATTATACGGTATCCTATTCTCCATATCTATGTGTATCAATCCTATCTAGCTTCCCGCGGGTAAACAGTTAGATGCGTTGAATTGTCGCTTGAAATTGGACTTGCGTAATTGCTTAGTAACTTATGTAATTATGAAATTAAAGTTAATTTATTTTCAAGCTTTGCTGGTTTAAACTACGTTGAGGTGACAGGTTCACATATGTAACAAGCTAGCTAGCCGGCATGTAAGGGTTGGTCTAGCAAGCCCAAGTGATGTACCACGCTGTGACATTTGTGAGAATGCACCTGGTCGAGAGTTTCCTTTTCTAACTTCATTCTGTTCCTCATGTGTTGTTGCTCACGTGTTTGCTTTTGAATCTGGACGCAGCTTTCTTCTACTGTGAGACAGACGGAAGTTCACTTTGTTTGCAATGTGACATGATAGTTCATGTTGGAGGTAAAAGAACACATGGAAGGTATCTTCTTTTTAGACAGAGAATTGAGGTATGCCTCTGCTTGACAACCTAAAATTGAAATTGGCATTAGTTTATGGTTTTGATGCCTTTTGTTTTAACTTAAACAAAAAATGTATAATATGTTTTCTTGTTATAGTTTCCAGGAGATAAACCTGTTAATGCAGAAAACCCGGCTTCAAAACCTCATGATCCATATGAGACTAAAAGAGGATTGCCCATAATAAAAACAAGAGAAAAACAACAAAATCATATGATGCCCCTGCTTCTGATGCCAGAACCTGATGCTGATGGCCATGCCATGATGGAAACTAAAATGATTGATTTGAACATGAAGCCTCAGAGAATGCATGAACAAAATTCAAATAATCAGGTTGGGATTCATGAGAAGTAAATTTGGTTGACTAATTGACTAATTAGAAATTTGTATTCTGTTATGGACATGTTGCCCATAGATGAATCACTTCATAACTTCATATGTTGTAAACTTGTAAACTCATATTCGTCTTTAAAGGCTTAAGAGAATAATAGCTTCATAAAATTATCCTAGTTGAATACTTTCTTCCAAGTCTAGCATGGTACCATTTATCATTTATATGTGATTCTGTAAGACATGTTATATATATAGAGTATAAAAAATAATAAAATAGAATTAAATACTTCTTGTTATTATTATGTGATTTACTTGATTGCGGGAAATCAATTTGAAGTTTTTTGGACAGAAATCAGAGCATTTTTAGAAGTCTTCCAAGCATTCAAAACTCACTTTAAATAGAATATTAGTGCTAATATTTTGTATTTAAGGACCTCATAAAAAAACTACCGTCAATGTTAGTGGATACATAATAGGTTCATGGGTGTGAGGGAGGTTGAGAGACGACCATTTTCTGATAAGGTAACTACTCCATGATCTTTAGTGGACAGTTATCATGAACGTGTAAAAGTACACATATAACCAACATTCTTCCACTTGGTCCGAGTGCCTTCAATAAACATCCATGAAGTATCATGTGCTTCAGAAACACAATATATGGATCATGGCAATGCTTCTTTTAAATTTAGTAGTATCTTCCATGTATCACAACATATTTTATTTCTAAATCTTTTCCAAATTACTTCATAAATAAACTCAATGTTTATTCTAGGTTCATACTATAGTGATATTTTTCAATTAAATAAATGCATACACACAAGTACTAGATGTGAGAAATGACAGTAGAGTTTGATAAATATTTGTTCTAATAACAACAATTTACAAAGTAGAACCAAGTTCTATAGTGACCACATGATCCTTAAATTTGTATAGTTGCATGCCTTTACTTAGAGGATCGGCTAACATTAGCTTAGTGTTGATGTGTTAAATGATTATTTTTATATCCTTGACACACTCCTTAATGACTAAATAATTAATGTGAATATGCTTACTTTGACTTCCACTTTTATTATTTTTAGCCATAAACACTGCAATTGAATTGTCATAATATATCTTTATTGGCCTAGAAATGGAATCCAAGAGCCTAAGTCCGAAAATAAAACTCTTCAACCATATTCCATGTGAGGAAGCCTCAAAACATGAAATGAACTCAGCCTCCATTGTAAAGGTAGCAGTCAAGGTCTGCTTGACACTCCTCCAAGATATGGCTTCATCGGCTAACATAAAAATGTAACTAGATGTTGATTTTCGTCAATCAACACAGTCAGCAAAGTCAGAGTCGGAGAACCCAATCATCTTCAAATTATCTGAGTGTCTATACATAAGCATATAATCCTTCGTCCCTTGAAGGTACCTCATGACTTTCTTTCCAGCTCTCCAGTGATCAATAACTGGATTACTTTGATATCTTCCTAACATTCCCATAACAAATGCAATGTTAGGGCTTGTGCAGACCTGAGCATACATTAGACTCCCAATAGCAAAAGCATATGAAATGTTCTTTATTTGTTCTCGCTCAAGGTCATTCTTAGGACGTTGATTCAAATTGAATCTATCACCTTTAACAACAGGTGCTACACTTGGTGAACAATCCATCATCCAAAACCTTTCTAAGACTTTATTGATATAGGTTTCTTGAGATAGACCTAGAATACCTTTATGTCTATCACGATGAATCTTAATGCCAATGATATAAGATGCATCACCCATGTCCTTCATATCAAAATTCATAGAAGGAAATTGTTTCACCTGATGCAACATGTCTTTATCCTTAGTTGCAAGCAAAATGTCATCCACATATAGAATAAGGAAACAAAGTTTGCTCCTACTAGCCGTTTGGTATATACATTGATCCATGATGTTCTCAACAAAACCAAATGAAGAGACAACGTCATTAAATCTCAAATACTATTGACGAGATGCAAGTTTCAGGCCATATATAGATTCCTTTAACGTGCATACTAATTATTCACCATTACTAGAGGAGAATCCTTCTGGTTGTTTCATATAAACCTCCTCTTCCACATTTCCATTCAGGAAAGCTGTTTTCACATCTATTTGTTGCAACTCAAGATTAAAATAAGCTACCAATGCCAACATGATGGTAAGGAATCTTTCTTAGATACAAGACTAAAAGTCTATATAATCGATTCCTTCTTGTTGAGTGAATCCCTTTGCAACAAGTTTAGCCTTATACCTTTCTATGTTGCCTAATGAGTCCCTTTTTGGTTATATGGACCCATTTACATTCAATGACTTTTACACCTTCAGGTAACAAGACAAGATCCCAGACATTGTTGTTTTTCATAGAGTTCATCTCTTTCTTCATGGCATTATCCCATAATTTTGACTCCTTGCAACTCATGACTTGTGAAAAGGATTCAGAATCATTTTCAGCTCCAACATTATACTCACATTCTTGCAGATACACTACATAGTTATTTAGAATAACTGATTTTCTTACTTTAGTAGATCTTCTTAATATTGCATCAACATCTTCCCGAGGAACATGTTGTTCAACTGGATGTTCTTTAATTTCTGACATTTGTTGAATAGGATCTACTGGATCATTATTAGCAATTTGTGGAGCTTCAAGAACATGTCGTTCAGCACACACCCGAACTGAAGGAGTGTGACGAACAACTATAGTTCGATTATGACTTGATGTAGAAGGTTGTAGGTTAGATTGCTCTAACTCAGATTTTTCACTTAATGATCCTACGCTCCCACTAATCAAGTCATTTTATAGAAGCTTGGCATTTCTTGACTCCACAATCCTAGTACTATGAGATGGGCAATAGAGTCTATACCTTTTAGACCTTTCAGCATATCTAATGAAATACTCGTTAATGGTCCTTGGATCTAGTTTCTTTTCATGTGGGTTGTAAACTCTCACCTCAGATGGGCATCCCCATACGCGTATATGTTACAAACTTGGTTTCCAACCTTTAAATAACTCAAATGATGTCTTAAAGACAACCTTAGTTGGAACTCAGTTCAATATATATGCTACCGTTTTAAGAGCTTCAACCCATAAGAATTTTGGCAGTTTAGAACTACTAATTATACTACGAACCATATCATTAAAGTTCGGTTTCTTCTTTCCGCTACACCATTCTGATCATGAGAACTTGGCATAGTATATGGGGCAACTATCCCATTTTCTTGAAGAAACTTCGCAAATGAACTTGGTGCTTTTCCATCTTCAATGTATCTACCATAATACTCGCTACCTTAATCAGTTTTCATAATCTTAATTTGCTTATCGTATTATTTCTCTACTTCTGCCTTGAAAACCTTAAAGGCATCTATTGCTTCATTTTTGTTGTGAAGCATGTAGAGATACATGTATCGTGAGTAATCATCTATAAAGATGATGAAGTATTTTTGTCCATGAGCATCTATATCTGGACAACAGATATCAGAGTGAATGATTTCTAATACGGTTGAACTTCTTTTGGCATCTTTCTTAAACTTGTTAGTTTGTTTTCCCTTTATGCAATCTATACAAGTCTTAAAATTAGTAAAATCTAAATTACTAAGTACTTTGTCATTTACTAATCACTTAATTCTCTCAATAGAGATATGTCCTAATCTTTGATGTCATAAGGTAGAGCAATCCTCATTAATAACACATCGTTTAATCCCAATTTGAACATGCAAAACATTATGAGTGGTAGTATTTTGTAAATTAAGGGAATAAAGACCATCACATAAAACACCATTACCAATATGTTCATAATTAAAATATAAACTGAAACCAATGTTCATGAAATTGAAATTATATCCCAAAGGAATAAGTCTTGAAATAGAAATCAAATTTTTGAAAAACTAGAAATATAAAAGGTCTTTTCTAAAATTAAAATAAAGCCACTCCTAAGTACTAATTTTCAAGTTCCAATAACTTCTACATGCGATTGCATCTTGTTTCCTAAATAGATACATAGCTCAGTTCCTACTGGTTCCCTCAGGTTTTGCAAATCTTGTAAGGTATTTGTAACATGAATTGTAGATCCAGAATCAATCCACCATGTGTTATTACAAACATCAACCATATTAGATTTATAACAGACAAGTGAGAATGAGTTACCTTTCTTTTTAAGCCAAGATTGAAACTTAAGACAATCCTTCTGCATGTGCCCTTTCTTTTTGCAAGAGAAGCACTTGGATTCTTTCTTTGTGTATCCTTTGGGAGATAATTTTTCCTTTCCTTTCTTTTTAACTTGGTCATTCTTGTTCCTTCCTTGAGTTGTGAGATGCACACTCTCATTTCCCTCCATAAGCAACCTCCCTTCTTCTTGCACACACATGGTCATAAGTTCATTGATAGACCATTTATCCTTATGTGTGTTTCAAGAAATCTTGAAGGGTCCATATTGTTGTGGCAGAGAATTCAATATATAGTGCATAAGGAAAAATTTTGACATAGTGACCTCAAGAGCCTTAAGTTGGACTGTTATATCTCTTATGTGCATGATGTATTCACGCACTCCTTTAGTATTGGTGAGCTTTGCGTTAGATAATTTCATAATTAAGGTACTTGCTAAGGCTTTATCTAAAATTGCAAATTGCTCATCAATTTCCTTTAGTAGGATTCAGACATTGTCATATTGCTCAACAGAACCTCGAATGGCAGAAGAGATGTTGGTCTTTATAAACATAACGC